>JARHVA010002391.1:0-370000 GCA_037957365.1 Torreya grandis | reverse complement strand
GGGTTATTACATTTACAAAACCTATTATTACTATTTTATGACAATTTGTATTACTTGTATAAATTTTGGCATTCTCCCAGTATTGAGAATGATAGAATTCTAATCATTTCGGGTATTATATATTATGTCTTGATAATGACAACCTTCTCAGTAGGTATTATATATTATGGGTATTGTATATTATGTCTTAGGTATTGTATATTATGTGAAACTTTTATCATTGTCCTAATGTTGAGAATGATAGCCTTCTACTATGGAGATTTTATTGGTTGTTTCTTGGGAATATCATAAACAATAATTGGTGGGAATTATATATTATGTTGAATATGGTGAATAGGATTAAGGCTATGGTGACCCTTAAAATCATAGATTAATTATATCTTGGAGAATCTAATCAGATCATTTTGTAGTGAAAATCTATTATGTGATGCATCAAGAATATGGATGAGTTATTATACTTTCATGGTAAATAAATGTTATAGTATTTATTTAGCAAACATGTCATTGTCCAACCCCCCAGACTAGCAAAAATTGAAAACTATCTAAACAACAAGCAAATAGGGTAACCACATTGCAAGGGTTTTACAAAAAGGCATCAATAATGTTATTATGGATTTACTATCTTAGTTAGTGAGGACTAAATTCTTTTGGAAGTGACTTAAAACCATGCAAGATTCATCAAATAGTTTTACAAGACCAACTTTGTTTTAGCCATTGCCTATTCAATATTAAAATTGAGAGTTAATTAGTTGGATTTCATTACTTTCTTTCCAAATACATATAGAAATACAAGTCTATTTTAGCCATTGCCTATTGCAAATTATAACTAAGAGTTAATTTGATAGATTAAATCAATTGTTTCCCAAGGGTAAGAGGCAATAATTCAATCCATGTTGTGGTTTGTAGACTAGTTAATTGTGCTCATTTTAGTGCCATGGATTTTACTAACAAGGCCTCAGAACTTTTGAAGTATTTTGCACTTTCTATTAATACATAGGACGTAAAAAAAACTTTCTAAATTTAGATGGGGGAAGCAAGTAGGAATAAATCTTGATTTAACCATCATTACAAGTGCAAAGTTTATTTTTCTATATATGTTATAAATTTTATTTAAGATAAATGTGGGCCTGTCAATAATTGTGTGTTCTAGATAAGAATGTATTCTTCACATTATCCCTCATGTCAAGTTGAGAAGTACTCTATTAACATTATGTCATATTTTTCAAGGGTAAAGAGTGACTTAATTGTGATGTTGTAGTGTTTTAATGTTGTCAAAGAACACTATTATTCATAAATATTTTATTTTGCCACTTTTGGCCTTTGAGTCACCTGGTGAGGTTGTTTCATGGATCAGGTGACCAAATCCAAATTGTAAAATTATACAGTGAGTTGAGTTTATTTTAGCCTACATTTATTTTAGTAATATAATATAATGATCATTTGTTAATGTTGTTTTAGAGATGACTATGGTTTATGGAAATCCTAATAGAAAATTAAGTGTTTAGTGACAAATGTTCAATTGATGTCCCTAAAAATTTCTTTGCTATTTGGATTTACCCATATGTTTGAGGGAAATGACTTATAATTGGGTGAATGTGGTAGACAATTTTTGAGGCAATTAACTATTTTTATAATCGAATCCACTTATAACTTTAGATGGGCCAAAATATAAGTCATTTATCTTTGTATTAAATTCAAAATTACTTGTTTCTAAAAGGTGTAGACTCAGATGTTAGCCTTTTTATCCTTTAATAACTTAATTTTAACCATGTTACTCATCCAATGTAACTATTTTGATCTTTTTTTTAGTATAAATTATAATTTAAATTTATTAAAATTAAATTTTCTAGGACTTGCACCTGGTTGCATCCCTTTGATTCCAATCTAGTGTGGGTGGGGTAGATTATAATTGGAATCAAAACTCTATAGGCAAGATGAGACTTTTCCAATTTAAAATTTTTATTATGAATTACTACATTTTATTGGCAATGATATCATATTGTAGGCATCTCCTTGTAACCATTTTACTCAACTAATCTACCTCATTTTATCTTTAGTGTAAATAAGGTGTATTTTATCAAAAACAAATAGGATTTCCCTTACAACCTTATTATTCATCCCTTGTATGTCATTTGGTTTTTATTTTAATGTAAGGTGCAGTTATCTAAAAGTAAAAATAATTCAATATTTTCACCTCACCTCTTTAGATTCACATGCCATTTGGATAGGGAAGACTGTGACTAGAATGAAATTTAAAGTTTTAAAAATTCACTAGTGAGTCATGCTGATAGTATCAATTTTCATACATTAGTGGATGTTATTGAGGGTGATATTTTATACTAAATAATATTTCTTCCAAGGTGTTGTAGTGTAAATATATAGTTCAAGGTACTGGCAGATCATAATAGGTAATGCCTATTGTGACTTACCCAAGGCAAATTCATGCAAGGACTACATTAGCACACAACACACATAATTCGATGAGTATAATCATAATACCACTCATGAACTTCCCAAACATGATGTTAGAATTGCATGAGATAGAATACTTCTCCAAAATAAATATTGATCTTTATTTAGTAGCATTTATAAAAATTTAAGAGACAAAATCATTAGCAACTTATCTTTTGTTAAATGCCAAGTAAGTTACACCACTTTTGTCTTTCTACCCAAGTAATTATATTTAACCTCTTGAATGATATTTTTTTTATTTATATTTTCATTATATATCCCTATATTTATTTTCTAAAAAATAACCAATTTTAAACCTAACTTCTATCTAACTTAATATGCTCCTAATAACTAACATTAGTTTTAGATAATAAAGACCAACATACAACTTCAAAATAAAGCATTCCTTTTCAAAGAGATAATAGTTGTGTAAATAAACATTCATCCTTGTACCTTTAGCCAAAAAATATGAGATGAAAATATTGAAGTATTGTTTTTAAGTATAAGTTTGATCATCCATTAAATAATGAGCTAAGTTTATAATATTATTTTTTATCCTGCACCAAAAACACATTAAAGACAAACCATCTCCAAAAATAATACAAGTGAAAAAAAACCCTCACAAGATTTATTTTTCATATTAAGATGTACATATATCAATACATCAAGAAGAAAAACCAAGTTTATAATGATTGTTTACAAAACCTTTACTCCAAGCATAACCTAATAATGACATATTGATGGGTTTTGATTTTGAAACCCGGTTGTTTTCATTAGCCAATATCATTACCTATGTGTCTTTATCATTAAATTACATCCATTTCATGTTGTTGACATACACAATTAATGATACCTTTGCTTACCAACATTAGTAAGATAACATCATGTTGTCACTACTTATCCAGTTGATCCTACTAACAAATTTAATTGAAGTCCTTTACCAATCAAAACTATGATGCACTAGTTAAAACCTCATGATTTAATATTGAAAATTTCTTTGCCATATTGTTAAACCAAAAATAATAATCAAGCATAATATTTTAATCATAATTTATTAATATTCCTTAGATATTCTATAGCATTGATAAATTCCCAATCTTTTTAGACTCTAAAGGAGGCAATTGAACTGCCATGTTGGTTATTGAGCAGATGGTGCATGCATGTCATAAAAAGTTACTAGGAATGTTGTTAAACAACTAGATGGATGATTATATATTCTATACTAATACTCCATTGGAAATCATCCCCTTTTCTTATGCCATACAAAACGTTTCATGGATATAGGGCAATGTATCCCCTACGTGCACTTTTCTCTTCTCTTTTCTATTTCATCTATGAGACTTTTAAGAATTTTTATGGCATCCCAAGGATGTTTCCTATTTTTGATTTGTACTTGGAGAGATCCTTGGGGAATAAAGGGATGTCCTTAATCTTTTATGGATGTCATTAATATATTAGGTGTTGTGGAAACACACCCCCTTCTTTTGAGAAGTGGGAAACCCCTCTTTAAAGTTGTTTAAATTCAAGGTCCTAAATTTTTGATCTCTCCCAAATCAGCATCTTTATTTTAGATTCCTTATATTTATATTTCACATTTACTTTTTCATGCATCTAATGTATTCATAATGGCATTTGATCCTTGTTAAGGCCCCCCATAGCTTTTGAGTTTAATTGAAGTCGAGTCTTTGTCATGCCCTAAGTAGAATAGTGTAATTTCACACTTAGAATATTTTTATTATGTTAACTTTCTAATCTATAGATTTGGACTTGTTTTGAAGATTCCCAGAGTCTCAGTCTCCCAAAGTTTTAATTTCCTAGAGTCCTATGTGGTACATTATAAGGCTCCATTAGTGAGTGGGTGAGCTATGTTTGATTATGTGGCTTCCTTTTTACTTCATATTTTTTCATGGATTTTTTTAGGTTGAGTGATCAAATTAGAAAGTATTTCATGGTTCTAGCTATCAAAATTATCAATCTCCTAAAATTGATAGAGATGTTATATCCTAGGAGATCCCAACCAATCATATCACCTAATTGTTAGAATGGTTAATCTCCTAGACCTAACAGAGATGTCAGAGCCCAAGAGAGCCCAACTAAGTGAGAAGAAATTACATGGCCCTAATGACCATAGATGTTATAACTTAACCAATCAAATGGCCTTAATGGAAAATGCATTAGTCTCCCAAACCTAATAGAGATGTCAAAGCCTAGAAGACCTTGACAATATCAAATGACACTATGTAGACCATTGTGAGAGATATCAATCTCCTAAATCTAATAGAGATATTAGAACTTAGGAGATCTTGACCTACCAGATAATGCCATGTGGCACTTTTATACAAATTAGTGGAGGATGCCTAAGAATACCCAAGCAATCAAAATGAGTTATAGTTACATTTAAAATTATAATCAAAAGATTCCATACATCACTTCACTCCTCCAACTGGTGATTCCTACTCTTGAAAATGTAAAAGTGAAATATCAAGCCATGCCTAGGTGGTAATCATTGTAGTCAAGATCAACTAGTGATGGACATATGGCATAAGAAATAGGTTGCCTAGGATTCCATTAGGATGAAATAATCATGTGCCTATCGAACTCTTATCATTAATGAAGTGGGTAATGTATCCCTAATTAGATAAATTAAAATTTCATGTCATAATCACTAAATCTAATAGGCATTGCATATTTTAAAGCACTAAGTTTAAGTCTAGATTGGGAAATAAATGAGAAAATACAACCACCAACTTAGATTTGAATTTATGCTAAGTGAGCCACCATTTGTCATCAATATAGGATATATTTTTGGATCCCTATAAGTGCCTTCAAATAAGTTAATTTATTGTTATTACTCCTAGTTTCCTTAACTACCTTCTTATTTTTTACTCATTCTTATGCCCTCTATATTTCCATCACTCAAAACTCATTATCACAATAAAGAAAACCCTTTCTAGAATGGCCACTTCATATTCCAACCCCAAATTCAAGCCTGACTATAGGGACACCATGTTCCCAAATGGGATGACACAGTTCAAGTACTATAATGAGATGTTCTAGGAGATTAACCTCGTGCCCATATCCTCTTCCAGTGATGATAAAGATGAGGTTGAGTTTGAAGATACCTTCTGGGCATACGATAAGTATGGGGTGCACTAAGCCACAAATAAGACAAAAGTCTTACCCTATGTGGATTTGTTTAGTAAATTACTTCTCACTACTAAGTGGGTATAAGATGGTGTTTATAACATGGTCTTTTCCATCAGTTATTGACATCAAATCATAGATATCTAAAAGATAACTTTCAAAGCTTACTACAACTAGATATATGATATGTGACTATATTGAGCACATGGACTAGCACTTACCAAATATATGATGTCCTAAATGATTAGGTGGATAACCTAGATGATAAATGGGTAAACACGAGGGATGTAAACTCTTACACTAGTCACACCTTCAAGGAGGGAGTCCATGTTAGGATGATATTATTAGACTAATTTTTTAGTAAAATTGACTACTTAAACATCATATTTTGGGTGCCCCTACTCCACATAATCCTCAAGGGTGATTAGGTCTCAGACCCTGGGGGTGATTACTTTTAACCTAATCATGGTAGTAGGAGATACTTAAGGAGGAGGATGCTTTTACATGATGAGCTACTTGGTAGACATAATCTACAAAATGCTCACATAGAAACCTTGTGCCTTTCTAGCATGGGTTCTCAAAGGTGAAATAGTCCATATAGTTTTTTATAAACTATATGGCCACCATTACTAGAACTACTTCTAAGATATATGTGAATCCTTATACCTTATGGTTTACATGGCCATCAATTAGGTAGCCTTGCCTCACATATTAAAGGAAATAAGGGAGTCTCTCACCCTTAATGGTGATTAGGTACTACAGAGATGACATAATAATTATAATGGATAGCACCCTCAAGGATCCCTTCCACCTACCATATCAAGTCCTAGACTAGCTAGTAGAGCCGGAGATATCCTACCAAATGGTGGAAGGCATATTTAGTCATTACATTAGCCACTATAATAATAATTTAACAACCTTATCATCATAATTAAACACCATGTATATAAGAGCCTCCCCTCTTTATAGAAAATGGTGGTAGGAAGGAACTCATATGCCCTAGGTAAGACCAAACACTGAGACTAAGATCTACATGACATTATCAAGGCCCATGTGGAAATATATTAGGCCTAAATTAACATAAAATATGGCCACTATCACCATGAGGATGATGATATCTATCTCAAACCAAGATATTATTAGGAGGTGTTCACTAGGATTGAGGCCAAGAAGAAGAAGAAAGGAAATCAAGCTCAACCTGGGTCATCCACCCAATATGGCCTTGCCTCTTCCACATCATATTAGCCTTGAGAAGATGTTCAAGTAGTTCCCCCTAGATCTCAAGAAGAATTTTACAAGGGGTCTCTACTCCTTTTCCTCCTTGACCTTATCCTCCATGAGCTTCACCTTCATGACCCTTTGCTCTAGCTCCACCACCTCTTATGGTTCAAGTAGATCAACCCTAAGTGACTCAACTTCAGGTTACACAAGTTCTCAAGTTTAAAATAAATAGTATCATAAATATAATCCCAATTTGGGACCATTAATTGAAACCCATGCAAATATGTCCCCTTGATCCCACCATTCCTCAACAACCTAGTGAGACCCCCTTAGTTTCCCTTCTCCACAACAACCCACTTGAGTTATATCTTCCCTTTTCCCTATTCCACCCCTTCCATAATTCACCTAAGTGCCTATGGATTTAGCTATGCACTACATTCCCACCTCCCAATTCCCATATACATAATCCATTCCATAATTATGGATCTTTATGGTGCCCTTGTTGGTTCTTACATAGGTTCATGTACCTATAAATGCCCTATCTCTAACAAGTCTTGTTGCCTCCCCAGTAATAAATACACCCATGTGCATAATTAAATTGGCCTTAAACACATAATTATCACTTAGAGTCACCTATTGGATTCCTTAATTAGCCCCCATATCTGTTACCACCCTAACTTCTTCCACTGTATAAATTGAAGTTGATCTAGGTAAGAGTCATAGAGAGAATCAGAAGGCAACTCATCCTTAGCCTATTACACCACCTCTTATTTTTCCTTACATCATTCCTAGGCCTCCCTTTTTCAATGTTTCAAGTGCCCAAGTAATTGGTTTTAAGAAACTAATTTATTCCCTTCTATTGAATGCCCCTCTCTTTGGTGTCATTGCCCCATAGGTTAACTTGACCTAGAGTTAGTGGAAAGCATAGATATTCCCTGGGCTTCTCCTTTCATCCTACCTAGTTCCACCTCCTCCTTAATTAATATATTCCTTCATTCCCTCCATTTCATATGTTCTCCCTCCATCTAGACCTCCATCTATGTCATCCCACCAACACCCCCATCTATCCTAGGAGTAGCCATAGTGTTGCAGGCACCTGAGATGACTATGTAGGGTGATCTTAAAGTCTAGTATGACTTCAACAAGACCATAGGGAATAATAGAAAGATCCTCACCTAGAATTTCATCTAGGATGGAAACCCTATGGTCTTGAAGACTCATCATGACCTATTCTCCCTCACCAAATGAGGACATCCATGAGAGAATAGAGAGTGGCTCAAGACCCAATATATGTGCTTTAGGATACACATGATATGTGAGAGAAGTTGATGGAGGACATGTAGTAAAAGGTTTGAGAACTATAATAACAAGTAAAGATATCATTCCCTATGGATATAATCAAGTGACTTGAGGATTCCCTTCATAACTTTTCTCAACTCTAGGAGAGGTGATCAAAACTCTATAAAATAACAAGGCTCATCTTCTAAGGACCTAGGTATATTTAGAGAGAATTAATCTAATAGAGAGTTAGTGTAAGAAGATAGAAGTGATCAAATATAAGGGCATGTTCCTATAATTAAATTTCATACCCACTTTGGACCTGATCCTTTATTAAACATATGTTGGGAGCATGAGGGCTTCGATGGAATAATGGTTGAGCCTGGTGCAAAGAGTAGTAGATCCTTTGGAATAAGGCAAGGAAAAGATGTTGGCCTACTTAAAATATGTCAACATCACTATGTTATTCTACTCATATGGAACTCTTCTATAAAAAGGTGAGTTTAGAGTTCACCTGAGTCACTTTAACTAGGTCACGAGGAATAAAGTGGCAAAATCTAACAAAGTTAGAGCCCAGACAGTGTTGTGAGCATCAACTAGGTCTTAGAGGTCAAAGTGAAACTGAATTCCCCATTATAAGTATATAAAATATTAGTGGCCCAATTAGAGGTGATCTTTTGACATCCACCAATTAATTTTTCCAAGATGGATCAAGAGTTTAACCTGGTGGTAGTCATGTTGTTTGTTAAGGAGGTATAGTCCAAGCAGTTGGGATGAAATTCATCTATAGATTGTCTATGTATCAATTAGGTGGGGCCCTAGGTATATTTTGAAGATACTGGATGATATTCTATCCATTGTTTAATATGTTCATTTGTAACAACTTTGAGAGGCCATCATGGCTAAGGATAGGAATCTCGTGTTAGTGGAGGTTAGCCCCATCCTCTATATATGGTAAACTATAATCCTTTTTAAAGGTCCAAAAATTTCGTCTCAAAGTGTTGTTATAATTAAGCTGAGATTACCCCTGGTATTCCCTTACCCCTTTGAGTTTTAAGTGTCTACCATGGTTTACATTTTGTAAAAAAAAATTATTTTAATGAATGTAATTCCTTGCTTTTTACTGAACTAGTTGGTTTATTTAATAATATGTCAACCATTTTAGTTTTGAATAAGTGTTGATGTTAAATAATTGAATAAGTGATTTTTTACTCAAATTAATATAGTAGTTATAATTTTATCATTGTTCAAACTCATTTATAAATATTTCTTTCTTTCTTCGCAACACATGCAATCTACATATTTGAGTTACATATTGTATTCAAGAAATGTGTGTTATATACTATAGGCTATTTTAAGTGTTTATATTTAGTGAAGGATTTATAAATTAATAATTCCTTTCCATTTTAATTATACTACTTTCCCTTTATAAAGATAAGTTGGAGCCTTCTATGAAACTTAACACATAGTGGTATAATTTTAGTAGGGCACACATACGGCTTGGTCTTTGAATCATTCACATCTTTTCAAGCATGAAATCATTTATTTTATGTCCTAAATTACAATTCCCATTTTATGTTTATTTTGGATTTAAAATACCTCTCCCATATTTTATAAATCATTAAGGTCTAACATAATGGTAAATTAAGAATAATGTTTCCTTGAGCTAGTAATGAATTCTAGGTACAACTGCACATTCATTGATCCCCTCGTGGTAACAATCATTACTCTAAGAAAAACAAGGTTAAATTTCTTGGTCCTTAGACTAAACTAGCATCAGTCCTAAAATTAATCAAGGGGTATCTTTATCCCATACAATTTCACCCACTTTCCTCTTTAAAACACTCAAACCCATGGGTACTTTTGGATGCACATGATCTTCAGGCTAACAATAGTTAGCACTAGAAGGAGGGCCTTAAGAGTAAATATAAAAAATAACCCCAACCATGAAGGAATATTATATTAAATTTCTTCTTAGTTCCCTTACTTTATGATTTCTCCATTGTTGTGTGTTTCAAACACATACAACAGCTAGTGATATAAGGAGGACTTTAAGATTGATTGTCAGTAAGAACCCCAATCTTGAAGGAATATTTTAATAATGTGCTTCTTATTACCCTTCCTTTAAAAAAATTCCATTATTATGTGCTTCAAATAGACATAATAGTTGGCACTAAAAGGAGGGCCTTTATTTTATTCAATATTGGTGTTTTCCCTCTAACATTTCTTATCATTGTTATGAACCTCAAACCCTAGCATAAATAGATACAGATCAAGGTAGACCATGATAAGGAAGTTTTAACCCATTGGTTTACCCTTGATAAAATCTAGAGATTATTACATGGATTTCCAAGTCTTCTAGGTGAGGTAGACTAATTATTTCACCCCTATAAGTGTATTGAAGAGCCCAATCTCATAGAAATAGATGTAGACCTATCGTTGATTCCACTAGCTCATCCTCCTAGTCTCCCCAAAATAGACCACCTATAATGGCTCTCCAAGTAGATTGGTTAATCAGGTCAGCTATTAATTTTCTTATATTTGTCCATGACATACCTAATAACCCATAAAGGTACCTTCCTCATTTTATTCCTAGTGTAGGATGAACTGCTAAAAGCCATGTGACCTCATACAAGTCTACCCTTAGATTTCTCAATGTGGAATATGAAGATATAGCATGCAAGAGTTTTCCCTTCACTTTTATGGATTCAGCTTATGACTAGTTATTTAACCTCCCTAAAAATTAAATCACAAGATATGACTAGTTTAGTAGTGCTTTCTTGGCACAATTTTGGCAAGTTATTGACCCTAGTGTCTTCTACCAATAGTTTGCATGAATTAAATGATAACCCCATGATCCTATCAAAAACTTCAACATTAGATTTTAAAAAATGTATAACTAGGTCATCATGATTTAGAAACCTAATGCTTAACTAGCACTTGAGATGTAAAATAATGCATTTGATCCCTAGATGGTCATGTTCTTAAAATGGGTCCCCGTGATAATAGACTTTCCCCTATCTTATGTTGAATCCATAAAAATTGAGAGGTAATTAAACCCTCAAGGTTGAATTATGGCTGCCATTCCTATTGTGTTTCCAATATGCCTTCATTGATCCTGTTGCCTATCACAAACCATAATATTCCAATGCTCCAACCGCTACCCATAATGAACCAACTCCCTTTGAGTCACATCATGCCAAACCAAATCTTGGGTTTTTTAAACTTGGTGAACAATGAAATGTTCCCTCAATTATAACACTAAGTGAAGTTATCAGTAGCTAAAAACACCCAAGACATGCCCCAAGAGTCTACAAAAAATGAGTTACATTCCATCTAATGAATGGTCTAAAAACTAAGTAATGACTTCTTTAGCCTGTAAAGATAAATGGGAAACTCTAATGCTAAAAGTTCAAACATGAATTTTATCTACCAAAGACAAAACATAAATTATAGTCATCCCCATAATCAACCAAATCCCTCTCCCAATAGGCTATCTAAAGTCAATATATATGAAATAGCCTTACTTAACTGGTGTCGAGTGCATAACATGGCTTCACATAGGGAACTTGACTGTAAAGAATTTTTTAGCACATTTGATATCTTCCAACTAGATATGGAGTATGAGGTGGTCCTAAATCACCTAAATCATTGAATTCAAGTTGACCCCCTAGCATAACCATGGTGTTGGAAACCATGGAATTTCTTAACCAAGATTAAAATGGGTCTAAATAAAGTATGAGTGAGGTTCATGCATTTTAATAGTTCTAGAGGAGCAACTATCTACTTAGGAATAGGGAACAGAAATAGCCCCTCACTACCTCAACTCCCCCAAATAATGGCACAACTCCACCAGATCATAATGCTAAAAATGACCCTCTACCTCCAAAACCACATAAAAAAGGCTCCTTAAAAGACCCAACCAATCCAAAACAAGGTAGCCTACAACATAGTAGAAGACATGAATAAGATTAAAGAAAATATTACCCTTCATGAAATTTCTCAAATCACAAAGCAATATGATCTTCTACTAAAATACCTAACGAAAAATCTAACTCAGCCAACCCAAATTAATTATAAAATAACCCATACCAATGTTATCATCCATAAAACAAGACCTAAGTACCTCCCTTTCTTCTAACTATTAGGTTATTTGGGAAGAACTTACACAACTACCTAGTGGATTCGGGAGCATCAATAGATTAATACATGTGGGTATTTGTAAAAATTTAGGGTTGGTCCCCATCAAGTCAGACAAGGTGGTGGTTAAACTCTATAAATTAGAGATCAAGGTAGTAGGTGAGATTTTAAATGTCCACATACAACTATAGTCTGAACCTAGAATTCAATTGTTCATAAACATCTAAGTGGTATTTATTACTAAGGCCTTCAGAATGTTCCTCAGTAGGGATTGGTCTAAAACCTTAAACAGTGACATGGCTGCTTATTTTTGTCATATGTGATCACCCTAGAGAGGTGTATCCTATTAGATTAGATTATATAGGTAACCCCACATGAAACATATGATAGCTGAGTATAATGTTGTCAATGATAAAATGAACCTAGTGTCCTCAGGCTCAGGGATTTATACATTGAGCATGAAACTTGCTAAGGATTAAGCTAGCAATGAACTAGAATTATTAGGCTTATGGTTCTTATATATAGATGGGTCTCATTCCAAGCAAAGTAGTGGGTTAGGTGTTTTACTAATAAACCCACAAAGAAAGAGATACCTATATTCATATAGGTTATAATTCCCCTACACTAATAATCTAGAGGAGTATGAGACATTAATCCTAGGTTTATAGTTTGATTTAAAACATAAGGTGAAGGAACTAAGAGTATTTAGTGGTTTTGAGGTAGTATTTAACCAAGTTAAGAGCATATTTCAATGTAAAATGTCATACCTCAGAAAGTATAAACATAGTGTAGACTAGAAATCCAAGAGGGAGCCAGTCAAATTATTAGTGAAAGAACCAAACAAAATCTATAGACATAACCAACTCAAAATAAATCCCTTGGGTGAGCAATGAGGGTAACAAGTAAAGAATGCAATTAAAAGTATAAATATAACCTTTTACCTCCCTTGAAGACTCACTTGAAGATTGGTGCATAGATGTTGAGATCAGCTTATGAGCTAGGAGTCATTAGCAATGCTAGTGCTTCATGGGAAGCATATCCACTTGGTAATTTATGGTTTGGCTTGTCACATGAAATGATTCTAAAGCTTCCTCTTAATAATTTTGTATAGTAATTTTGGATTGGGAAGCTTGGTTGAAAGTGAGTAAGAACCTTGTTATTTATAACTTTCTTATTGACTCCAACCTGTGTGTGGTTAAGCTTGGGTTAGTGTTGGAAGGTTGAATGTATTTATGTTTTGGTATAGAGGCTACATTTATGATGCATGGCTCAACATTCTTGATATTTATGTAATTTGTGTTGATATTTTTAATTTTTAACTTGGGGGTTGATAACATCATCCCTCCTAATATTTGTTGAAATTTCATTTTCAAAAATTAGATATCCATTAATTCAACATGGATTTTTCACTTAATCCTTTAATTTTATTTGATTATTTAAGTGAATCTAATTAGGATTTTTGCATTTTTTATAAATTTGATTAATTGTCATGTACTATTAGTTGTAAACATCAATTTACTAGGACATAATTTGATTGGGGATGAATCTACAAGAGGTTATCACTACATACAAGGTATTACCCTAAATAGGGAAGCCTTGACATGATTATGGTCATTTACATCCAAAGTTCAAATAAATTTGGGCATTTTTATGATTTCTAGGCTTAATTTGCATTATTTATTAGAAATTTCTTTAATGTCCATTTAAACATAGAAGTGGCCAAAAAGGAATGTCTACACATAGAACTTGGGACTTAATAGATATGTTTAATGAATTAAACATCATACCTATCCATAAGTAATCAAATCAATTTTCTAACTCACTAGTATCCTTGGCCATAAGCTTATTTCCCCTTGATGACACTGAAGTGTAGGAATTCTCTATAGAGCTAGTCCCTTGTACCTCTATCCTAGACAATGTAAAGAATTTATAAGTATTTAAGGATGATTAGTATATTATCTAATTCCTTAATAATATTATGGTATTTGAAGCATAGATAATTGATGAAATGGATAGAGATAATCCTAGAGTTAAACTCGATAAGTACAAGATTTTCAATATTTAAGGGAATAACATACCAAAAGGGTTTATTTAACTAGAAAAAGGTGTTTGATACATTTATTCTTACACCTAAAACTAAGAATCCCAAGTTTGATAATCAAAATAATTATACCATTAACCATGTTTATTTAAATAGACCCCAAACTATTAATGTATGTCCTGATTAGATAGACCTTGAACTCAAAAAGATTCAAAATCTATTTTTAAGCTATAAGGATGTGATTTCTTGGGCCTATAGAGACCTAAAAGTCCTTGAACAAAAGGTAATTACTCACACCATCACATTAAAACAAGATCAAAAGCCATTCAGGTAGAGGCATAAGCTTATGAACCTAATCATGGAACCCTTGATACATAAAGAGGTTCACAAATTGCTCTCAACTAAAATAATCTTCTTAGTGCATTATTCTGCCTAGGTATCCAACTTGGTACATGTGCATAAAAAGAATAGAGAAATCTATTTATTCATAGATTTTCAAAATCTAAATGGAGCTTCAGATAAAGACAATTATCCATTGCCTTCCCTTGACAAAGTGATCCAAATGGTCAGTGGATCCTAGATGATGTCTTTCTTGGATAGTTTCTCAAGATATAATCAAGTCCTGGTCAATATAGAAGACTGAGCCAAAACTACATTCATGACCAAATGGGGTATGTTTTCCTATAATCAAATGCCATTTAGATTGATTACTATCAAGTCAACAATTCAAAGGGCTATGGATTTTGATTTTGAAGGTTTAATTAGCAAATGCATAATAATTTACACAAATGATTAGATTATGTTTTCAAAATATATATTAGATCATATTTACATTTTAAATTAAGGTATTCAACAAGTGTAAGATGTATGGCATCTCTTTAAACCCAAATAAGAGTTTGTTCATTGTCACCAAAGGTAAGCTTATCGATCATATCATCACAAAGGAAGGTATTACTATTGATCTCTAAAGAGATGATGTGATTTACAAATTACTCTACCTAATAGCAAGAAAGAGTTAAAAAAAATTAGGAAAATCAATTTTGTTTGCAAGTTCATTTCTAGATTTGCTAAAATTGTAAACCCTTTAAAATTTATGTTGAAATAGGATGCAAAAGTGGAGTGGCATGTCAAATCTATGAAGGATTTCTATGATATATAAAAAATTATCATGTAAGCACCCATACTGATCATCCTAGACTATACAAAGGGTTTATACATCTATCCTTCCACATTCAATCACCCCATATTGTCTATCTCATGCAAAGATTAGATGGAAAAGAACACCCTGTTACTTTTATGAGTACCAATCTCAAAGATGTAAAACTAAAGTATTCCACTATAGATAAGCATGTATATGTACTTGTCAAAGATATAAATAATTTCAAGCATTACATTCTCAATCAAAGTACATGCAATCAAGAAAATTTTGGGTCAGAATGAATTAGGTGAATGTAGAAGCATATGGATGACCAAATTAAAGAATTATGATCTATAAATAAAACCTACCAAGTTGGTTAGAAGATAAGGAATTAATCAGCTAATAATTGAAATTAACCCAAGGATATTTATGCACTAATTAGACTAAGAGATATTACTATATTATAATTGGTATGCCCCAATTATACATTACCTACTCTATGTGAATACCCCTCTTAGATTGAATCAAACATAGAAAATATCCCTTAGACTAATGGTATCATATTATATGCTAAATAAAAGAGTTATCTTCAATAAAAATCATGAACATGTCTATCTCAGATGCTTATCAAAATTTGAATCCAAATAAGTAATGGTGAATCTCCATGAGAAGCTACATGTTGGCCATCTAGAAGTAAATGCAATAACACATAAGATATTTTGGGAAGGCTATTACTGGCCCACCCTATTCAAATATGTCCATGCTCACATAAATGCATTCCATTAGTTTCAAACCTTCACCAAAAAATAAACCCACATTACAATGTTGTTACATTCGGTTATAGAAACAACACCATTCATCCAATAGGGACTAGATTTTATGGGGATCATTAACCTCAACTCCTTACCAAGTTATAAGTTTATTCTTAGAGCCATAAATTACTACATGAGATGGAGTAAATTAGTGGAAACACAAGAAAAACCAAAACTAAAATCATCAAATTCAAGGAGAATAATATAACCACTTAATTCAAAACCCCTTGTCTCATTGGTATGTGATAATGGTCTTGCATTCCAATCCATGGAGTTCACTAAATGGGTATACGAAGAGGGAATCACCTTGATATTCTCATCCAGTTACTACCCATTAGGGAATGGATTATTATGATCAACTAAAAAAAACTTGATTGATGCCATTAAGAAGTCTATAGAGAAGAAACCCCAGGAATGGCATTCACTACTAAAATTTGTTGTATGGGCTAACCGCACTAGGTATTAGCAAGATCTTAAAATCTCATTATTTATACTAGTCTATGGATTAGAGCTAGTTCTACCATTTATGCTTAGAATACCTACTTATATTTTTATGCAACAGCATATGGAACATGATGATAAAGTGAACTCTAAGCTCTTAGACATGTCCAGTTAGAAAAAGCCCAAGATGAAGCCTTACTAAACTTCAACAAACATCAAGGCACTATCAAGTGATGGTTTGACAAAAGGCCCAAGGAAGAATCCTTTAGGATTTTTAATCTATTACTTTTATGGGATAAATCCCATGAAAAGAAGGGTTAACATGTCAAGTTTGATCCACTTAGGATCGGCCCTTACTAGATAATTGAGCTACTCAAGCAGAATGTGTTCTACCTCAAAGACCTCCAAGGCAACAACCTCCCACTACCTATGAATGGAAAATTCTTGAAGCATTACTTCTTGACTTCCCCTTCCAATGTAGTTTCAAAGTGACTTCAGTGAAGATGGTAATGTATATATTAGATTAGTTTAATTTTGGTTATGTTTTTTGCTTTTGGTTATGTTTTATTTTTGTTGTATGTTTATCTCTTGTCTATCTTGCCTTAGTTTCTACCTTTAAATTATGAGGTGATTCACGAGGAAGAAACAAGCTCAAAAAAAAGTGAAAAAATCATGAAATGTACAGTTCATGTTTTAGATGTAGACACCTAAAACTGGCCACAGCTAGTTTCTGACCAAACTTTAGATGGATTCCTACCAAACATTACAAATTAAGCCTATAAATCACTAAACATCCCAAATTTACTCATGCATCATTCATCAAAACTCAGAATCATGTTGAGCATCCCTATTTGGGATACTAGGTTGTATGAAATAATTACCTCTCATGGATTCATCCCTAATCACCTTGCAATATCACAACTGTCAATTTGGTCTGTGGACCCACTAAGCAGGGCACTTAAACAAATATCAAATCTTGAAAGAGAAAAAATGCTAATCAAAATCAATTAACAAGCCTAGTTGAATTATCCATTTGCAATTAATGAATATCTAAAAATCAAAATTCCAAAAATCAAAATATCAAAGCCTTTCATCATTGCCTTTATGATTTGTCAAGCTCTTTGAAAATATCCTAAAATATCTAATGTGAGATCCATGCCTAGTAATTTAAAATCATAATTACATGACAACTATTTACTCAATTAGAGTTAGTTTTAACTCACCCAGGTTTAGTTTGAACCCATTCCAAGCCTAAACTCAACCTTGACTCACCTTGGATGAGAGTTAATTCCTAAGGCTATAAATATAAGGCCATGTCTATTGGTTTTTAAGCCATTTTGGTGAAAATTTATTATGCACAAATATCTTCAAAAGTTATTTTTTTGGTGAAAATTTATTGTGAGAGATTTTCACCATAAGACTCATGAAATTAGTGTTAACATACCCAAATCTTAAGCTAAACAACATCAAATCCAAGGTGTCAAGGAGAGAAGGATATAAAAAACCTCCATTATCAAAGACTTCTTGATGCACAAGCTGAGAAATCCATTTTGTATCTCCAAGGAATGTAAAAGACATATTTATTTTATGTTTTTGTTATGCTTTCAGTTAGTTTTGTTACCTAATCTCTCTCTAATGTCTAGGTTATAAGTGTTATGATTTTAGTGTGTTTATTTCATTTGTTTTATGAGACTAACACGAGACTATCCTCCCTTCTTGGATTCCTTGTTCACATGTTGGCATGCCCAATGGGACTTCAAGCATCCCATATAACTAAGGAGGATGATGTCCTAATTTTAGTTTTACTAATGGATGCTTAAAAATCTTTAAAATTTGAGTTTTAACTTCATTTTTCACATATTTCTATTTTAAGATATTTGTAGGTCATAGGGATTGACATCATTTTATTTTAAAATTGACATGGATCGATGCCAATTTTTCAAATTGATGTCAATTACTAGAATTGACCATGATCCTTGTGTAAAAAATAGAGCATGATGGAAACATAACTAACTCAAGTTTTTCTTTATTTATCTGTCTTCATTCTATGTCTAAGAACCTGCATATTATTTGTCTGACTCATTTCTTACAAGATCCAGTTAGATATTTTAGATTTTATCTTATTTCATTAACCATTTTTATGTCAAAGCAAACCTATGTTTTTTCTAGAAATATTGATGATCTACTAGATTTATGTTGATCTCTGTGGATCAACATCGATCCTTGTGTGGATCGGCGATGATCCATCTCTGAGACAAAAATTAGAAAACTTGATAGTGAAATTCTAAATGTTGTTTTCTCACTCACTTTTGGGATTATAAGTAGGCAAAACCTATAACCATTTTTAGGTCCTAAGTTATAAAAAGAAACATTTAACCATGGTTAAATTTTACACACTTTGTCTTTACTACTTAAAATGAATTTAGTTCTTTAATGCCTTAGTTATTTTTGAAGTTTTTGCAATTTTTTCAAACAACTCGTGCCAAGGGGCTTAAACTTCACAACACATTTCATCTTGGTGCCATAAAATTAACTTTCACATTAGTTAGATAACTCCTAAGATTTTTTCATTTTATGCTTCTTTGTTGAAAGTTTTTGTTTAAGAAAGATAAGTGATGCATGTATGCTCTCCCCCAATCCCATTTAGGTAACTCGAGAACATTCATTATTTACCTTTATTTCTTTGGTCAAAAAGCATGAAAATAAATTTTCTAAGGCCCTCCCAAAATCTTCATGATTTGGGTAACCCTAAAATGACCATAAATTCTTTTCACTTGTCTTTATTTTTATGTATTTTGGCTTGTGAAAAGGAGTTAATTGCCTCCTCATGGGTTCTCTAAAGAAGTGTTGACCTAATAATTCATCTCCCATCATCATTTCAACCCCACTCCATGGTGGGGTGTATAAATTGAGGGTAACCTACTTGGATGCTTATTTTTAGCATTTAAAACAAGATATGTTAGTGGTAATCGACCTCAGAACATAGAGGCAACTCAAACATCACACTACACTGAGCAAGTAATAGATGTAGTAGTTGTGAAAAGGATAAGACCTTTTTCACAAAAATCCAATTAGCATGGATCCAAATGATGTGATTTCATCTCTAGTGTTTACCACACTTGGGACCATCTAAAAACAAGCAATAACTGATAGTTTATAACAACCCCACTTACTGCAGACATATTATTGATGCAAAGGAAGTAGATCAAAGTTCCATGTCATAGTACAAACTCTTAAGAAAAGAGGGAGCCTAATACCCCTAATTTTCATGCACTTTTGCTTTTTAGATTAATAATTAAAATCCTCTCAAGAGTGAGTATATTAATAAAATTTGATAATACTATACAACCTTGTTAGTTTTAGTATTTATGATGTTACATTTGGGTGTTTATGTCATTTTATCCTTTCTTGCATAATCTTGAGTCTAAACTATTTATTTTCCATACCACATCAAAAATGAGTCATGTTTTTAAACATCACTCCTTTGTTTCAGGAGGCATTATTTTGTCTATTTGACACCATGAATTTGCCTTAGTCTTTTGTTAAAACTTGTTTGTGTGTGTCACTTGATTGGAAAGGGTGTCATTACACTGCCCAATTCATTCCAAGTTCTTATGCCTTTGAGTCTTGAATAAACTATTGTGTCATACCTTTAGAGCATGATAACATCATTACACTACTCAAATTATTTCAAATACTTGTTGCCTTGCATCCAAATTCTAAATTTGAAACCAAATCAACATGTGCCTTTTTGGATCTATATCTAGTGATGTTATGCCATTCATTCTTATTTAACATGTTATCTTTTTAAGAAGCCTAGTTTTATAAGTTGAGTTTGAAATTAATCTTGACAAGTTCAAATCCAAACATTGATTGATTTCTACCTATGCCTTGTATAATTTTGGCCTAAACATTGATCTTTCTCTTTTGGGTTGTGTAACTTAGCCTAATTTATTGTTTAATTGAAAACTATTTTTGTGCCTAAAGTTTGGGGAAGTAGTCTATCTTCCAATGCCTAGAGTTTCATGCCTTATACCAATTGACCAAGTTTGTATTTAAATCTAAATGCCTAGTTTATGCCAAAGTGTTTCAAATTTTTTAGATTAAATCTTACCCTTTAGACCTTATTTTGTTTAAAAGTCTAGATTTTTTGCCTTTTCCAAAATACCTAGAAAATACCTATTTTGAGCCTAGATTTTATACCTTTTCTAAAAGACCTAACAAATTTTGTTTCCTTTAGATTAGACTTGTTCAAAATAATTTGCACCTAGAGTTTGGAATTTTGATTTTATTTCATCCACTTGACATTTTTATGTAAAACATTTGGCATTACTATTTGATGTTATCCTATTTTATACCAAGTTTACCACAAAACTTTTTGGACATACAACTCCACTTTTTAGACCAAGTTTAAACCATTTGTCCTTTGGTAATTATTTTTGAGAGTTTATATAACTCTACTACTTTTCAATAAAATTTTATCATTGATCTGGATATGTCTCATTACACTTATAGTAGAGCCATGTGCAATCTAGGATATGATAATGTGGTCATACAAGATGACTTTGTTCAAGACCCCTATGGTGATGATCTAGTTTATGATATAGATCCCTATCCTCCTTATAATTCTCAATCTAGAGAATAAATCTAAGATCCTCTAGCCCACTATTTGGTTAACACACCTCGATACTTGAATTAGGACCAAAAACAAACATTATAGCACCTTGTTAATTTACCTTTAGTTGTAGACCAAGTTCAACAACAACTGTACTACATTATGATGTCATCGACATATGATCCTTATTTGTTTGATCATCACTTGATTGGAAATAATAATGAATTTTTAATTAGAGATATAAAGGTAGGGTCCAAGCTTCTAATAGACTTCCCCCATGAAAAGTTTCCTAGTCTAATTAAAGTGCCTTTAGCTAAGCCTTATAACCAAACCATCAAATAAGCCTCTTCTAAAAATACTCAAAATCTCATGTTCATGTCATATCAAAACCCTAATATGATTATAATAGGAAAAGGCCTCATGGAGGACCATTTTATGTAAATATAGAAAACATACCAAACCTAGTTGAACTTAGTGCACAACTTCAATAACATGGCTATGTCAAATGCTCCTTTCATCGAGTTAGCTCCTTCAACAAGGTTATTAATCAAATTGATAGGCCAAGATAATTTGGGTTTAGACCCATTTGCATAAACTACTTTATTTGATGACATGTTCAATACCCCAGCTATTACAGAAGTGTTTATTACTTCTACATAGACAAATGTGCCAAACATGGTGACAACATGCAAGTGTCATATAATCTAGGTCAAAGTGGTTTAACTACATAAATAACTAGTCCACAATAAGTGTCTTTGGTTAAAACTATGAGTGGTTTGAAATATCAGGGGTAATGAACTTCCACGTCCCAACTAAAACCAATTAACTCTAATCCTCAACTAGTTGCTTCTTCAAGCATACAATCATAAGGATTAAGTAGTCAAGCCCAAACCAGTGACTTGCCTTAACAAAACATGATTAATGTTGTTCCACCATAATATGTGATGACTAAAATTACATAATAATAGGCACAGTCTAATATACCAACATAGTAGAGGCAAAACAGTATGCCACCTCAATAGGGGGTAGACAATGTTCCACCTTGTTAGGTAATGACAAGTATACCTCAACTGTCACAAACCAACATACCTTTATAATATCAAACATTTTATAATAAAAAACATATGTCTATTGGTTAGTGACAAATGCCTAACACTCTACAAGCATATACTTTAGAACAAATGTTTTCACAACCAATAGGTATTACTATTCAATAAGTACTAATCAAGTAAGAATTAACTTTCATTCCAAATGTGCCATAAATTCAATGATAGGGCCTTATTTCACAACAAGATCCCCTTATCCAACCAAGTTTGACTAGTCAGTAACAAGTCCCTACTCAACCACAGTACGTATAGTACTTCACCCCAAGCCATATCCTTCCATCCCAGCCATAATTCCCTAAAAAATAGGCTTATATACCAAATCCAAACTAGAATATCACACCACAATAAGTGTAATTTCAAAAAATGCATCTTAATCTATATATGCATATTCCTAGTTAGTTTCCAAACCAAACCAACATTTCACAAACCATTCCTACATTATACCCTGGTCAAGGTAATCCACCTTTGGTCATCCAGCCTTCACCTCAAGCCAATATTCCATCCAATTTCTTAACACAAGAACTATATCAAATGAAGGATGTAATTACCACTATCTAAACTAGGAAATAGACCAAGAAGTTTAAGTTAGATGACGTGTGCTCCTACCCATTCAACATGGAGTATATGTAGATACCATTTCCTCCAGGGTATGAACCACCAAAATTTGACAAATACAAGAGTAAAGGAGACCCTAAGGCCCATTTAATAGAATTATTTATTGCTTGACATCTAGTGGCTTATAGTGATATATACCTCCTACTTTTATTTCTTCTGAGTCTAGTAGGATAGGATTTTGAGTGGTTTTTAAAATTGACAAAGAACTTAGTATCTAATTTTGATGACTTTTCTGACAAGTTTGTGCACCATTTCTCCTACAATCTTAAACATGAGATTTTATTGGTAGATTTGACTCAATCCAAGCATAAAGTCAATGAAATTTTCCTAAGCTATCTATAGTGATAGAGAGTACTTGCATGTCACTTCACCCATAGATTACCATACAAACAATTAGACATTTTATTTACCAAAAATTTGCATAGTGAGATATATTGTCATCAAGAGATACAATGTGCACCCACTTTCAAAGAGATCATAGACAAAATATTATTGACTTAAAAGGCCCTTATTAATAAAGGGATTATTAATATTACCTTGTCTAACCAAAACTAGACCCAAAACCAAGGAAATAGCCAAAATTAGAACCAAAACCAAGTCTAAGTGCAAGCGTCAGCACCAGCTCAGGCTAGTAATTATGAAAAATTCAAGAAATTTAACTACAAAAAGAATGTTGTTGTAAATATAGTAACCAAGTTGCATCATTTCCAAATGGTGCAAACACTATCTGCTCAACCAATGTCATAAATGCAAATTACTCCTCACTAATAACCCATTCAACAAGCACAGCCTTCACATCAGCCTAGACCATCTCAAAAAACATATCAAACTTTACCTTTGCATACCCCTCCTCCAAGGATAAATGTGCCTACTCATCAAGTTTTAAGTGACCTAGGAAAAACAATTAAATCCATCTTTCAAAAACTAGCCACTGCTAATCTGATAAGTTGGTTAATACCAAAGCACTATCCTGAGTGTATTCCTTATCTAGATTGGTACTGAGAAAGTGAGTTATGTGAATATCATTGTGTTCATGGGCATAATATATGTCATTGTATGTAAATCAATCACCTCATTAAAAATATGTTGAAAAATAGGGAGATTACATTGGATAATAGAGCATCTACATCTAATCAGAACCCAAGTATTTATCAAAACCTAATTTCATAACATAATAAAAAATAATAATAACAACAACAAAGGCAAAAATAATAGTAGCAACAATACCAACAATGGAAACAATAATAAAGGCCAGAACAATAGTACCAATAGCTAAGACAATAATAACAATACTAGTAGTAACAAGAATAATGTCAATTGAATGGATCAAACTAAGGCTAGAATGATGCCAATACCCAATAGACTTACCATGAAATTTTACATGAATACAACAAAGTTTTAGTTCATATTATAGGTCACATTTCCACCATTTCCATCAATCCAAGACCAAGTGTTAATCAAATAATATTGTTGCTAAATAGTTCCAATCAACCAACCTATGCCAGTTATCCTTACTTAACCTAGGACTACATATAAGCACACCAACAAGTAAGGATTAGTACTTTTATACCTTATACCAATAACTCATCATTACACCATGACCACATATAAGTGCATTGGTAATTGAGACTTATCTTATTTGGCCCCCTTCCACCATCATTTTCTGGCAAAAATGGTCTTGTATCTAATCCCGATTATGAAATCATAATTTGATGGTTGAATATTACTATTCTTGGCCCACAACCATCTACCACCAAACCCATTCAACTTACCATTATATCTAAGAACAAACCATATAATTTTGTGAGGGAGAAGAAATTATATATTATAGAACTACTTCAAAAGATACCCATACAAATCTCCATTTTGGATTTGTTATGAACATCTACTATCTACAAAAACATCTTAACAGAGTTCCTTGACCAATCCCACATTCCAAATGACATATCCTAAAATAGATTCAAAGCTTTGGTTGGAAATATAACCCCAAAACAATAATTAACATTTGACCAAAGCAATATGTCATCCCTTGGCCCTTTCCATAATAATCCATTATATATTGAGGTTGTCATAGCATAGCACAAAGTAAAATATGTCCTCATAGATAATGGATCAGGCTTGAATATTGTGTCTCTAAAGCTCATCAAGCATCTTAGATACACAACAGTTGATCTCTAGATGGAAATAATCACTATCAAGGCCTATGATAATGAAGAGCACAAATCACAAGGCACCATCTTCTTGCCAGTTATCATTGGGCCTTTGACCCATGATACATTATGCCATGTGTTAGACCTAGATTTGTCATACAATTTGCTTCTAGGTAGACCTCAGATACATGAAATTTGTGTAATCCCTTCAGCATTACACTAGTGTCTCAAATTTTCTCACTCAAGTATAAAGGTTACCATAAACAAAGATTTACAACCTTATGAACTTTGTAAACATTTAGAGGCCAATTTAAGTACCATTTTAGCTTAGATATAGTTCCCAAAAAGGACAATGGAAAATAAATAATTGTTGATTTACTAGAGGCCAATTGCATTGACCTATATACCCTTAATTCATCTTCCCATATTCCACCTCTTAAATTGTCTAATCACTTTACCTTCTTAACTAATGGCCCAAGAGAGTATTTAAATCATGACACATATCACATTTCTAAGCTTCCATAGAACCCCAAGTCTTATGGAAGACCTAAATCCAAGCCACCTAACATGGAATGGAAATGTAAAGGGAAAGGCAAATTACATAGTTTAGCTCCTAACATTTTTACATCGGTCACTGGCCATGAATAGGACCCAATTGAAAATGATGAAACCTAGTTATACAATGGCAAATTAGTTGATTGTTACAAAAATTCCAAGTACCCAATTCCAAATAGGATCATAAAGAACCAAGCCTACAAAGGAGGAGGCCTCATGTTAAAATATAAAGGAACACTTGAGCTAATTTCCATAACTCGATATAAAGTAACCTATGGTCTTGGATTTAAACCACCTGGTAGTGACCCCACATATCTTATTCATGTTCTAATGCTAACGAATAGTGATGATGATGATACCGATAGTGAAGTAAATTTTGATCATAGCCTTTATGAATACTTGACCAATACCAATCTATTTGGCACCCATGCCATTTGTACTCTTACCCTACTTGTTTGACACAATCTGCTTTCTTTATATCACCCTCAACTTATAGATTAGGACCAACAAGAATTCACATTGCCTATAGACAAGTTTGAAAATGATGAGGCCTTTTGTGATTTTCTATGCCTAAGAGATAATGTTCCATTGGGATACCACAAATAAGGTTTCTCAATAAAATTAGGTCCTTCAGCCTATTTTAGATAATGGGTGAACACCCTTAACCATAAACAAATTAATAAAACATTGAGGTCCCAAAGTGAAAACCTCTTTGAGATGATTTTATACCAAGGTAAAAGTAAAGAGAAAGGCCAGTCTTCTAGTAAAAACCTATTTTAGGTGTCATTAGATGGGGGTGTTCACCTTTCCTCAAACATAGCTTAGGAGATCGCCAATGATAAACTTGCCTATAGGTCTGAGTTTAGTTATGAAGAATAACATGTCTTTGATCATATTATCAAAGTTTCCAATAGTGTTTGTAACACGGCCATCACTACCTTTTGGAAATTTAGATTCATCTTGCCTAGGAAAACTTGAAGAACTAATCTAAATAAAGGACGTTGCCATTATAGGCTAATTCAAATCATTATGAACCATTCTAGAATATGGATCAACTCTCCTAATAGAAGATGCTACAAAATTCAACATCAGGACTCTAGATGACTCAAAGTGGATCAAATTAGGTGCATCCTCATTGAAGAGGAATGTGAAATCTTTACATCCCTTTTGAGGGAATTTGTTGACATCTTTACTTGGGATTACTCTGATATATCTAGTTTGGACCCTACCTTGGTTGTTGTACATCCTGATGCCAAACCCATAAAGCATAATTGTGCAAGATGCATCCTTGCATTATTGTATCAGTAAAGAAAGAATTAGAAAAACTCTTATAAGTGATATGTATTCAATCAATCAACTAATTAGATCAGATATTGAATGTTATGCTAGTTTTAGATATATAAACAAGACTTGCCCTAAGTAAAACCTTCCACTACCAAAAATTGACATGATTATTGACTCCATAGTGGGGCACAAAATACTTTCCCTGATGGATGTATTTTTAGGATACAACCAGGTATGGATTGTGCTAGAAGATTAATATAAGATAGCATTCACCAATTCATGGGGAATGTTTTTTTATTAGGTTTTGCCATTTGGTCTCAAGAATGTCAGGGCCACATACCAAAGATTCATGACCATCATATTTCATGATATGATGCATGACATTATTTAAGACTACGTCGATGACATACTATATAAATCAAAGATCAGGGTTGATCATCTAGCTGCACTAAGAAAGATATTTGAGAGGCTTCATGAATACAAGGTTAGACTCAATCCTAATAAGTGTGTTTTTGGATTTAATTCAAGCAAATTGTTAGGCTTTGTTTTCTCTCTCTAAATCATTAAATTTGATCCAATGAAAGTAAAAGCCATTATAGAGAAGCCACCACCTTCCAATTTGAAGTAGCTCCATAGTTTACAAGGCAAGATCCAAGCTATCACACTTCATTTCTCAATTGGCCAATAAATTCCATCCATTTACACACCTACTAAAGAAATATGTTACATTTAATTGGAATAAATAATTATATAAAGCCTTCCAGCCCCTAAAAGAATATATTTCCAATCCACCTATTTTATTTCCATCTATGCCAGCTAATTCATTCCTAGTATACATGTCTACCATAAAGAAATCCTTGGGGATACATCTAGCTCAGCATGATGATAATGGAAAATAACATGCCATGTACTATCTAATATGTACAGTATTCATATATGAGCGCAACTATATGCCCATTAAAAAAGCTTGTTTAGCTATGGTCTTTACAGCCCAGAAGCTATGACATTACATGCTTAAAAACAAGACTGGTTATTTCTAAAGTATATTTGCTCAAGTATATACTCTCCAAAATATATTTATAAGGTCGTATAGCTAAATGGATCATGCTTCTGAGTAAGTTTAATATAGAATATGTTTAAAAAATTCCATTATGGGATAGGTACTTGCAAATCAGCTTGCTAAAGCTCCCCTAGTAGATATCAAACCATTAACTTTCAGTTCCTATATGAGTCCATTATGACCATAATTGAATAACCTCTTGAGGAGCAGTACTAAAAGCTATATTTTGATGGATCATTCACCTCACATGGATCAAGGGTAGGCTTATTATTTATTACACCATAGGGGGATCTTGTCCCTAAATCATTATATATCAGCTTTCCTTATACTAACAACATGATCAAATATGAAGTAATCATTATAAGGCTATGACAAGTAGTACAGTGGAATATTCAACATATTAAGGTTTATGGTGATTATCACTTAATCATCAATTAGGTTATAAACTAAATATGATAAGTTGGTGCCATACAAGGCCATGATTGACACTCTCAAAAAAAAAATTACTAACATATAGGTTGAACACATACCAAGGGCCAATAACAAAATAAAATATGCCATGCACACCATTGGCTCTTTGATCCATCACACAGACAAGTCAAAAGAATATCAATTCCTCATTGAAAATATTCTAGTGCCTAATCATGAACCTTCAACCATCACAATGATATTGTTGGTCCCAAATCTATATGGTATTTAAACCTTTTTGCCTACCTTCATGACCATATTATGGCACCATACCTATCACACAAATAATAAAAGGCCTTTACCCACCAAGCTACACATTATACCTTACTTAGACCAACCATATACCACTATAATTTTGATGGAACTCTACTTTATTATGTAAATTTGGTAGAATCAATATTAAAGTTATGGTAAATTCATGGAGTATGTGGAGCCCATACCTACGAGGCAATCCTAGCCAAAATCTCCTATGTACTAGGTATTATTGGCCAACTATGGATGTAGATGTAGTTGCTTATATTAAAAGGTGAAATAAATGTCAAAGGCATGCCCATTTGATTCATGCCCCAGCCAAAACACTAAAACCAATGCTTATACCATGGTCATTTGCTATATGGGGCCTCAATTTCATTAGGAAGATAAACCCTACCTCATTTGATGGCCATAAACACATCCTTACTACTACTAAATATTTCACTAAGTGGGTTGAAGATATACCCCTCACGTGACTAGAAAACAAATTTTCAAGTTCATATTCAACCATCTCATCTATCGCTATGGTATACCTTTTGAAATTATATATAATTAATGGTAGATCATTTTAAAATAAGGCTATCAAAATATTATGTGCCGATTAAAATATTACTCAACATTTTTCTATAGCATTTTAACCAAAAGGTAATGGCTAGGTAGAATAATCTAACAAGACCATTGTCAACATCCTTAAAAATATTCTCAATGATTTTGGCCATGATTATCACCTCCAAATCTTTTATGCCTTCTAGGCATACTCTACTAATTACTTCACCCCAATAAAAGCCACTCCCGTATTCCCTAGTTTATGGAATTGAGTCCATTCTTCCCATTGAGATTGAGTTACCTTCTCTACACATCTATTTGAAACATGTTATGGATAATTAATATTACTTAGAAGCTCACCTACAAGAGCTAGAGTTACTTGATGAAAAATGTAGGGTTGTTGTTAACAACCTTTAAGCATATTAGAATAGACTCTATGGCCACTATAACTAATGAGTCAAACATTGAGAGTTTGAACTTGGGGATATTGTTCTCAAAGAAAATAAATAGAACACCAAGACTAATAAGAAGCACAAGGGTAAGTTCAAACCCAATTAGATACGCCCATACATCATTATTGCAAACTATGGCTCTAGAGCATACAGGTTTGTTACACCAGATGGGGATAAACTTGATGAGCTAATGAACATCATACACCTCAAGCGTTACTTCACTTGAGAGACCTGAAGTATTGTTAATGTGGCACTTTTTTATTGTACCATAATAATTACATTCTTCTTTGTACCATACCTTATACCATTCTACCATACCTTCCCTTTTGACCACAGTTATTTGTACCCTCCCTACCCAACCCCTTTGACCTTGGTTCCATTGTATTGGTTCTTTGGGCACTTTTAGTGAGGAAATTCAAATCAAGTTTTAGCTATTGATTTAATATTCTAAACAGAGGCCATATTTTTGGACTAGTATGACAATGGTTTGGTAGTTCCATCTTTCATACCTTATACCATTCTACCATACCTTCCCTTTTGACCACAGTTATTTGTACCCTCCCTACCCAACCCCTTTGACCTTGGTTCCATTGTATTGGTTCTTTGGGCACTTTTAGTGAGGAAATTCAAATCAAGTTTTAGCTATTGATTTAATATTCTAAACAGAGGCCATATTTTTGGACTAGTATGACAATGGTTTGGTAGTTCCATCTTTCATTTTTATATCCATTTCATTTTGAGTGCTCCTGATTATAACTACTTTTGGGAAAATCAAAGTCATGTTGTCACGCTAACTAATTATAACAACCTTTGGGAAAATTAGTATCATTGACCTATGCCATTGTTTTCTAATTATAACTACCTATGGGAAAATTAGGAACAATACCTTTTATCATGCCTTTAAGTCTCACCTTGCCATTCATATGTCATACTAAGCCATTTGCCTACTTTGCCTATTTTGATAATTTGCTTCTACCTATTCAAATTCCTCCACTGTAAGGTAGAACTATAGTGACTTGGGGTCCTAATGAGACTATGTAGGTATTTCTCAATTCACTTTAAGTTCAACTCAGTCACCCCTTTCCATGCTCTCATTGTTTTACAAATAATTTCAAGTTTGAATGCTCTCACCATTTTGTGAGTTGGACCATTTGATATCTTGTCATTATCCATCAAGTCGAGATGTGTTTTATTATTTTTTGGAAACTAGTGTGTAGTTACTAAATAATAAAGGGTCTAGAATAAGTAGGAAATTCTAATTTAATATGATAAAATACAAATTTTGTATAATTAATTACATAGGATAAGGAAATAACTTACCTAAAAAAATAAGCTGATACGACTGTTACAAAACCTAAAAATTGAGGTGCAAGGCTAGGAAGATGTTTGAAACCTAAATTTGACTTTTGTTCAGTGAAAGGATAAGAGCACTAAAAATGGGACACCCTACGGTCCATCACTATAGTCTGATCCCAGCACTCCTATCTTATAGGCTAGGGACCTAGGGGGATGGAATAAGCATGGGAAATCTAACCTGGCTGAGGTGGAATGACTATTTGAAAGGCTCATGATGACTAAGAATAGGAAAAAAGGTGACTCAAGCATGAAATAAGACCAAGATAAATAAAACTAAAGACATGGATAAATGTGAATAAAGCTCATATTCTCTAGTCAGAGTCTCTTGTGAAAGGACTATGAAAAGACATGATATGTATGGTTTCTTGACCAATTTAGGGTGTATACATTTTCCCCCCTTTTAATATAGTGATTCAATGAAATAATTACTAGATTAAAATAAAGAAAATAAAATACGTTCCTAAACCTACTTGTGTGGAGATAAGTGTGCTTAAAAAGAGTCTGACTCACTTCTTGGCCTGGGAAGTGGATGGAGAGCTAAATAGTGCTTAGAGAAAGAAGGAATCCATAAAATAGATGTCCCTTGTACTGAATCTAAATCTGGAATCCATATAACATGGAGAAGGAGAGCAATGCTTGCCCCTTGTGTTGAATTTGACCGAAAATGAGAAATGCTCAGAGGCCCAAAACTAATGTATGTCATCTATCCCACATAAACTCATGTAATTTGGAATGTATATATGGAATCTGTATAATGTGAAGAGAAAATTTTATCATGCCCCCACTTTCAACTAGAACTGAGAAGTGATTAAAGGCCCAAAATCAATGTTTGCCCTCTATCCCACACAACCTCATGTAGTCTAGGCCTAGGTAATGCTATGGACCAACCACTGTAGATGGCCATACAGTCCAACCTTGTGACAACTTAGGTATAGATGGGTGTAATTTAAAAATTTGGTCAATGTGTAAGAAGATAATGACATGTCTTTCCATTCCATCTATATAATCTTGGATGATGAAGAACATGAACATCTATGCCATGCCCCCAAATCTAGTATGCAATTGATGCACTTATATAATCTAGTAATCTATATAACCATATATGATATGACCTATTGTGCCATGCCCCATGTGCAAAAATAGAGATCAAAACATTGTGCTCTGCATTATGCCTATAATCTACTATTTGGTCTTATAATTGTGTCATGTTGTATGAAGCTATATCTGTGAGACATGTAGTAATGTACATGCCTCTAAATTTGGTATCTAAGTCTGAATATATATATATATATATATAAGTCATTCTGAATCCATATAATTTGAACCACTATATCTGAATAGTTTGTGTATTTATAAACTAAAGGTATATCCCCCTAAATGTCTTGAGTAATGTTGAGTGACCCATGTAATCTAAATCACTAAATATTTCAACTGATTCAAGCTAAATCTGAATACTAGAGGTGTAAGAACCATGGTTTCTTCACTTATGAGAGTGGATGGGCATGTTGGGTAAGTGTATAAATAGGAATAGTGGGAATAGTGCCCCCATTTGGGGAGAGGGATGAAATTTGTGATAGAGGAGGTCGACCCAAAAGTGATGACTAGTGGCATTAGTAGAAACAAGGTTGGCTTATTATGAATAGCTTGAGAGTTTATTTGATTGATTAGATGAAGTTCTTAAAAATGAAATAAGTTTTGATTAGTGATGATCAAGGTATATATCTAGGTGTGATATAAATGTAGAGATGTGTGTCTTAGTAGGCAAATGATGCAGTAAGAGAGTAAGGCTTACATGATGTTGAAGGTATCATTGTTATGATTTCAGGAACAAAATAGTTTTACAAAATAGAGTTATGGGGTTGAAGTTATAGGCAAAATGGTATTTTTATTTAGATGAAAAATTTGTTTGATATAAGAAAATTGGATTGATTCTTGATTTATTTAAGCATTTACCTAGTTTGAGATTTGGAGCTCAAAGGTAGGAGATATGCCAAGGAGATGGGCACCTGTCATGACCTGATTTGAGTAGTTGGTAGCCCAGGTTGAGGCCACTGAGTATATTACCTGGTAAGTAACTAAAATTCAAGATTTGTGCCTATTTGAAAGCCTATTTTTTATGTTTTAAGGCCTTTTTAAGTAGTCTAAGATAATTTCCACTAGTTTCAGTGCTCCTATCCAAGAGTTAGTGCTCTTGTCCAGTGTTTAGCACTACTCTCTAGGTTCCAATGCTCTTGTCCTATAGGCTAGAGACCTAGGGGAATGGAATAAGCATGGGAAATCTAACATAATTAAGGTGGAATGATCATTTCAAAGGCTCAAGATGATTGGGAATAGGCAAAAAGGTGACTTAAGCATGAAACAAGACTAAGATGAGTAAAATGAAAGACATGGATAAATGTGAACAAAGTTCATGTTATCCAATCAGAGTCTCTTGTGAAAGGACTGTGAAAAGACATGATATGTGTGATTTCTTGACCAATTTAGGGTGTATACAAGATGCTTATAAAATTCTAAAAACATTTGAAAATGATCTAGAAAATTACAAAATCATTCTCAACTACTTCTTTGCCTTAAGGATTTTGGCACCCCTAACTATTTTATAAGAAACCACTTCTCATTTAGTTTTCCCATCCTTACTAGCCTAACATCCCATGCTCTCTCCATTTTATGAGTTCATTCCCATATTCCTCTACAACACAATCATGTTTTTCTTGATCCTCATTTTCTTTTATCCCATTTCCTTGGATAACTACAATTAGCCCAAAGTTTATGTTGGACTTTACATCCATGAAACTATCTAGGTAGCATCCACTTTCCTAGTCCATCTGGAGTCAACTCAGCTACCCCTTCCTTTTCTTCTATTTCTCCCATTCTTGTTTATTTGTTTCATTGTTTCCTATAACCTAGGAGCATTGTTCATCATCTTCTTTGTACTTTATTTTCACTAATATTGTGATTAACCATTATTTGAGTTGGTTTCATCATTATTTGTTTGGTTCACTTCTTGTCTCTTAATGTTTTATTTTGCTCTTCATTTTTGATGTTTTGTTTTGTTTGTTTGTTCTTTTTCCTATTTGTTTGCTTTCTTGTTGTACTTTGACTTAGTCTACTTGTGTTTATTGGGTGATACCTTGCACATTATACTTAATTCTATCCATATTCATCTATCAACATTGTCATCATGGTTTTTATCATTGGTGTATTATTTTTTATTGTTTATTAGATTGTGCATCAATCCTTATGCATATCTTAGCTAAGTTATGATGGTGTTCTATCATGACGCATACCACCACATGATATAGCAAAAATCATCTTGAGAAAACTTATAAATAATGAGGCTATCATACTTTTCCTCGGCACCTAAACAATTCCCAATCATTCCCACATTTAGAGTACTTAAATCATGAAAGAATTTTAATCTTTTCTAGTTAGGATGTGCATCTCCCTACTAGCAAATTGCCCAAATTCTTATTTTTCCTCTATATTAACTTACTCTTACTTCATGAGTATGGATTTATTCTATAATCCCAATTATCCAATTTGCCATATTACTCCCATCATTTTACAAATGATTATAATTACCTCTAGGCAAATCATTATGTACCACCCCACTTGTGATTCCAATGATTCTAACTACCTTTGGGTAAATCATTGTGTATCATCCCACCTATAACACCAATGATTATAATCTACTTTGGGAAAAAATTTATGTTTCAATCTATCTGTATGTTATAGATTATAACCGATTATGGGCAAATCCTTATCATTCTTTCCCTAAATAGGGCACATTTTTATTATGATAATGCTTATAACCACCTTTGGGCAAACCATTATCTCTATCCACCCAACTAGGGCATATTTTTATCCTACCAATGATTATAATAACCTATGGGAAAATGATTATTTTCCCTTTTCATGATTATAATTGCCTTTAGGTAAATCATCTTTTCTTACCTATTAAGGCCAACATACCCCCAATTTTGAAAAACTAGGGACCCTTATTTTAAATCTTGAAAATGTGTACTAAGGATTGAGTTTTCCACTTGTTCAAGTAGCCATTATCATGTTATCACATTACCTTTATTTGAAGATCATCCACACCAGTGGTCTATTTGACATGTTTGCTCCTTGTTTTAATCCATCTAATGTTGCTAATGATTGCTTCTTGTGTTTCCAAGTTGTAGGTTCAATGAAGTCCCAATTATGTGAACATTATTCAGGGTTTTGTACTTTAATGTTAACTTGACCCCATTTATTAAACCTTGGTATTTAAATCAATTAATTGAAATCATATTTGAATATCTAAAAACCCTTAGTCAAATTGTTTAGCCTAAGTCCTTTGGAATTAAATTCAAATTTATGTGACACTTAATTTATGTGGGAACATTTAATTATGTCATAGACTTAGTTTAAAGGTTTATCCTAAGGTTCCAGTTGTGTTTTCCAACATGACCAAAATGTTAGGCTAAAAATTTTATTCTAAGTTCTCTATATTTCCTGAAACCCCCTAGTCCATTTTAATGTTCACAGAGATGCAAGAGCACATTATTATGTTTCAAAACTTAGCTTAAAAGTTTCTTCTAAATTTTTAATTGTATTTATAAATAAAATTAAAACCTTAGTCCAAAATTTTATCCTAAGTTCCTTATAATACCTGAACCCTGACTTGTTCATTTTCGTTACCCACAGGATCAATGCAAGGATGCCAAATGGTATAATCTTAGAGCTGAAAAAGAAGATCTATGGTATGCAGGAGTCTACCCAAGTCAAATTATCAAATCTTAGAGAAGGAAAACAATAGTGATAAGTGTCACAATCGTACTAGATGGAATAGATTCAAGTGGATCGATATCAAGGGAGCACATTAAAGCTTAAAATAGAAGATCTAACGATATGGGGCAAAGTCAATAAGTCAAGGTTATACAAAGGAGTTTAAGAGTGCTAAGTAGAATGATCTCAGTGATTAGGCTCAAAATAAAAGGTTTATGTTAAGCCTAACAATAGCAAGTGTATCATAATCAATGGTGTACATTGATCTGTGTAATAAAGATCTAATAATGTAAGATGAAGCTGACTTTTCAAAGAGCCTAGAGTAAATGTGGTAATGACATATGTCACAACCATGATGAATAGAGCCTAGATCAGCCAATGGTTGTTAGATAGTTGTCAATAATGTCATGGTGATGTCATGGAGGTGTCCTTGTGAGTGGATGAACTACTTTGATAGCCTAAGTAATAATGACAAAGTGTGCAATATGTTTGTCCTAGTGTGCTTAAAGGAGGCTTAGTTAATATTCAATTTTGGCATGATTAAAGATGTTTAGAGATGAGTAGGGTGATTGGAGAATGTGCAATATTTCCCTAATATGTTATATATGCTTTGATATCTTATGTACATAAGTGGAATTCCTCTGGTAGTTCATAGTTTTCATCTAAACATTTTGGTCCAGTGGAAGGAAATCTGAGTACATAATTTGATGACATCACCATTACCATGTGGGAATTATTTGAAGGGAGTTGTTCATATGGTTGTGATCACATTAGTCCCTAATCATTATTCACTATATCTCAAGTCATGTGTTGAAGCGTGGTCAAAGATATGAGGGTGAAAATTTGACTTCGCAATTAGAATTCATTATTTTTCTCATACTTAGCCAAATTTACAAAGTGGCAAGAAGAGCTAAGTAATAATTTTGATGGTGGAAAATCTCACATGAGTGGATGTTTCAAGAGAAGGTGATCATATGGGTTTGTTTATTTTTATGCCTACTTTATTTGTGTTAATTTCTAGATTATGCAACAAAGCACATCAAAAGATATGCATATGTAAAGCAGGGCTCCCAAGTAGTTTGACTATGTTTTTCCATAGCCAAATTTACGTGTGACAAGAAGAGTCAAGTGATAATTTTGATGGTGTTATATCTTGCACATGTGAAGGTGTCAAGATAAACTCATCATATGGGTTTATTTAGTTTTGAGCATAGTTTATTTGTGATAAATGTGAGATCATGCATTGAAGTATGGAAAAAGTTATGCAGGAGTAAAGTTGGTATTCAAGACAAATTTTAAGCATAGTTGGATTTGTGACAAAAGATTTTGAGAAGTAATTTTAATGATTTTATATCTAACATGTACAACGGTTCCAAGATATGTTTGTTATATGGTTGGATTCTCTTATGTTATGAGATCATCTGGTCTAAATTTGAGATCATGTGAGTAAGCATAGAAGAAGTTATTCAGGTGCAAAGTTGGCCTTCCAATAATTTTGAAAGGGTCCCCATAGTCATTTTTTCACAAGTTAAAGATCAAGTAAGATCGATGGTTTGTGTTGCTCTAAGAAGACAGGAAGTAGTGAGATGAGGATAGGTACATGATGTTTAATAACTAAGTAAAGGTATATGATAAAGATCCAATGATGAGTGGGTGTTCATAAAGATTGATCAAATGGTGAGCATTGATAGTTAAAGCCCTAATTGATACACAGAGATCGCTGGAGCATGTGGAGTCAACATTCCAAGATTTCATGAGATGAGGTCAAAGTCACAGAGGTTTAATGTTTGAAAATTAGCACTTATGTGTTAAAGATCAAACAATATCGATGGATTGTATTTGATCTAATTTGAGAGGACACAAGATGAAAGCATAGTGTTTGAAGTTAACTGTGACCATTTATATTTGAATATTTGAATTTGTAAAGGAAAGACCAGTGTCTAGTTTTTGGAACATAACTTTTGATAGAAGTCAAATTTGCTATTACAATAAAAATAAAATATGTAGAGGACTCTAAGTTACATCTATTAATATGTATTTTAAGATATTTAAGTGTGTACAAACAAAGATATTGAGATTCAAAGTTAACTATGTGATCATGTATTGACTGTAAGTGACTCGAGAAGATTGTTCAAGATTGTTTTGACATTGTTTTGAAGTTTCATGGTGAATTGGTTATTAGGGAGTGTTGTAGGCTTCATGAAGATGTTTTTTAAGTATTTTGGAGGTGTGATAAATTTTCCTTAAGTATGAAAAATGCTTGAGAATTTGATTGTATGTTCAGTAATGGTGTTCATATGTATAAGATCTTTGTTTGAGTTGATTGAGCATACATAGAGGTAAGCAAAGGTGATTATGATCATTTGAGGATGTCCTCGGGGAATAAGGAGTGAACCTAAGTATTTTTAAGTGGTCCTATGTTCTTATTATTCTTGGATAAGTGTCAAAGAGCTAAATGGATCTCCATAAGACCTTAAAATGACTTAGGCCTATTTGAAAGGGGATTATATTTAAGTGTGACCCATATGAGATGTCTTAAGGGTGAAGTCATATATTGTGGTTGATAAGAAATATTATGATCTTATTAAATCGTGATTATTCTATATATAGTGAAACTAAATGTGTTGGATTCTAGACTGGATGGGGAAGACTTGTGAGCAAGAGACTTGTACGTGAAAGAGTTATGAAACAAAGGATAAGTAGTGTGCTTATTACTAGAGTTAATGAGTAGAATAGTTGGTTGACTATGTGTATGACCTATAGGTCATGTTCTTAATGTTATGATATTTATCCTATAGTTTGATTATATGCAAAGAGGCTTGAGTGTGCATATGAGGATAGTTTGAGTGAAGAAATAAAGAGTTTGTAAAATGCCTATGTGAGAGACATGTTTGAGATAGAGAGTGTTTGTGTAGAGGTTAGATAATAGAGATCCATAATTAGGTGTTTAATTTATCATTTCTAAGGTGGAGGTGTTCAAGGAGGGTCTAAAAGACTTGATCTTTCTTAGGGGTAGTTACTCCTTGTGAAACAGGGTTTTATTAAAGATATTTGGTTAGAAGGACTTGATGAATAGTGGTTAGAAGGACTTGATCACTCTATTTTTTTATAATCTTATAGAATAGTAGACCACGTGTTTATAGGATTGAGAGTGGGTTTAATTCCTCAAGAGGGTTTCCCATGTAGATCTTTTTTCACTAAAGGCCTTAGGTCAAAAGGACTTGACCAAGGTTTCTGATCAAAAGGACTTGATCAATCTCTTGTTTGTGATCATCTTATAGAATAGTAGTCCATGTGTTTTTAGGCTTGAGAGTGGGTTTTATTCTCTGAGAGGGTTTCCCATGTAGATCTTGTGTTGTGTATGTAATCTTGAATTATGTTCATTGTTCACTGTTATGAATGATATGTATACTTCATGAATGATTGTATTGAATGCTTAAGTATTTGCAAGAGTTTCAAAATTGAATTTGATTATTTGCCACCACTGATTTAGCCCCCTATTAGTGGATTGTACCTCTAACAATGGAACTCAACCTCTTAGATCAAGTTCTATAGTGAGTAATGAGGCTAACTTTTTAAAGGGCTCAAATGGTGTGAAAGGCTACCATATAGTACAAAGGCATCAAATGATGGAGTTTGTTTACAGCAAGCATATAAAGCCCATGGAGATACCACATGGCACACTCTCAAGAAGATCATTTGAATATTGATGGTATGTAATAAGTCAAAGTTATAAGACTCATTTAAAGATAAATGAAGTGTATTTAATCAAGTTTCAAGATTATGCGAGGTGTTGACATGTGTCCCAAAAAGGAAAAATGGTCACATTTCAAAATTAATTAATAATTTGGCATGGTGGAGCCACATAAGCAAGATAAGTTAGTTCAAAATATATTATGGACCCACAAACATGGAAGGTATAAATAAGCAATTTAAACAAAATCCAAGGCATGAAGCTCATAAGTTTGAACTCAATTGCCTTTATTAAATATCTGTAAAAACCTTCAAGAAAGCCTTAAGTGTATGGAATTCCTAATTTATCCTTATAGTCATTGTAACTGAGCCAAAGAGAATTAAATTATCATTTGCACTAAGATAATTCAATCAAGAGTTTAATTGCAATCAACTAGTGAGTAATTTGATAAAATTCATAGCACTAGTGACTCAAAAGAGTGTTTCAAAGGAAGATGTCAAATTGTATCTAAAAATAGATTCTAAAGGTTGTATTTTCAAGGATACCAAGTTTGATGCTTCTACCTTGAACACATGAGATAACAACTGGTAAAAATTGTTCTAGATGATCAAAAATCAACCAGCCATCACCCAAAAAGAGGAGAGGAACCTCTTGATCAATAGACTATTTGATGATATAGTTGTAATTCAAATGACCAACCTTCATTATGCAGTAGAAAATCCTGAGGTACTCCACTATATTGGCAATCTTGTTTCATTTTCAAGAAAATTAATATAGATAAGGGAATCATAATTAATGAACTCAATCATAGGAAAGTTGTTTATATTTCAACTTTAGCATTTGAGTCATATTACAAACTACCCAAACCCAAAATTAACCTAACATCAATCAATTCTTGGGCTAAAAATAATAATTTGATGGACACCCTTGCCATGTGGCTATATTTTGGAAACCAAGTCTTTTCAAACTTTAACAAAAACATTCCTATTAGCCAATTCAGACATGGGGTCAAAATGATAACGACTATACTAAACAGGTTATGTGGGGATGCAACCATAGCTTATGTAAATCTAGTATGGGTACCCATAGTCTATTTTATGGTTGAAAAAGTAACTATCCCCCCTCTAGGTGAAATAATAATCATCTTATTGAGTAGTTAGATCTTTGAAATTAGGTACAAAAAGAAAACCTAGTTTTTATGATGTCACATCTCTTAGATGCTTTATGTGCAACTACAAAAATCCCAAACTAGAGGGAATGGTCACCAAAGGGAACACAAACAGTCTCCCAATATTAATCCAAACTTCACATCTACAAATATAGAGATCACATTGAATTTATAAGGGATTGTATCTACCCTATCCTAAGTGAAGCCATAACCAGCATTCCAATGTCAATAATTACCCCACTAGTCAGGAAATCTATTGAAGCTATGGGTGGTATATGGATATATCTAGACTACACTATTATAAGGGTTAAGGGAACACAAAGTTCTCCTCTCAGGCTACCTATTCATTTTATAAAAAAATTAGCTGAGCAGGAGGTTGCATACTAGCTACTCCATGTCATTGATGGTCCATGTAAGACCAAGAGAAAAGGACTCCTCCATAACATCCCAATGACAATTGGAAAGACTATATTCATATAATGGGATAATATTTAAGTTACATCAAAACACAGATCATCCTTCAACCTATATATTGATGATCTCAAATAATAGGATCCCTATCAAAAAGTTAAGGAACATTTAAAAAAATAAAGGAATTCTAAATGTGCCCTATGATCATGAGCCTAGGGTCTTTGAACCTATTTACACAAGGGCATCATCCTACGTTGAAGTAACCAAGAAATCGAAGGAACACAACCTAAGGCTTGAGTCAAGATTAGAAAGAAATCAAAAAGTGGATGAGATATGGAAATTAGGACCTAGACAATATCATTTGATCAGTGGTGGATCCTCTAGACCTCTATCAATTAATATACAAACAAAAGTTCAAATAGAGCATAGACCTAAGGAGAAAAGGCCACATGAAATAGCTTCAAGATCATCATCTTATGAACCTCCCAAGGTAATAGAACAAGAAGAACATCAAGAAGAGATTCATATGATAGCCATATACCCTCAAGAGTTTATTAAGGATGTATTGAATATGTTATCTAGAACATACACATATTCAGATGATGAAGAAGCCCAATTTGAGAAAACAAAGGAAGAGAAAGGGAAATAAGTGGCATTGGACTTAGTTCTAGTTGACACCACTAAGAGGGAGATTGAGTTGGCCCTTGTTCCTAAATCAAAAAGACCTAAAGTGACTTTCACTACTCCTTTGAGTGAAGTCAACTTATTTAGTGAAGAAAACTTGTTATATGGTCCAACCATTACAGAATGGCTCTTGTATGAGCTTAGATATAGAAAGTACCTACTATGTATCATACTTGGGATATGATGAAATCCATTAACATTCAAGTTCAAATGAAGCCCTATATAATAGTATTGTAGGAAGAATAAGTAAAGAGATTAGCCACACCAAGTGATTCAGTAGCTCAATCTCAAATGGATATCCATATTCCACAAGTGACACAATATTAATTAGGAGTGAGGTTTGACCCTAATATTATTGGTTTTCAAAGGTTAATTGAGAAGAAGATCATATAAGGAAGTAACAAGATCACTTATATAAAAGTTGAACCATTGACCAATTTAAATCAAGTGGGAAGACAAAAACATAGAAAAGATCCAAATTTTGAAGAAGATGTCTTGGAGTTGGTTGAAGCACAGGCAGAATAACTAAAGGCTATCATCAAAGTCTTAAAATAACAAAATAAGAACTTGAAGGAGCAAGCTATCTTGTTTGTTCTAGAAGCCATGATCAATATGTTTAAATCTACTTTATATGATATGTTCAAATATTTGAAATCAATGAGGTCCAGACAGGATGTAATGAGCAACCAGGGTATCGTGGCTAAGAACCAAGTAGCTCAATGGTAGGATTCATACAAAAAGGTGAAGGACTTGGTCACTATTTTGATGGAAGACCAAATTCCTAATTTTAAGATAGTCATCCTAGCCCATTTGAACATGGCCATGGTTGTATCAACAAAGAAGATCAAAGGTTTGGGTAAATTGTCCAAGAATATGGAGGATCTTTTTGAGGATGGCAAGCAATTAGAGATCAAAATGAGTAATATTTTGGGGAGCATGATCGCAAACCCTACTATACTTAGCCCTATTATTCTAATCACTGATGAGGAATTCAAGCTCAGGGCTACTCAAGTTATGCAAGAAGTAAAAAATCAAATCCAAGGAAGGACAAGGGCTAATAATAGTAAGATCTTGGATATGATCCTAAGTACAGAGAAAAATATTGGTGAAGTTAGGATCATCATAGAAGCACTAGATAGAGGTGATAAGAAATTTAAAGACCTAGAAAATCAGGAAGATGAGTTGTTCATGGAACCTATCATCAATCTTTAATTGATTAAGGGACAACATGAAAAGGTAATGAAGATCCTACGACAAAAACAAGGAACCACAACAATAAAGTAGTCCCAAGGTCAAATTGGTTAACTTAAAAATATTATTTTAATATAGGAACATGTATATTTTTTAAAGGAATATTCTTTTGTAAAACAATGTGCAACTTTTTAAAACACATTGCTTATACGTCAATCATTTTGTAAAGTGTCTCTTTCTAGATCTTTTTAGAAGGACAGTTATCCTTAATACTTGTAAAACTATCATTGGACATGATTAACTGACATACATCCTTAATTTTATATATAATGAGGTATTGTCATTTGCGAAATAGAGGGAGTTTGGAGCAAAAAAACTTTGGTGCAAATTTGGAGTAATCAATACAAGCAAAGAATTCTAAAAGAGTGTCTCATTTTGTTTGTGTGATTACTATTATGGCTGCTCTCTCAACTAACTCGGCTAATTTTCAAATTTGAATGGTTCTTATGAATTTTGGATGTGCACCTTTAAATGTAAAATTGTAAATTTGTGATAATTCTAGATTGATTGAACAATCTTGGATTTATTTCATTTTCTTTGCTTTACTTGTAGATGTGCTTATGTTATTTGCTTATAGGAGTAAATCTTTAAGTTGAATCTATTTCTTATTTGCATCATTTTCACTTTCCTTAGATGTTTTCTTGATGTATGGTAGGATTTGAGATTTAGTTATTTCATGCTATATGATAGTTTTAAGTGCATGTTTAGATGAAATTTGAACTTTGTCATAATGTTTGTAATGAAGATCAGCAATATATTTCTTCTTTGCCTTACCCTTCCTTTTGCTTTTTTTTTTACCAACTTACTTTAGCTTAGTTTCATTATGAATTTTCATTATAGATTATATTTTAGACTTAGCTTTGACCATAATTCACTTCACTTAGTATAGACTACTTTTATTTTCACAAGTTAGCTATTAGGCCATGATTGTTCCCAATGTTTTAGAGAAATTTCACTTATATTCTTTGGAAGGAATAGAAAAGAAACTTGAGAAGGGTATGGTAGAAAAAATGGATATGTTATGTGCACATTGATCTAGATGGTTGTATATACTCCTCTTTCGCTTAGGAGGAATGACCTGTAGATAAAAAAGCACTCAAATAAATACTTGATTAGTTAGATAGTAGGGTGGATTATCTAGCAAGCTAGATCCAAAAAGCACAAGATTCCTTAGAGGGTATAAATCCACATTTTTAAATAATCAAGTTCTAAAAGATAAACTACATGCATATATCACAAAATATACTAAAATTAAATACAAAAAGTTCTTGATAGATGGATGAGTGAATTTGCCTAGTTATAATAATAAATAGATCAATATTAATGCTAAATGAATTAGGTATGGTCCAAAAAATAGGGTAGATTTTTGTGATTGGGAAGAGAGTTTAAAACTAAGATTTGGTTAAGGTCTAGTGGGTGAAAATAGCTTACTATTTATCTGTCTGACAATGTTTATTAGTGGTCAAGGTGTGACCATCAATGGTTAGGGTAACCATCAATAGTTGGGATAGAATGTTGCCAATCAAAGTGACCAGTGATGGTTACTATGGTTCTAATCCGGTTCAGTAAAGTGATATAGTAAGGTTATAGGATGGAATTCCTGAAGGTAAGTTTAGACTAAGTTGGTCACAAAATAGAAACAAAGTAACTAATTAGTGAAAATAGATACTTAGCTTGTTGATTGTTGATCTTCTAAGGGTGGTCGAGGTAGTCAACTAGATCCTGGTGAAATTTTAGTAGAGTAATGATGCTTGGATATTGGTTGATGGATGGTAGTGCTTCATATCTCTATCACACTTACTAGTTCATTGGTTCACTAGAAGAACACCTATAAAAGGAAGTGTTGATGCAAGAGGCTCTGGATTTGGATGTAAATGATTGATCAATTTTAGATCTAGATGCCTTTCACCTTCTCCTACTCTCTTTTTATAAAAAAAGAGAGGTACAACAATAGGTTAACAAGAGATTCAATAAGAAGTTCAAATTTAACTTTTGCATACATTGGCTCACACATGAATTAGATGAGATAAATATAAAAAAATAAGTTGGAGTTGACTAGATTTTGATTATTTAGGCAGTGGGAACCTGACCATCAGTGATCAGGCCTAACCATCAATAGTTTGGGTGATCATCAATGATTGAGGGTTAAAGGTCAAGTTTGGTTAAGGTGGGTTAGTGAGCCAATTTAGCTAGTCAGATAACTAAACTTAGGTTTGTGGTTAGAGGGTTGGGGGATGGTCCCTAGGGGGTCCTAAGGTAGTCTAAGGGTGTTTTGACATCTAGAACCATTGTGTGTGGTTTTATAATTTCTATATTTTGCCACTTTTTGTTATGTAATTTATATTAGCAAGTTATAAAATAAAAATGGATTATGGGTCGAAGGTTTGGTTACCCTAAGTATAAGAGGAGGTGTTCCCCCTCAAACTAAGAATCGATGAGGTCAAATAAAATCAAGTGTGAGATTGATAAGTTATTAAGTTGTTGTTGAGTTGGTGGTTGATAGCTTGGGCACTAAAGCACAAACATGCACATAAAGTGTGACTAATTGAGATAGTTGAGATTGCATAATGACTAGGTTGCCATGGTTGGTAAAAGTAAGGTCAGTACTAGGAGGATAAGTGACAAGTGGAACACATGATCATATGTGATGGTTGTGATACACTAGTAAACTCAAGTATCTTAGACAAGGTTAGTGTTTTCATGGGTATCTAAGGTAGTAAGGGCTCCCGTGAAGACACAAATTGGTTAGGTGTGTGTAAGGTAGTGCAACTTCAAAATTTTTAACTTGGAAATGTAGTAATGTTTGGTCGATGTGGTAATGTTTGGTTGGTAGGAAAGGGTTAATTTTTAGAGGTTGGTAATGGGTTATGTTTCAAAAAAAAATTGCTTGAAAATTTGGTTGTGGGGGAAAAAATCCCATAAATGTTGTGATCATCAATGGTCATGGGAGACCTATAAGGTTGACTATCAGTGGTCACCCTAACCATCGGTGGTCAGGTGTTAGCCCTAAAAGGGTAGAGATAAAATATCATCAAGGGTTATTTTTGTTTATTTGAGCATATTGACCCTCAGTGAATAGTTTTTGGTGTTTAGTGAGAGAGATGTGGATGGGCTTACTAAGTGTGATTGGTTGAGTGAGGTGGATTGAATTGATTGAGCTTTAACCTAATGAGGATGTAGTATGGATGGGGGAGAGCATGAGGCTAGGTGGTGATCCCTAGATTTCCTCCTTGATGATGGTCAAGGAACAAGGTAGGCATTGTTATTCAATTGATATCTTAGTGTTAATTTTGTAAATATATTGATTTAAATTTGCTCTTTCTGATTGGCTGAGGGTGGGTTGGGTATGGTAAAACCTAGATTTTGGTTTTGATATATTTATTTGAATTTAATATGAAATGGGAGTTTGGATTTGGATTGAAAAGGGTAGGATAGGGTAGGGAGGGTTGGAAGGTGTTTTGGTAGAAAATTTTAGGGGTTTTGTGTGTGTAGGTTTTAGTTTGATCATTGGCAGTCACTTCACAATGACCATCGGTGGTTATTTTTTACCATCATCAATCACTACCAACTATCAGTGATCAAAAAGTGACCATCAATAGTCATTATGTAGGGGCTATTGATGGTTGTTCTCCCAACCATTAGTGGTCACCCTAACAATCACCAGTCGATAGAGGTTGGCAATGTTTGAAAAGTTTGTGTGAATAGATAGTTTTAAGGTTAATGGTAAAAGGTTTATTTGGAAAGGCTTTTGTGAATAGTAGATAGTGAATGATTTTATAGGTAATGGATAAGGGTTAGTTTAAAAGTTAGTGGTAAAAGGTTAAGGGGTGACGGTTATGAATAAATAAGGTCAATGGTTTGAATGTTGGGGTAATAATTGAAGGTTGATAGGTAATAGTTAACGTTAGATTATTTAAATTAGATAGGTTAAGGGTAGTTATGTAGATGAGTCATAGGTATAGGTCATGGTATGAAAATGTTATGAGTTGAAGAGAATAACATAAGAGGTAGGTGTAAGAGGTTAAGTTTGTAGGCCAAAATAGTATAGAAAACTAGGTTTATTTGCTATTTAAATTTTGTAGGCATGGGAGAGGATTTAGATGAGGTACAAAGTGCCCTAAATTTTTGACAAGATTCATCAAGGTATGACTGTTGATGACTAGGTGCACATAGAGGATGTGGGCCTCAATAGTATGATGTATTACCAGTATGTACCTTGAGATGCAATGATATTAATGGCACTCATCGAGAGATGGGATCTTTCCACTAATACCTTGTTGTTACCTATAGGGGAGCTAACTATTCTGCCTAGGATATCCATAGGATCGTGTGACTACCCATACGAGGAGAGATGATCTACGACATTGATAGGGAGGAGTGAGACAAGCTTATAAATCTTTTATATGGAGATGACATGGATTTTGTGAGGTGTCACTTTGGAGGTTTCCATTACAATCCACTCTATCAAAGGGACATAGATACAAGGAGGCTTTTCACCATGATGATGATAGTGGTGATGTGTTATACATTGCCTAATTTTTGCAGTGGGAGGTTCCCTTACTTATTATTGGGGGTACTTGTGGAGATGTTTTTGGGTCACATAATGTTTGCATGGTCACCTATATTATTAGTTATTATTTATCAAGAGGTTTGGGGCTTCCATACCCTCTAGAGATATGGGATCAGTATCAGCTTTGTCCTTCATTGATGGGCCTATGAACACATCTGGGTGTTAAAACTGATGGGGCTACTATGGGAGGTTTATGCTTAGATGGGTTTCTAAGTTGGATACAAATGGTATAGGAGTGATTATGCTCTCTTAGGACCAAGAGGGGGTTACATGAGATTGACTAGTTCGGAGGCTGGCTAGATGCCTTAGTCATCACAAATGTGATTTGGAGACCATATGTTAGGTTTATAGGGTGGGCACATTATAGGAGACACACTTTATCCCTATAGAACTATAGATTGATATATGGAAAATGGGATGGTGATATATATTTCATACCATTTGATAGGGTATAGAGGTAGTTTGGCCTTGTGTAGGGTATACTTGGGGTGTTTGTGAGGTATAGGAAGGAGTATCTAGAGTTCTCATTGCTCACTCCATAGCTAGTGCATGATTTCATTGACCATGAGTAGCTATCAATGAGGATAGAGATAGATTATGTGGGTGTTATATATGGGTATCTTGCATGGTACCAGGCACTCTATGTCATAATTGATATTGGTCTTGAGGATGGATGATCTAAAAACTGAAATTGCAAGTGTCGCAAAAATTGAATAACACACTTTCACATTCAAAAGATCTACTATTTCTTGACTTTTTCTTTAATTTTTGTATAAATAAATTAAAACTAAAATTAAATTTAAGATCAAAATTTTAAAAAATAATAGATAAAATCACAAGAAATCACCAGCAAATTGATAATGGAGTTCAGCTTCAATAGCCTACGTCTTTGGGTCCGTTAGAAGTGAGGACCATTTCTATTAATTTTGTGCAACAAATGGCTTCCAAAAACAATACAAGTCTTCAATTCACCTTCTTTAATCTCTGCTTTCCTGTAATAATATCTCTCAAACCTAAAAATAATGGCCCAAGGCCATACAAGGCATAAATAAATCTCTAACCTTCTAAATTCTTTACACAATCGGCTAGGTAATACCCTTCAAATAGAAATTCACTCCTTTTATACCACTTCCAAGCCTGTGGCTCAAGTGGTCAAGTCTTATCATTTTGGGTAAGAGGTGTTGGGTTTAAGGGATTGGCCTCCTTCTTGGGTGCTTTAACACTTATCTTTATCCCACATTTGCTAAGTGGAAATCGGTTTCATGCTTGAAATAGGTGGGCAGTCTCCTTTATGTGTGCAGACATCCTTTTTGGAGGAGTCTTAGGTGCTAAGCTTAGCAAAATGTCTTAACTTGGCTACCATTGGAGATTTCCTTGGGTAGGATGTGGTCTTGACATGGATTGTGTGGCCAGGTGGATGGCGTGGCAGGTTTGTTGGCTTGTGATGCTTTATTACAAAGCTTTAAATAATTATCCCACATTGGTGGGGTTTGAATGGACTTTGTAACTTAAATACAATTTCACAAATAATAACATATGAAGTATAGGAGGCCAAGGCATCCCTTCACAAGAGTGTGCTGACACTCGTTGAGGGCCCCCAGTGAGCAAATAGCGGGGCCCACGGATCCTCATATGACCACCTGTCAAATATCAGAGGCTAAAAACAAACACCAAACCAATTTTTTTTACACCAATTCATATTTCCATGTGTCAAATGGTTATTAGACCACTTGGCATATTTAAACATTGCCACATCACTTTCTGAAACCCATTATTCACCTATCATAAGAATGCTTCAGCAAGCTATATCTCGAGCATCCAGACTCCGTTTTGCATTCCAAAAAAAGCATCAGAAAGCTCTCGATGAATTCTTTGATCTGAAAATGGTTCAACCATAATTTGAAGACTTTCAAAATGGAACGGTACATGGATCCACCTTGATCAATGGGGGTTAGTAAGTTCATATGTTGGGGGTTACCCTAGATATATAGGTAGTGATGGATAAGAGGGACTAGGCATGAGTGGCTTTGGAAATAGCATAGGCATCTTTGGTAATGGTATAGGCATAGTTGGTATTAGTGTAGGTTTAGTTAGCCACCGTTATAGGTGAGAGAGATCAAGATAGGTCTCAAATAGCCTTGGTGATGTAGGAGAGAGATTGTCTTTGGTAGATAAGGGTCAAGTAACATCAGTGGTGGTACCAATAGGGACTATCCCTATGAAAAGATACATAGGTGCTATAGAGGAGCTATGGTACTATGAGGCCTTGGTCTTTATGCATCTACCAAATGAGCCCCAATGGGATGAGTATAGGGTTGAGATTGTAGGTGGTGATAGCATGATGACACTAAGTCAGTGGGCCACATCTATAGGTGGGTAGGTAGGTATAAGAGGATAGGCTCTAGGAAGTAGTGGTACCCCAGGATCTTAGATTTATGATGAGACATTATATTTTGATGTGTCATATGATATTTAATACCAGCCTATAAGTCGATATAGTGAGATGTATATTTTGAGAGAGAAATGTATATTGTTGTATACATGATGATGATTATGCGATTATAGACTCATGATTTATGTATATTATCTTTGCATGTGGATTTTGGTTTATGGTTATGATATTCATGTTGATTATTTTTTATTAAGGTTATGCTCATGATGATGTGGATGTGGATTCACCTAGTTAGGAATGTGATGATATGTTTTTTTAATTTATGTTCATAATGATGTTTGGTTTGGATTGATGTTATGATGATAATGTGATGTTGTTTATGATTATGCTCATGTTTATTACATTTATGATTATGGCTCTTGATGCTCATTATTCACAGATGATTTTTTCTATGATGTTGATATGATGATATTGTTATGGATTTTGATGTTGAAATTTAATGAGTATATGCTTCCCCTTTTAGATTTAGACATGTGGTGAATATGGTTTATTGTAATTATGATCATGGATTATTTATGTTATGATGTTGATATGATGATATTGTTATGGATTTTGATGATGATATTATGTGATGTGGTTATGATTATGGTCATTTGTTTAAATTAAAGTGAAACACATAGAGTAAGTTAAATAACAAAACTAAAAGTAAGAAAGAGAAGATAATCAAGATACAAATGTCTAAGTGAATATATCAACCAGTATGAGAGGATAAGAAGAGGTCATGATGCTTTTTATTTGGCAAGGACTACAATAAACCAAAGGTGGATTAGTTCAAAGAACATAAGCCCTTAGAATGCTTCGCACTGGCATTCATTGGTTGGTTAAAAAGGTATCTTGACCACATAATGCCAAGTAAGCTCAAAATCCCTTGATTTATAGAGTATGTGAAGGGGAGGGAGATGAAAATGGAACCTTCTTGGGAGTCTAGCTTACCTCTTCTATGGGTTACCAAAAAGTTAGTATAAACAAGTCCATGTCATACAAGGTGTAGACTAATCGATGTAGAAAGTCTATTTATGAAAGCATATTGTAGCTATTAATTTATTTTATTACTTATGATGTCTAATAATGGGTCTTGTGCTTTATTTTTATTTATTAGGAGGGTTGGGGAAGCTGATTGATGTGAGGATATTCTAAGAAATTAATTTGCTTTGATAAATGTTTTACTCAACCATCCTTCAAGGGAGTGGTCTAGGTTTCTTTTGCTTTGTTTAAGGCTTTTGATAGTTGTCCTTTAAGGGAATATTCTACCTTATATTGAGCAATTTCTGATATGTTTGGGTAGTTGTCCTTAGAGGGAGTAGTTTTTGGAGGTTAGAGAGTGACCCATATGAGTTATTTTGATTTTTTTTTTGATGTTTGCTTTTGATGTCATGGACTTGCTTATATAGGCTTAAAGGGTCACCTTTTACAAAGGCAAAACTAAGATCACAAGAAGGTTAATTAGGTGTCAAAGAGGTTTAGGTGACAATGATGATGAGAATCCATCCTAGGAAATGGGTGGAAAGTAACATGAGAATCATGCCATGGGTATAAATCTAGTACCCATTATTCAAGATTAGGCTATGGTTGTGACGAATAATCACGTGATTCAGTTTTAATCGATTGTCCCTAAAATAGGGAGATGGATGGGGTTTGAAAATAAGGGATGAGCTTAAGTTGGATAAAAGGTGAGTTTGATCCCATTTAACAAAAGAAAAGATGCAGATGTGAAGGATTGAGGGGCTCAAGTTTTGGGTTTCCCTCCAGAGAGGATAATCAATAAGCTCTTAATAAATACTTATGCATTATGGTATAAAGTCCAAGTTAATTGAAAGCAAATTTGCCTTACTTTATTTTATTTATATTGGTGACATGTTGATTTTCCTTTAAGATGAGGTCTCTGATGTTGAATTCTGACACTTTAAGGTGTTTATTATAAGCACTCTTGATGTGTTCTTGATAGACACGAAGATGAGTGAGTGCTGATAAATGGTGCTCATCAAGTAGCTCAAGTTGGGCTAAATATTCTTGGTGATAATCACTCTTCGAGATGAGATATTAAAGGAATATGTGAAGATAAGGAATTTGGACTTCAAAAGGCAAGATATCCTCTGCTCCAAAAACTAGAAAGAAAGGGATAACACCCATAGGTGTTTGAATGCTAGTACAATATACATATAACGTGAAGGGGATGTGTAAATGCCAATCTTGACCAGATGCATCAACCATTTTAGTTATAATGTTATTGAAAGTTTTGTTAGAGTCTTTTGCCTATCTATTTGCTTGAGGACAATAGGGTGAAGAGAAACTCAACTTGATAATGAATGCATCACAAAGACCTTGAACTTGTTTGTTTTTGAAAGATTTTCCATTGTCAGTGATAATTTTATGAGGAACACCAAAATGATAGATGATGAGATGGTTGATAAAGTCAACAATATTTTTAGATTTTGTTGAGATAAGGGGAATAGCCTCTACCCATCTAGTAAAATATTCAGTTGTAGTGATGATAGAATGGTGTCGCTGTGAAGAATGGGGGTTAATTTCACCAATGAGGTCCAAACCACAATGTGAGAAGGGCCAAAAATCTATGGATATGTGAAGACTATGGCTAGGTACATGATGTAAAGTAGCATGTCATTGATAGTTGACACACTTTTTCACATAATCACAATAGTCTTGGTTTAGGATAAGATAGTAATAGCCAACACTAGGATATGTTAAGTGATAACTAGACCACTAAAATGTCCTCCACAAATCCAATCATGCATTTCCCTAATAGCATAAGAGGCTTCATGACTATGTAGAAAACGAAAGAGGAGACCATTAAAGCTAAATTTATAAATGATTCCCCTGAGTATGGTATAATGTGAGATACTCTAGATAAATGCTCATTGATCATTTCTAGAAAGGCTAGAAGGAATGATGGCAAGGTTGAGATAGTTGAAGATATGTTGATACCAAAGGTCAGGTTAGGTCTCCTCCACATTAAATATGGTGGGAGAGCATGATTTAACATAATAATTTTGGGTAAGTTTGTGTATAATGATACATTTTTTAGATTCAGAGGGTGCAGATGGGATCTACGAGGTGAGGGAAGCCATCTATCAAAAAACTTGTTCATAGATCATGGGGAGATTTGGATATAGTGGTGTTCAAATGAGGCTAAGATTATGTTAGCTAATTTTTTGTACCATTGAAAAACATCATTTTTGCACTTGTAAGAACCATTAATTTGATTGACCACGAGTTGAGATTTTCTAAAGATGTTGATCATTTTGACTCCTAAGCCTAATGCAATCTAAAGGCCTATCATTAAGGCTTCATACTTAGCCATATTATTGGTACATTTGAAATCATGAAGAGGCTAAGGATAACTTTGAAGGATAAAATAAGAGGTTAATCATGAAGAGGGATAAGGATAATGTCATCTCCCCTACCATGTTGACACTTTCATCTATCAAATAACATGGTCACTTGATAGGTAAAGTCTACCTGGGAGAGGGTTGCGATGGACTCATTAGGAAACTCAAAAGGAGGAGGTTGATTTTGAGCTAATGGTGTGTCATATAATTGGTCAGTAATGACTTGCACTTTAATTAACTTCTATTAAAGGAAATCAAGGTCAAACTCAGTCAAGAGAATGAGCCACTTGGCCCTACATTAGTTTTGGTATAGCTTGGAGTGCATATACTTGAGTGGGTCGGTATTGGTTATTACATAGGTTTTATGGTTAAGAAAGTAGTGGCAAAGTTTGATGCCCATGAAGACCAAAGTTAGGCAAAGTTTCTTGGTATGGGTATACCGAGTCTCATAATATATAATCATGTAACTAATGTATTAGATGGCTTGATATTTGTGTTTTTAATCTTGATGAGCGAGCATTTCCCCTAAGGAGTGGTCAGTAGTAGAGATATAAAGGGAAAAATGTTGATATTCTTTGGGAAGAATGAGGATAGGTGGAGATAAAAGTTACCTTTTAAGCAAATGAAAGACCTTTTGAAAAAAATTATTCCACTTAAAAGATGCATCCTTCTTTAGAAGGTGATGGAAGGGTTGGCATTAATCTGAGAGATGGGAGATAAAGTGATGAATGGATTGGAGCTTCCCTTGCAAGATGTGGAGTTTCTTGAGGTGGGTAGGAGGAGGCATGTCTAGGATTGCTTTGTTTTTGTTTGGATCAACTTTGATTCCCTGAAGAGAGATGATAAATCCAAGGAGATTTCTTGAAAATACCCCAAAAATACACTTCTTGGGGTTAAGGCAAACATGGTAATGGATGATTCACTCAAAGATAATCTTAAGGATGGCCAAATAGACTTTATGACTTTTGGATTTCCCAAGAAGGTCATTAACATAGTATTCTATGATTTTGTGGATAAGGTCATGGAAGATGTAGGTCATAGCATGTTGGTAGGTTGCACCAACGTTTTCTAGTCCAAAAGGCATAACCCTATAGCAGAAGATCCCCTATGGGATGATAAAGGCGATTTTGTGTTGATCTTTGGGCGCAATTAGGATTTGATTATAAATCAAGAATTAATCCATAAGAGATAACATCTCATGGTCAGTTGTAAGATCAATAAGTTAGTCAATGCTTGGTAGACAAAATTTATCCATTAGGTAAGCAAGGTTGAGGTCACAAAAGTCTACATAAATGCAAAATCCCACTATCGCTTTGGTGATAGGTATGATGTTGAAGACCCCTTGGGGATAGTCAATGGGTTGAATGAAATTGATGGATAGGAGATGTTGAAGCTCTTCTTTGATGAGAAGGGATATACGAGGGTGCATTCACCAAATTTTTTATCTAATGGGCTTGGCATCATGGTTGGTGACTATGTTGTGAGTAGTGATAAAGGGGTCAATTCTAGGCATGTTGCTATATAACCAAAAAAATGCTATGTTTTAGTCCTATAAGAAGGAGGGGAAGTCTTGAAGCTCCTTAGAATTTAGTGATTAGCTAATTTTGACAATGCATAGGTTGTTTGAAGTACCCAAGTTTATATCCCTAATAGATTCATTCAACATGGTCAAATTTTCAAGAGGAAGATATTTGTGGATACAGGAATCTAGTGTACCAAGATAGTCAAGAATGGAATCATCATCCTGACATTGAATGGTGTTAATGGTAAGAGAGTCATCACTTATCATCTCAAAATGGGTTAGAGGAATGGTTACGATTTCCCCCTCCTTTAGATAAGTTAGGGATCTAAGGCTGATCATGTTGATGAAAAAAAAGTTAGGGGGGATGATGTCATAATCTTTGGTTGTCGATGGTGGAGTGGATGGTGAGGATGGGATTTCCTTGTCAATGATGGTAATGGGAGGTGGGATGGTTTATTGTTTAGGTGACATGAAATTGAAGCCATGATTTTTTTGAGGTTTTTGGGTTTTGATTGGAAGCATCTCATGTAGCCCATGTTCATACCAACCTAGACCAAATCCCTTCCAAACACACCTATAGAGGTATGTTTTGGCAAACTCTAGTTTATCCACATAGGAAAAACTAGAGGTGAATGGTCAAGGTGAAAAAGAGGTTGCAAAAGTGTCAAGGGGTTTATCAAGTCCCCCATAGATAAAATTAGTTTGACAAGTTGAGGGTCCTATTCTACACAACACCACCCCTTTTTCCATAGGGAAATGGGGACCCACCTTTCTTGAAAATATGATCTTAATCAAGAACCTTATTTATATGTCTATGCAAGGTTTGGGAAGTCTATGGGATATTTCACTTTTTTGACAGATGATATTGCCATTGTGTTTATTATGTTTATGAGACTAACTTGTCTTTTGTAGGTAAACTCTTTGGGTTCATAGTCTTCGACCTAATTTTTATTGTTTTCTTGCAAGGTTATCTTTTCAGATGTTATGTTTCAAGAAATATTCATTCCTATTTTATTTTGATATTATTGATCAGACGGTCTTATTTTTGTCATAGAAATTGATGTGGACTTTTCATCCAAAATAATTTTCCCAAAAGAATTTGGCCTATGGACTCTTTGCCTTAAGGAATCCTAGACCACATGCACTTTCCTCTAACAAATTTCCTGATGGATCATCCCTTTAACCCTATCCAAGCTTATCCTTCATAACTTTTGGAATGACCCTTAACCATACAAGAGTACCCTTTTCGTGGTTCGGACCTACCCTTCAGCCTTCACAAAGTAGAGCCTTTAGGAAAACTTGTACCCCAAAGTATACACTTCATTTTCCTTCTACCGACCCTTCAAAACCATTCTAACTATCCCTTTGACATTTTCAAATTGAACCATTTACCCCTTCTTGACCATTTATTTTAGGGTACATACCCTTTGGTTTTGTGCAGCCTACCCTTCAACATTTTGGAATTACTCTTCAGAGCTTTTCCAAGTGCCCTTTCTATCCCAACCTACCCTATAGGCTTTTTTGGAGTATCCTTTAGAAGAATTGTTGTGACCTTTTTCCCATCAAAATTCCTTCAGCATTTTTGTGATTTCCCTTCACCCTTTCCTTAAGAACTTTTATTCCATGCCTTTATTAATTCCTTCAGACATTTTGTCTAAAATAAATCTCCCTAAGTAAATCCTTTGGGACCTTTTAAAATAATCCTTTTCCCTAAACCATTTACTTTAGAATTATTTTTTTGAACATTTTTGTTCCAATGCAAAATCTCAAAAATAATTCCTCTGAAGGGCACATGCCCTTCAGACTTCTTAAACTAACCCTTCAGATATTTTGAAAGTCATCTTTTAGCATTTTCAAACTGACCACCTACCCTTCAAGACCTTTGAAGTGAACCTTATCTATATTAAAGTTCCCTTTGGAATATCGAAGGTGCCCTTCAACCCTCAAAAACTACCCTTCAAGAATTTTAGAAGTACCCTTCAGCATTTGTGAAGTAGATCTTTTGAGACTTTTGTCATGGATAAAATGCCCTATGAAGTGCACCCTTCAGACCAAAAGTACCCTTCAGGAATTTTAAAAATACCTTGTATCCATGAATTAATCCCTTAATTTAATAGTTTTGAGACTTCTTCCTATTGAAAGGACTCCTTCAAAACAATTATCGTGGACACTTTACCTGAAATAATTCCTAGCAAGAATTATTTGCAAACATAGACCCAAAATTGCTTTTTTGACATTATGCTCCTAAGTGCTTTTTTTACATTATGATCCTAAGTGCTTTATTATGAAAACACTATTGAAATTATGCCATACTTATCCAAATAAAGATAAAGTATTTCATATTTGATAAATGTTAAAGGCCCCTACCAACTCAAGCTAATATATTTGAAAAGTGAATGTTGCATATTTAATATCACATGAACTGGTATTCAATATAGGAGCCTATGTATATGATATGCAACCATTAAAGATGTCATTTGCATCTAAGTTATCTTAAAAATGAAGCATCCTCTTTTTTAAATAGTGACCAAGATCCCTAGTTTCTATTTCAAAGAGTATACAACAAGAAACAATCAAGCTAGAGCCAAGTTGATTGCATCAATATACAAGGATATAAGCATGAACATGTAGTTATGGCTTCCTCATCTAAGACATTTTAAGGGACAAATACTCTATCTAAATTCTCAATCAAATATTCCATAGAATTTAAGGATACGGTCTTTGACGTAGAAGTGTTTCAAGATGAGTATCACAATTACTCATAACTATTAGAGTCCATTGATTCAATTGATATGTTTCCACTAGATGACAAGATAGTACTATTAAAAAGGTTATTCATTTAGGAAATTCTAGCCTACAAGCACCAAAGGTTACACTTCACTGTAGCAAAACTAGAGGTCATGGCATGTATAGACTTGCTCAGGGATTTATTCTTTTCTAGAAAAATATCACAAGATGCCTACCTATTACACTCTCATGATGACACAATGGTTGCATGTATCTCTGGGAATGATTTTCAAAGATATTTATGCCTTAGTATACTATATGTATACTATGACAAACACACTTTGGTGAAATTCAAAGCTAAAACCTTGATACCAAAGGTGCTCTCCTCATGGTTTCTCCTCAGCCAATCTATCACTTGGCAAGGAATGAAATTGAAGGGGGTGATTCTGATTGAAAAATTTACAATGGGAATCTATATATGCATGACCTTACTCAATAGATTATACAATATGTCTAGAATCTATTTTTTAAACTTAGATTAGGTGTCATTAATGCATATGATGCTATCACATGATGTTGCTTATGCCTTGGGGGAGGTAATTAGTTTGAGATTGACAAAGCAAATTCTACATAAAGATAAACATCCCACCCCCATAGGAGACTTTTTTATGATGTCATATTTGGTTGATGCATTCATGGGGATGTGTTACAAGGACTTGGGCAATCTATGGGCTCTGACCATAGATTGTATAAAAAATAGAATATATAACCATTTTCAATTCATGCACATATATGCTTATCACAAGCATATGGTTAGAATATGTGAGGATGTTTATCCATAGGTATGGAAATCCATTCATAGCTCACCTATGTCTTAATTGGGAGAAAACATTTTGAATAACTTAATCAAAAAAGGAGACTAGTTCTATTACATAGATATTGTGATTATCATGATCTAGGGGAATAAGGTCAAACCCCTGTGTCTCCCAAGGTATGAACTTGATAAGTTGGTAGAATAAGAGATTGCTTTCTAGTTATGGAATAGCATTGAGGAAGACATAGTCATGAAGAAGAAAGGCTTATTATTTGGAAGCATAATTTGAATTGGTAGATGGTCTACCAGATAAGGAAACATCTTGGAGATATTAGAGGCAAGAGGATATGGCTTCCCTATAATGGCACATAGAGATTGGGACCCCCATGGGTGGATCCAATTGCACATTTTTGGCTTCAACATTCCTTATTTCCACCATCCCTATTGTTATGACTTTCTCTTTATGAATGCTAAGATGGATGAAAAGGTTTTAGAGTGAGCACAAATTTTTGGGTTATAGGAGGATCACTTAAAAATGATCCAAGCTAAGCTTGATATTTCAAATAAAGAACTAGATATTAGAAGAGCTCTCTTCAAAGGATGGTAGCATTTAGATTTTTAGATAGGAAAATCTAGAGAGCAGGAAGCATCCTCATCCCAAAGACTTCCATTGAAGTTGAAATTGAAATTAGTTAAGAGCCTAGGCTCTCTGAGCCTAGTACATAGAGAGGAGTAAAAAGGGGAGATCAATTCAACTTGGACTCTAATGAGGATTTAGATGAGATACAAGAGATTCCTATTTCCAGTAATATTCAAGTTCCTATAAACACCCCCTATATGTCTATTGTTTCATCTACTAGGGTGCCTACTCACAAGCAGTAGCATTTACTTCCCATGGCTCTCCCATTCAAGGAAAGACCCTATTAGTATATACTAGAAAGACCAAGACTCTTAAACGTAGCCCCATAATGCATTCATCTTATATCTTGCCTACTCCACCTTCAATTTCATAGCCAAATAAAGGAGATGAAGTTATCATCAAGGACCTGGTAGATGATTCAAATGAGGAGGCAGAGTTAGAAGAGGCCAAGGTTCTACGTCTTCAAGATGACCCCATTGAGCTACAAATTCAAGGTACTCAATCCTTTTCTACCTTTTATTTAGATTCAATTTTCATTGTTGATTCAATACATGTCTCTTATGTGGAAGTCCCCATTCCCTCCACTATGTATATTCCTTCCATTTCCACAACCACCATTGATCCTTCCACTATCACTACCACACCATTTCCTATGGCTATTCCCTTTGTGCCTATTGGTACTTATACTATAAGACTTCAAAAAAAAAAAATCAACTAAGAGAGTGTATATTGCTCTAGCCACCGCCCAACTTCATGTCCAATCTACACAACTCTTCCTTCCACTCTCCAATTTCACTTCTATAAAAGGAACCATAATAACTAGCACAAGTAAGGGGAGGAAGGAAAAACCTCACATTATTGTAATCCACCCAGTTCCTCAAGTTAAAGGAGTGGATTGGTCAAAAATAATATGGCCTTCCTTACATGATGTCTTGACCAAAGCTAGTAAGAAATAGAGGAGAGAAGAACAGGAGGCCGAGCAAGAAATTTTTTGTTACAACTGTTAAGGCACCCCTCAATATTCCACCTTTGGCTTTAAAATTTGAGGACACAAAATCTAGCTTATAAAGTCACTAATCTCCCATCTGTGTCTGCTTTATTTTGACCCTCAACTGGTTCAATCCAAATAATTAAGAAGAGAAAATTTTAGGATGACCAGGGTGCAAGCATCATCCTTGAAGAATGAAAACCAGTATTCTCCCTCCCAAAGAGGTAGAATAGGTAGCCTAGGAAATCAGTGTATGAAGATAATCTTATAGACTTGGCTTAGGCACACAAGGATGTGGTAAAGATCATACATGAAGGAACATATTTAGCTCAATAGAAGCTAGAGGAGGAGGTATAAGAATTGTAGGCACAAATCAAGCAGCTCAAGGAACAATCTAGCATTATGCACATTCTTGAAAGCATTGAAACTAAGGTTAGAGAGGAGACATCTAAATTCTACAATTCTTTAGAGGCCACAAAATTCATGAAGGTTGATATGGCACCTCACATGAACCAAGTAAACTAGCTTTATGGCTCATTGGCTCAAGATAGTACCAAGCTTAAAATGCTAGTTGCTTACACAGGCAACTCATTATACAGCCATCTTGATCTAATGACTACATTCAAGGCATCTAATACCTTAAACCTAGTTTTTATCTAACATGAAGAGTTCAAGGAGTGGTTGAAGGTGATTGTAGCCTTAATTCTAGAATATCAAGTGCATGAAACCCAACTTCTCCAAATTTTGAGTGAGCTCAAGTTATCTAAAGTAAGGGATTCTACAAGTAAATTGGTTAGTAGAATCAATTTTGATAAAATTATCCAAGACACCACTAAGAATTTAAAGCAAAATCATACAAGGCTTGGTAGTGGAGAAGATAGAATCTGAGTTGAGTCAGGTTAGAAGGAAGGTGACCGAAGTGGAGATTTTTAGAAGTAAGTTCCAACTTACTAAGGATGAACATACAAGACTCCTCAGGCTAGCCAAAAGACTTTACTAACCTTTATTACTTAACTTGGATATTATTCATCAATAACATGCAGTAACACATAAAGTCTACTAGAAGAATAAGGTGAATAAGAATTAAGATTCTAGTAGTGGAGCTACATCTTTAGTTTCTACTCTAACTTCTACTCCTACTAAATCCCATGCAGCACTCCAAATGACACAACCTTAGATGTATGCATGTACATCTCCTATAGAAGTACTTATATTTATATTCCTTTGGAAATAGACAAATCATTATAAAATTGATGTTGTATTTTCTTGTACATGCACATGTTGCATGATTTTTAAAGGCAAGTTGTCTATTTATATTTTTTAACTTTTTCTTAAATGGTTTTGACTGTAGTTAAAATTACATGTTCTAACTACCACATGTAATAATCATGCATAGACTTGGAAGATGAGGTGGCCCCTTCCCCAAGATCATTAATATAATTGTAACACCCAACTTTTTTTTAGAGTCAAATAATTTTGAATACAAGAAAAACAAGCAATTTTGATCGACAGAATATGTGTTTGAGTATTTTCTTTCCCATTTTATGTTATTAGTTATTATTCCTATGGTCATTTTGTTTCAATAATCTTTAGTGTGCTAACACTAAAAATAGATTATTGACTATTTTAATTGATATGCTAATCTTACATGTGCAATAGCTATTAAAGATTTGTAAATGTATTGGTTGAAATAGTCAAGTTAATTTAAATCATATTTTCTAGATATGTATTGGTGTTTTCTTGGGTAGTCTTCTAAGTGTGTGCTACAGTTGCCTTAGATAATCTATTAGCCTGAGCCATAATCTCCTGATTAAAGGGTGTGCATTAGCAACCATGATAAGAGTAACCTTTATTTGAGGCTAGTTGACTTCCTACATATTTGCTCCCTTAGACTTCTGAGCCATGCCTATTTACATGTGTGCAATTTTTGCTAACAACTGGTACTAGTTTTAAGAAAACACTAGTCTATCTATAAACCAACCAAGGGGGAAATTCCTAAAACCCATGGAGATTTATTTTTTGCCTTACCTTACCCTCTTTTTGTGTTTTGATTTTGAGATCTACCCATTTTAAATTAGAGGCTAGCCATCCATCCAACTCACCTAGGAATTCACTTTATTAGAGTTCCACACCTCCATCCAAAAAACCTTATTAACAACCTACATACCCTACCATCTATTCCATCAATAGGTTGTCAAAACCACATACCTACAACTCATGCCCTGGAGTGGAGCTTATCTTCATTGTGATCCTAAAATGTTAGAGGCTACCTCCTAAAAATTTTGGTGTGCATAAAACTTACATCAATAGGTCTAAAAATAATAATCATTCTAATATTAGGGTCACAACCAAGTTGGTGGTCAAGTTTCCCATACTTTTGGGGAGTAAGGAAAGTGTCAAGGGTGCTAGAAGGTTGATTCCAAAGGGTTCATTTTGGGGATTTTGGTAGAAAGAATGAATGATCTAGTGGATGCTTCAATGGTAGAAGAAGAAGGAGCTTTGTCTCTTACTAGTGAAGGCTTATTGGATGGAGTAAGGAGAAAATCATTGGGTTAATATGTCATATTACATGATGTGAAAGGACTCAAGTTAGCTTTTATGGTGATAACCTGACCTTCATACTCAAATTTGATGCACTAGTGTAGGGTAGATGGCACACAACCCATGGAATGAATCTAGGGGCATCCTAGTAAGATGTATTATAACTCTCCTACTACACAAAAGAGCTTAGGAAGGATGTGAGGTCTTACGCAAGTGTGAAGATAACAATTCCTAAACTTGTGGCAATGGTATCATTAAATGATTGAAGCACTATTGATGTTTCTAACATAATGTTCTCAGGTAATTTGAGTTGGTTATATGCATGGGAGGAGATAATGTTGATATTATATCCTCTATCAATCATAACCCATTTGATGCAGGTTTGGTTAATGTATATGGTAATGAAGAGAGGAGGATATGGATCATTTGAGTGGATAGAGGGTATTTTTGAGTCTTTTAAGGTAATAAGGTTGGAAAACTATAGATCTCTAATAAATTTTGCTAAAGGTTGTGTGTATTTTGGCCTAACCTCTATGGATTATAGAGCCTCTATCATTGATTATTGATAATAGGGTGAGGTATTGATTAGTTCATATAAACTCATCTTCACCAACATTTGGTAAATTTATTTTAGAACTACTCATTAGATTGATTCAGATGGGTTGGATTGAGAGGGTCCCAAGATGGACACCTTTAGTTTTGTTGAAGGTGGTTGGTGTTGGATAGGTGTTTGGGTGGTGGAAGAGGGATATGTCCATGAAATGACCACCTTGGATTTTCCCTTGTCCATGGGTTGAGCTTGTGATCATGTGACCACATGGATGGTATGGATTGGGGGAGGAGTTAGGCTAGATGATTATTTTGGTTCTTCTTCACTCTAAGGTAAGAGTGGAGGAGTAGGTAGGTGTTGTTCGATGGTTGTTGATTTTTTTATTAGTATCAGATTCAAAAGAGGCTCATCTAATAATAAGTCATCCTTTTGATATAATTAATGGGCTATCACTTGCAAAGATTTTCAATTATTCATGTCATGCCTAGATGTCCTATCGTATAAACATACTAATTTGTGATTATTCTAAGATGGTTTATAAATATTTGGGTCAAACGGTCTGATAGGTGGCAAGGTTAGGGAAGATGCTTGTAATAGCCTCTATAGGATGGTTGAGTAAGACTCAAGTAATGGTGACAAAGGCATAGGTATCTTATTTTAGGGGGTTAAGGTATAAGCCCTTTTAGGAGTGAACTTGGTGATAGAGGTATGGGGTAAATGAGCATTCTTGTCAGATGGTTTTCATTTTGGTATAATTTTTGATAGTTGGGTGTCAGAAAGTTTTGGGGTAGATGTTTGGGAGATAAGTGGTTTGTTTATATATGTTTGGGAAATAGGAGGTATGTTCATGGGTGGCTCAGTGAAAATAGGTATGAACAAAATTAAGAGTGATAGTGTAACCAAAAGTGGTGGTTGTATTTTGATTGGGATGGTTGGTTTCCCAATTAAGATAGAGGGATGAGGTCCAAAAATAGAGAGAAAAGTGGAGAGGGGAGGCAGAGTTTTGGTTTTTAGACTTCTAGGTGGTCTTACTTTCTTCATTGGCTTCACTTGGGGCTTGCTTGATAAGTTTAGTGGGCTTAGATCTAACTTTACTAATGAGTAAGTAACATTATGAGAAGGTAATACACCAAGGTTCTTCATGGGTTTGGTTGGGATGGTACGGGTGATTTAATGAGTTTGGGTGAGTTTGGTTCTGATGTTACTACTATATTTTGATGGTTAGAGGTGGCTGATGGTTGGGTTGTGGTGATAGTGTATTTGAGAGTGGAAGGGGTAGTTTAATCTGATAAAGAAGGCTCCTACTTGATTTTATATAGGAGCCCAAGTTATTTCCAAAAGGTGGCTTTATCGAGGTTAGGGTCGGATATGAATTCTAAATTTTTAACTAGTCTAGAAAAGGGTTTATAAATAGGTATAAATCCCCTAGCAGTGGATGCAAAGGATAGGCCCAGGAGATGAGGGGAAGGTATGATTACCTCATCCTACTCCTATTCAAAAGGTTTTAGTCTTTAACAAGGTAAATCCTTGATGGGAAGTGTAGGAAAAGTGGTTTCTTCCTTAGGAGTGGTCACTAAAGGAAGAGTGGATTGTTGAATGATTGAGGAAAATGATAGGGTGGGAATGGTTTCCTACTATGATGTACATATCAAAAGAGAGGTTGGTGACTCCACTACCCCAATAAGTAGAGTAGGGGAAGAGGTGATTTGGTTTATGGTTTCCTTAGTAATGAGTTCACCAAAAACTATACTGATAATATGGGCCTCATGAGCATGAGAATATTTTGATTTGTTTTCACTGTTGGTAGAAGGATCATGGTTGGGAAATGGTTATTTGAAGACGTCAAGTGATTGGTTTGGGGGTGAATTGGGGTTATCCAACACAATTTCCCCCTTATCAATGAGATTTTGGACAATGTTCTTGAAGGTATAACACCTACTAATGTCATGTCTAATGACTCAATGGAAGGCACACAATTCACTCTCTTCGTACCAACCTAGTACAAGATGAGAGGAATCAAACTATTATGGAGATTTGATCAAGAGCAGCTATATGATATTGGCCTTTAATAATTTCTCTAAGACTGAAGCATATGACTTCCCAAGTGGATTAAATTTATTTTGGGTGTTATGATTTGGGTACCTAATATTTTGATTGGAGGAGTTAGAGGATTTAGATTGGTTGGCAATAGGTAGAGGGGTGGTCTTAAGGAGAACCATAATTATGATTACTTTGTTCTTAGAATTATTTTTGGTTTGATTATTTGGTTTAGAGGATGAATCCTTATTTTATTTGAAGGTAAAATTCTTGTTTCTCAATTTTAACTTCCCCTCATCAATGGCCCTGTTATCTAGTTTTCATGCTATGGTGAAAGCTTCATCAAAGGTCTTGAAGCTTTGAACCCATACAGTAGAGGAGATGTGTTTGGCACAAGCCCAGGCAAAGAGTTTAATCAATCTGGGTTAGGGTAGAGAAAATGAGAGTTAGTTTTTCAAACTTCTCTAATAGGCCATGAATTTAGCAATGGATTCATCATCAAATTATTGAATGGAGTAGAGATCATTGATGGAGAATTTCTTAGAGATGTTTATGGAAAAGATATCTAAGAAAATATGACCTAGTTGGGCAAAAGAAAAGAGGGAATGTTTTGTAATAGCATTCTACCAATCTAGTGTCAAACCTGATAGAGACATGGGGAAGGTGTGAAGAAGGATAGTATCATCATAGGCAATCATATAACATGAATGCCTAAATGCTCTTAGGTGTTATTGAGGATCCTCCTTACTCTGAAACTTCAAAAAAATTAGAAGTTCCCATTGAGGATGGTATGGTAAAATGGGGATGGATGGGTGAATTGGTTCATTACAAATTTGATCATAGGATAAAATATCATGATCTCCAAAAATGCATGACTCTAAAGTAGTCATCCATTAACATTTTGACAAGTTCGATTTGGGGTTGTACACTCCTGTAGTTGTAAAGTATATTGTGTTGGGTCTAGATAGATGCAACAAATGGGTAGCTGGTGGGGGGATGAGAAGCTACCACATATTGGTGTGTGTTCATGGGTGTTTGGGATGATGCCACATACAAATACGTAAAGATAAGTAGTTGAGTGGAAGGTAGAGGTCCATACCCTTGTGGGTTATGGATGTAAATCAACTTTTGTATAATGGATGATTATTGAGACATTAACATAGGTTGGGTAGGAGTAATGGTTGGGTTAGTAGATAGAGGGTAGGTGTTTACTTTGGTACTAATGGGTGGAAGGGTAGAAGGTATAGGAACCACCAAGTTTTGAAATTGAGTGGAATTAGGTAGGTCAAAAATGAGAGGAATGGTGGTGGTACTAGTAGAGGGTACTCCTATAGTAAGGGAATTACTGATGCCTAAAGGTTGGGTTTCCCCTATGCTAGGAGGGTTATTAGTTGGGTAAAAAGGTGATTGGTTGTTGCTTGGTTGCATGGGTTGGTTTTGGATGGTAGTATCAATAGGATTATGGGTAGAAGGTGATGCCTGGGTGACTAGAGGTTGAGTGGAGATAATGGTAATAAAAGTCTCACCCATAAGGTGGGATGGCATGCCATAGGGCTAGTCATTAGGTGGAGCTAAAGTAAGGGTATGGTGGGATATGGTGTTAAGGTAATGCTAGAGGGATATGGGGTTATTAGCTAGAAAGGTGGTGAAATCTGCATCACCTTAGGTAACTATCTGAGGGATGGTAGGACTCCCAAAAGGATGAGGAGTCTCTACATCTGAGATATGCTGCATGGATAAGGTAGAATAAGAAGATGAATGATTAGGGGGTGGGTCTTGATTTGCTTATTTTCTTAGTTGTTGCCTAGTCAAAACCATGCAGTTGAGGAAAGGTAAAGATACAAGCAATCTCACAACTCAAATAAAGAGAAGATAAGAAAAAAAGGTCAAGGAAATGAAACACACACTAAAGCATGTTAAATTCAAAGGTTTCTTTTAGTCTCTCTAGTGGATTACACCTTAAGCTTTAAGAATTATGTGACTGAAATTGGCTTACAGAGTGGGTACTAAAAAAGAAGTCTACGGTTGGTTTCAGGTTGTGTTTAGGCTCTCAAAGGGATCTGTATTGGAAATTAGTATGTGGATTCATATTTGGGCCTACCCCCTCACTTCACACACCACATTGATAATGGTATCAAGTGCTTAGCCAAGATATACTAATTACTAGAGAGCTGAGTTGGTTCTCCCCTTGGTGATGAAATCCAAGTAGGATGGCCAAGAAAGGTGATTGTTAGGTAGTGAAGTCCTAGTTGGGCCTTATGTTATGTTTGATGCTTGATTAGATGTAAGTGTTTTGGTCTTGTATGTGTGAGAATAGTGAAGCTGTGATTAATTCACTTGATTAATTAAGCTATGTGAGCCAAAATAAGTAAGTAAATAATGTATACAGTCAATTTTAAGCCCTAAAAAGAAACTTTGATTTCATTGTATGAGTAGAAGGATAAGAAGAAGAATCACCTAGATGCAACTATGAACCCAAGAAAAGATTTAAGGGTTCCACTGGGTATGCCAAAATATTTCAAAGAAATTTCACTTATATTCTTTGGAAGGAAGAGAAAAGAAACTCAAGAAGGGTAGGGTAGAAAAAATTGATATGTTCTACATGCATTGATCTAGATGGTTATAGATACTCCTCTTTGGCTTGGGAGGGATGACCTACAAATAATAAATCACTCAAATAAATGGTTAATTAGTTAGATATTAGGGTGGATTTCCAAGCAAGCTAGATCAAAGAAGCACAAGCTTCTTTGGAGGCTATCAATCCACACATTTAAATAATTAAGTTATAAAAGATAAAGTACTTGTATATATCACAAAAGATACTAAAATAAAATACAAGTGTTTGATAGATGGATAGGTGTATTTTAATAATTATAGTAATAAATAGATTGATATTAATGCTAAATGAATCAAGTATGGTCTAAAAAATATGGTAGAGTTTTGTGATCAGGCAGAGAATCTAAAATTAGATTTGGTTAAGGTATAGTGGGTAAAAATATCTTGTTATTTATTTATCTGATAGTGACCATCGACAGTTAAGGTGTGACTGTTAGTGGTTAGGGTAACCATCAGTGGTTGGGATAGACCATCGGTGGTTAAAGTGACCATCAATGATTACTATGGTTTTGATATGGTTAAAAAAGTGATTTGGTAAAGTCGTAAGATGGAAGTCCCAAAGGTGGGTTTAGACTAAGTTGGTTTCAAAATAGAAACAAAGTAACTAATTAGTGAAAATAGATACTTAGCTTATTGGTTATTGATTTGAGGGAGGGTTGAGGTAGTTAGATAAATTTGGTGCAATTTTTGTAGAGTAATGATGATTGGTTATCGGTCAATGGATAGTAGTGCTTCATATCTCTATCGCACTTGTTGGTTTGCTACTTCATTGGAAGAACACCTATAAAAAGAAGTGTTGATACAAGAGGCTTTGGATCTAGATGCAGATAATTGATTGATTCTAGATTTGGATGCCTTTTACCTTCTCCTCCTCTATTTTATAGGAAGGGAGGAGAGGTGCAACAACAGGTTAACAAGAGATTCAACAAGCAATTCAAATTTCGCTTTCACATGCATTAGCTTGCACATGAATTAGATGAGCTAAATATAAAAAATAAGCTAAAGTTAACTATAGTTTGACTGTTTAGGTAGTGGGAACTTGAATGTCAATGGTCAAGCCTAACCATTGATGGTTAGGGTGACCATTGGTGGTCAAGGGTCAATGGTCAAATTTAATCAAGGTGGATTAGTGAACCAATTTAGCTAGTCAACTAACTAGACTCAAGTTTGCAGTCAGAGGGTTGGGGGATAGTCCCTAAGGGGTCATGAGGTCTAGGGGTGTTTTAAATATAGAACCATTACATGTGTTTTTCTAGTGTCTACACCCAATAATTAAATAGTTATATTATAAATTAGTGAAATAGTTCATGTCTTCTGTCATTATTCCATCAAAGATATCAAGAATATCACAACCTAATTTTCATGCAGTGGATTCTTTGAATCCATAAATGAGAAGTGTTTTTCAAACCCTTTGAACCACCTATGATACACTTTAGGCATCAATAATATGGGATTTCATTGGTGCTAGAAGGATGGCCTTTAGTCAATCTTTGTGAATTTGTAATGTCTTTACTAATTTCAGCAAAATTTTGTTCACAGATCAGTGAATTCTATACATATTTGTTTTATTTTTAGTTCAATTATGTAAAGATAATTGATATTCATGGTTTTAGACCAATATTTAGGCTCATTTAGCTAAATATAGGTATTCTTTGAAGATTCATGGTAAATAATTGTACAGGTAGCTTAAGCTTTATAAATCTTCATCATTTGAAATTAGTTACAGAAAAATTGCTCAATGATTGATTTTTTATTTGAAAATTTAGGTTTATTTTACCTTATATGTGTAAATATCATTAATATTCTCAAGATTAGATATATATTTTAGATTATCCAGTCAAAGATAGTTATCCTTTAAAGAAATTTATATAAATTTGTGCAAAGCTTGTTTAACTTAAGAATATTAAACATGCAAATCTACTCATAGGTAAGAATTAGACTATTATTTACAATAATTGAACTAAATCATTAATATTTACAAAGGTAATGTTTATAAGTTATATTTTTAATAGGATTTAAGGTCTACAAATTGGAACTACCAAGAATCAGGATTAGGTCACAATCTAAATCAAGATTACCTCTCCTTTTAGTAGAAGTTCATAAGAAATCAAGGGCAAAAAAGGTAAGTGAAGGGTTTCTAAATATTAGCCTACTTCACCTATTCTTGGTACTCTTATGCTCAATCCTTATCAAGGTATGGCTTGTTTAGGTGGATCTTCCATCAATGTGTTTGGTTAGGTACATGATCTACTTAGGAATCCTGAGAAATATTTACCATCTTTCAGTCCTAATAGTGTTGTCACAATTGAAGAACATATTAAATATTTCAAAGCCACTTTAATGTTGTTAAATGTAGTTCATGAATATGTATCATGTAGATTATTTCCATTTACTTTCAAATATGTTACATATGAGTGGTTTCTCAACCTTCCTGAGAATTATATCATCAGTTGGAATGATTTTAATAGGATTTTCACTAATCAATTTGGTAAGATCATTAGTCCTTGCATTCTTTATCAACAATTCACCATAGTGAAAAGAGATTTGAGTGAGACCATTAGATCCTTTAATACAATATTTTATAAGATGTTTAGTAGAACCATAGCTCCTTATAGACTTGATGAGGCTTTGGCATTGGAAATTTATAAGGATGCTTTGGATTCCATGAATTATGTGTTTCTTAAAAGGTTTGTTAGAGTTATAAACACTTTGGCCTTAGCCTATGCTAAAGCTATAAAAATCAATGATCAAATGAAGCCTCAAGTTAAACTAGCATATGTCATCCCCAATATTAACCCTAATTTACCTACACTACATGGCATTCCTAATGCCAATCAAAATGTGCCTACCTTAAATCAAACACCAGTATTGAACCAATTGCCCTTAAACCATGCTTATCCTAGCCAAAACCTAGGATTATTGAATAATACTAAAAATGGATTTCATCCACAAGGTAAAAGAGCTTCAGTGCCAATAACTAATAATAATACTTAGGTTCATAATACAAAGGCACCAAAGAATGAGAATGAGTCTATACTCAAAATCGTTCAAAAGCTTAGCACTGATTTCCTTCAGTTGTAAAAGCAAGTAGGCAATACTGGGGAAAACTCCAATAGAAATTACTCTTATCAAAAGTTCAATAGACCTAATAATATGTTTCAAAATGGTAACAATAGTAATAACAATGAGTCATCATCAAGCAAGAACATAACTAAAATAAATATTTGTGATGTAGCTCTAATTGAATATTGTAGGGTTCACAATACTTCAAATCATGGTAATTTGGATTGTATTGAATTATTGTAATGCTTTTGAACTATTTAAAGATGAATTAGATACATGTGAGGTAGACCTAATAGAGATAATATTATAGGTACATCCAATTCATCAAATTCATCTAAGTCTATTGATATAACCCTAATGGTGGAGATGTTTGATTTTCCATTCCAAGAGGAGAATGAGCCTGATGAGACTCCAGAAGAGGTGCATGTTTTTCAATAGTACCTAAAGAAGACTTATCCTCCAAGAAATAGAGAATAGAAGTAACCTTTGACAACTTCAACTCCACCAAATAATGTTGACACCCCTCTAGACCCTATAGTTGATAATAATCTAGAGCCTCCAGGGAGAAGTACTTTCTAAACATAATGCTAATACATCTAGTTCTTCCACTAGGAGTAGATATAATATATTTGAGGACATGAAAAAGATTAATACTAACATCACTTTACATGAGTTGACTCAAATAAATGATCAAAGAGACTTATTACTTGAATCTATCCAAGAAGCCTAATAAATCACCAAAGGTTGTAAATGCTAATGTTTTTTATGTACAAGAATAAGGTAGATATTCCACCTTTCTTACTAACACTCAAAAATTTTGGTAAGAATTTGCATAATTTTTTGTTATATTTAGGTGATTCTACTAATATCATGGCTAAAGTAATTTTTGAGAAACTTGGTTTAACTCTAATTAAATCTGATAAGGTTGTTACTCAATTAGATAAATCCAGAGTTAAAGTAATTGGAGAATTGTTGAATGTTCATATGCAATTTGCTACTGAACCAAGGATACAATAGTTTAAAGACATCCAAGTGGTGGATATTCCTGATGCTTATGGAATGTTTTTGAGCAAATATTGGACCAATTATTTATTATGGTCCACTGAATGTTCCCATCTATGGCTTCTATGGAAGGGATTTCCAAAGTAGATTCATATTGAAATAGAGCCTAATATGAAACATATGATCACCGAATACAATGCTACAAATTAAAGGGTCAAAATGGTCAATTATAAGTTAGGATTTTACACTCTTGACACTTCTAAGGTATGTGACACTAAATATACCCATGATATGCCTAGAATATGGAAATTATATTTTGATGGTACTAGGTGTAAATCTAGTTCTAGAGTAGGAATTATTCTAGTCAATCCCCTAGGAAAAGAATTTACTACTTCTTACAGACTTCAATTTTCATGTACTAATAATCTGGAAGAGTATGAGGCTATAATATTATAACTACAATTTTCCATCAAGCATAAGGTCAAAGAACTGTTAGTGTATGGTGACTCTAAGTTGGTAGTTAATCAAGTCAAAAGTAAATACCAGTACAAATTATCTTACCTTAAGAAGTATAAGTTTAGATTTTGGGACTTGATAGAGTAATTTGATGCTTTTAATATTGTCTCAATTCCTAGAGAATATAACAAACTTGTTGATGATATAGCCTCAGTTGTAACCAATCTTATGCCAAATCAAGACTCTAAACTAGGAAACCTTAGTATTGAATTGGTACCATGCCCCTTAGTTCCTAATAATATCAATCATTTTCATGTATTCAATGATAATCAGTAGATCCTAGATTTCATGAATAACTCAGGAGTATTTGAGTCTCACATCATTGATGAGATCAATGAAAATCTCTTGATAAAGATAACATTGATGACAAAATTATGCAATTAAGTGAAAATAAAATTCCCAAAGTCATGATTACCTTAGAAAGATTATTTGAGACAGACAAACTAGTTAAAACTATCAAAATTCCTAATGTAAGTGGAAAATATTATGATATAGTGGACCTAAGAACTCAAGGTCAACCCCCACTAGTGAATATTGGTAGAGCCTGCACAAGTGAAGAATTGAGAAAATCTAAAGAGTTGTTGACCAAGTATAAAAATGTTATATCATGGTCCTATGAAGACTTAAATATCTTTGATCCTAGAGTCATAATCCACACCATTCCATTGAAGGAAGCTTGCAAGCCTTTTAGGCAAAAATAGAGACCATTCAACCCTCTTTTAGAACCATTGATATATAAAGAGGTCAAAAAGCTATTGGATGCCAAAATATTTTTTCCCATTAGACATTCCACTTGGGTAGTTAACTTAGTACTAGTAAGGAAGAAGAATGGGGAAATTAGGTTGTGCATAAACTTTAGAAATCCAAATAGAGTGTCTAAAAAGGATAATTATCATTTACCTTTAGTTGACCAAGTTATTCAAATTGTTAGTAGTTATATTATGATGTCCTTTCTTGATGGTTTTTCAAGTTATAACCAACTACATGTGAGCAAAGAGGATAGAATAAATATTGTATTCACTAAATGCCTACAAAAGGATGCCATTTAGACTAATAAATGCAAGTGAGATATGGACCATGTTTTTCAAGGTCTCATAGGTAAGTGCATTATTATTTATATGGATGATCTTAATGTGTTTTATAAAAACATTGAGGACCACATTATGCACTTGCAATAGGTATTTTAATGATGTAGGAGGTATGAAATTTCTCTCAATCCCAAGAAGAGTGTTTTTTGTGTTACTGAGGGAAAGTTATTAAGATATGTGATAACTAAGGAGGGGATTTCTGTAGACCCTAATAGAGTAGATGCCATATACAAGACAGAACCCCCTAATAGTAGAAAAGAATTGAAATCTTTCTTTGGGAAAATCAATTTTGTGAGAAAATTTATATTTTGTTTTGCAAAAATTGTGAGACCAATAAATGGCATGTTGAATAAGGATGCCAAGATCACATGGAATGAAGAAACAAGAAAGGGCTTCAAGGACATAAAAGAAGCAATAGTGCAACCATTGGTGTCAATAAGTCCTAATTTTTTAAAGGATTTATATATTTATTCTTTTTCTTCTGACCATACAATTATAGTTATTCTAACTCAAAAAATAGATGAATGTGATCATCCTATTGCATTCATGATCACCAAATTTAAAACTGTTGAGTTAAACTATTATCTGATTGACAAGTAAGCATGTGTTTTAGTTAAGGCAATAATGAAATTTAGGCACTATATTCTTAGGAATAAGGTGTATGTAATACTACCAGACCCTACCATTAAGCTCATGCTTATTCAATGTGAATTAGGAGAAAGAAAAGGTAAATGGATGTCCATACTTTAATAATATGATCTATAAATTAAGACTACCAAACTAGTAAGTTGTCAAGGATTAATTTAGTTAATTACTAACACCAATCCCAAGTTAAGTGTCATGCAGGTTGAACAACAAAGTTTTCAACCCAATGATTGGTATGATGCCATTATACACCTTCTAATCAATATTACTTGTCATGTAGGGCTAAGTAGAGAACAAAAGAGAGCTTTATGGCTCAAGGCAGCACATTTCTTGATCAAAGATGGAGTAATTTTTAGGAAAAATTATGAAAGAATATACCTAAAATATGTTTCTAAAGAGGAAGTGGCTAAGATCCTGAGTAATTTCCATGAGAAGATTGGAAGTGGGCACCCATCTAGAAGGAAAATGGCTCATAGGATCCTTAGAATTGGTTACTATTGGCCTACTATCTTCAAAGATGCTCACAAACATGTGAGAGAATGTCTTTAGTGTCATATATTCAACACTAAAGAAACCAAAGCAGCCATGCCATTGAATCTAGTTATGATTGATAAACCTTTTCCTTAAAGGGGATTAGATTTTGTGAGGGTCATAAACCCCAATTCTTTAGATGGACATAAATATGTCCTCACTGCTACTAATTATTACATCGTATGGATAGAAGTAATGCAAACCAAGCAATGCAAGATAGAAGATGTGATAAAGTTCTTGGAGGAGAACATATGTACAAGATTTAGAACACCAGTATCTCTAGTTTGTGATAATATACATACCTTTATATCCATTGAGATGATTGAGTAGGCATATGATAATAACATTATTCTCAATTTTTCATCAAACCATTACCCTCAAGGTAATGGAGTCTCTGAATCAACAAACAAAAATTTGATGAAATCCATCAGGAAGTTTGTCATTGATAAACCAAGAACATGGCATAAGTTGCTCAAGTATGCCCTTTGGGTAGATAGAACCAGATTCAACCAAGCTCTGAAGGCATCACCATTTTTGTTTGTATATGGTCAAGAACCTATATTTCCCATCACTCTCAAGCTACTAACCTACAAGTCCATGCAAGATTACATGGAAGAAGACCATGAATTTACAAATTTTAGGTTGTTTGACATTATTCAAATGGAAGATGCAAGAGAAGAAGCTTTTGCCAATTTCAGTAGACATCAAACCACAGTTAAGAGATGGTTTGACAAATGTTCCAAAATTAAGGTGTTGAGGTAAGGAGACCTAGTTCTCCTCTAGGACAAAGCATCTAAACCAAAGGGGAAAGCATGGAAAATTCACACCTTTGTGGATAGGTCCCTATCAAATTTTTTAGACATTGGGAGATAATGACTTTAAGCTCAAGGACTTACAAGGAGAAAAGTTCACCTTGCCAACAAATGGGCAATATCTCAAGCACTGCTTCTCTACTACCCTACCTTAAGTCTACATGGAGTAATTTGTAGTACTAGTTAGAGTTAGTGTAGGTAGGCCTCGATTAGCTTTTTTCATGTTCCTTATTTTTACATAGTGTTTATATATATTTATTTTCTTGTTATTTCCTTACTTTCTATTTTCTTTGCTTGTTGTGTGTTTCTTTTTATTTTGTTTTATACCCTGCTTTCAATAAGTCTTTCCAAGACAATCCTCAAACTCCAATACATATAGTTTGTTAAAGGTCAACATATTAGGAATGTAGGTATGACTCTTAACCATTTTTTAACCATGGATTCTAGAAATGTGAGCTTGATGTTATAGTTTAGAGAAGATGGTATCGATTGGTATCTAGATTAATCATTCCTTAAAATCTTAAGCCTTATTCTGATTTAAATTTGGTTCTAAAAAGGATTACACATGTTGAGTGAAAGTTTGAATCATTGGGACAAAGTCATGTTAATACTTAAGAATCATTATTGCCTAGGATGAGGTTTATAACAAAGGATGATTGTCTAAAGATCAAACATTTGACAAAATCCCAAAACTTGGCTAATTTTGGTTCCTAATCTTTTTTGGAAAACTATAATATATGTGAAAAATATAAAAATAAGAGCTTTATTAAAAATCTAAAAGATTTCTGACCAAAGGTGATTCAGGTAGGGATGGTAGTGGAGCAAGGCCTAGAGTGGAGCCAAAAATATCTCTATCAGGGCTATGGATGCTTGGTTGATAGCAGAGCAATGCTCAAGCCTTCCTTTAATAAAGCATGATTATTAATGAACATCTAAATATCCTATAAGTCAATGTTAATGATCAAGGTCATGAAGTGTGAAGTTATTCTATAAATCTCATGGAAATCAGTTAAGGAATCAAAAACACACACACAACATGATTGAGTTTTGGTGTTTGAGCCTAATTCTACATGTGTAAAACTTGTTTTGATCATGAGTTGATCTTAATAATGGTAGCTAATCATATAGAATGAGTATTCTAGTTATTATTTCAAACCAAAGTATCTGAGATCTAACATTTGGCAATGTTTTCCCATAAATCACCATTTGTTGAGGACAACATACCCCTATTTTTTAAAAATAAGGACACTTGTTTCAAATCTTACAAATTTGTACTAAGGATTGGATTTTCCACTTGATCAAGTTACCATTAGTATGTTATCACATTACCTTTATTTGAATATCATCCACACCAATGGTTTGTTTGACATGTTTACATATGATCCTCGTTTTCCTCCATCTAATGTTTTTAACGGCTGCTTCTTGTGTTTCTAGGTTGTAGGTTTAATGAAGTCCCAATTATGTGAACACTATACAGGGTTTTGTACTTTAATGTTAACTTGACCCAATTTATTAAGCCTTGGTCTTTAAATTGATTAATTGAATTCATATTTGAATATCCAAAAACCCTTAGTCCAATTGTTTAGCATGATTCCTTTTGAATTGAATTCAAATCGACATGGGACTTAATTTATGTGAGAACATTTAATTATGTCATAGACTTAGTTAAAAAATTTATCCTAAGATTCTAGTCATGTTTTCCAACATGACCAAAATATTAGGCTGAAAATTTTATACTAATTTCTCTATATGTCTCGAAACCCCCTAGTCCATTTTAATGTTCACATAGATGCAATAACACATTATTATGTTTTAAAACTTAGATTAAAAGATTATCATAAAGTTTTAATTATATTTATTAATATAATTAAAACCTTAGTCCAAAACTTGATCCTAATTTATTTATATTACCTAAGCCCTAACTTGTTTATTTTTACTACCCATATATTCAACACAAGGATGCCAAATGGTAGAATCTTGGAGCTCAAAGGGAAGATCTACGATGTGTGGGCATCCACCCAGGTTAAATTATCAAAGCTTAGAGATGGAACATGACAGTGATAAGTGTCACAACCATAGTAGATGGAATATGGTTAAGCAAATCAATATTAAGGGAGTTTGTTAAAACAGACAATAGAAGATATAATGGTGTGGGGAAAAGTCAACAAGTCAAGGTTCTATGAAATGAATCTGAGAGTGCCAAGTGGTATGATCTCGATGATTAGGCTCAAAATCAAAGGTCTACATTCAGCTTGACAATATCAAGTGGATCACAATCAATGGTGCATGTTTATCAATGTAATAAAGATCTAATGGTGTGAGATGAAGTTGACTTTTCAAAGAGCCCAAAATAAATGTAGTAGTGACACATGTCACAACCATGATGAATGGAGCATAGATTAACTAATGGCATTTAACCTCTTAGATCAAGATCTACGATGAGCAATGAGGCTATATTTTTTAAGGGCCCACATGGAGTGAAAGGTTAACACACGGCACAAAGGTGTCGAATGATGGAGTGTGTTCATAACAAGCGTAGAAAACCCAAGGAGTTGCCATGCGACACACTCTTAGGATGATCATTTGAAGATTGATGGTTCATGATAAGTCAAAGATAGAGAACTCATTTGAAGATAAACAAAGCATATTTAATCAAGTTCTAAGATTGTGTAGGTGTTGACATGTGTCTTTAAAATTACAAATGGTCACATTTCAAAATTAATGAATAATTTGAAATGGTAAAGCCACATAGGCAAGACAAGTTAGTTCAAAAGATCTTATGGACCTACAAACATGAAATGTATAAATAAGTAATTTGAGAAAAATCTAAGGTATGAAGCTCATAATTTTCAACTTAATTTCCTCTATTAAAGCTCTAAAAAAACCTTCAAGAAAGCCCTAAGTATATAGAATCCCTAGTTTATCCTTGTTGCCATTATAATTAAGCCAAAGAGAATTAAATTATCATCTGCATTAAGATAATTCAATCAAGAGTTGAATTACAATCCATTAGTAAGCAATTAGACAAAATTCACAATAATGGTGGCTCAAAAGAGTGTTTTAAAGGAAGATGTCAAACTGTATCTGACAATAGATGTTGAAGGTCACATTTTAAAAGATACCAAGTTTGATGCTTCTACCTTGGACATAAGGGACAATAACTGGTCAAAATTGTTCTAGACAATTGAAAATCAACCAACCATCATCTAAGAAGAGGAGAGGAACCTCTTAGCCAAGAGACTGTGTGATGATATAGTTACAATTCAAATGACCAGCCTTCATTATGTAGTAGCAAACCCTGAGGTACTCCACTGTATTGACATTCTTATTCCCATTTTTAAGGAAACTAAGATAGATAAGTGAATGATAATTAATGAACTTAATCGTAGGAAAGTTGCTTATATTTTTACTATAACATTTGAATCATATTACAAACTACCCAAACCCTAAATTAACCTAGCATCAATCAATTACTGGGCCAAAGAGGAAATTTTGATGGATATCCTTGCCATGTGGCTAGATTTTGAAAACCAAGGCTTTTCAAACTTTAAAAAAAACATTCATATTAGCTAATTCAGACCTAAGGTCTAAATGATAACGACTATGTTGAACAATTTATGTGGGGATGCAACACCAACTTATGTAAATCTAGTATGGGTACCCATAGTTTATTTTATGGTTGAAAAGGTAATTGTCCTCTAGGTGAAATATTAAGCATCTCATTGAGTAGGAAGATCTTTATGATTAAGAACAAAAAGAAAACCCAATTTTTCATGATGTAATATCTCCTAAATGTTTAATATGTAACTACAAAAATCCCAAACCAGAAGGAATGGTCACCAAATGGAACACAAATAATCTCCCAATATTACTCCAAGATTTACATCTACAAATATATAGATCACATTTAATTTATATGTGACTACATCTACCATGCCCTAAATGAAGCCATAACTAGCATTCTAATGTCAAGAATTAGCCCATTGATTAGGAAATCTATTGAAGCTATGGGTGATATATGGCTATATCCATACTGAATTATTATAAGGGTTAAAGGAACACAAAGTTCTACTCTTAGGATACCTATTCATGTTCCAAACAAGTTATCTAAGTAGGAGATTGCATACCAGCTATTCCATGACATTGATGGTCTATGTAAGACCAAGAGAAAAGGATTCCTCCAAAACTTCCCAATGATAATTGGAAAGACTATATTCGGACAATGGGATAATATTGAAGCTGCATCAAAACACAAATCATCATTCAACCTAATGATTGATGAGCTCAAACAATTGGATCCATATGGGAAATTTAAGAAACATTTAAAAAATAAAGGAATTTTAAATGTGCCCTATGATCATGAGCTTGGTGTCTTTGACCCTATTTATACCAAGGCAACATTCTACTTTAAAGTGACTAGGAGATTGAAGGAACACAACCTCAGGCCTGAGTCAAGATTATTAAGAAATCAAAAAATGTATGATATATGGCAATTAGGACTCAGACAATATCATTTGATCAGTGGTAGATCCTCTAGACCTCCATCAAATAATGTACAAGAAGTTCAAATGGAGCACAGGCTTGAGGAGAAAAGTCCACATGAAATAGCTTCTAGCTCATCATCTTATGAACCTCCCAAGGCAACAAAACAAGAAGAACATCAAGAAGAGATTCATATGATAGCCATAGATGCTCAAGAGTCTATTAAGGATGTATAGAAGATGTTATCTATAACATAAATAGATTCAGATGATGAGGAAGTCTAGGTTAAGGAAACAAAGAAAGAGAAAGGGAAAGAAGTGGAATTGGACTTAGTTCTAGTTAACAACCCTAAGAGGAAGACTAAGTTGGCCCTTGTTCCTAAAGCAAAAAAGACCCAAAGTGACTTTCACTACTCCTCTGATTGAAGTCAACTTATTCAATAAAGAAAACTTATTGTAGGGTCCACCCATTCCAAAATGGTTCTTGTATGAGCCTAAATTATAGAAAGTGCCTACTATGCATCATCCTTGGGCTATGATGAAATACATTAACATTCATGTGCATCAAGAAATAAAGCCTTGGATCATAGCACTGTAGGAAGAAGAAGCAAAGAGACTAGCCACAACAAGTGTTTCAGCAACTCAATCTCAAATGAAGATCCTTATTCCATAAATGACACAATCTTCAGTGGGAGTGAGGCTTGACCCTAGGACTATTGGTTTACAAAGGGTAATTAAGAATATGATTATATAAGGAAGTGAGGATATCACTTATCAAAAATTGGAATCATTAAGCAATTTGACTCAAGTGGGAAGACAAAAACCTAGAGAAGATCCAATTTTTAAAGAAGATGTCTTGGAGTTGGCTGAAGCACAGAAAGAACAACTAAAGGTTGCCATCAAAGGATTGAAATAACAAAAGAAGAACTTATAGGAGCAAGATATCTTGTCTTTTATAGAATCCATGATCAATATGTTTGAAGTTAATTTAATGATATGTTCAAATCTTTGAAATCAATGAGGTCTAGACATGATGTAATGCACAACTAGGGTATTGTGGCCAAGAACTAAGTAGCTCAGTAGTAGGATTCATACAACAAAGTATAGGGCTTGGTCACTACTTTGATAGAAGGCCAAATTCCTAATTTTAAGATAGTTATCCTAGCCCACTTAAACATGGCTATGGTTATATTGATAGAGAAGATCAAAGGTTTGAGTAAATGGTCCAAGAGTCTGGAGGATATTTCTAAGGATGGCAACTAATTAGAGATCAAAATGAAGAAGATTTTGGGGAGCATGATCACAGACCCTACTACACTCATATCTATTGGTCTAATCACTAATGAGGAATTCAAGCTCAAGGATACTAAGGTTATGCAAGAAGTAAGAAATTAAAGCTAAAGAAGGATAGGGGTTGACAATAATAAGATCATGGATATGATCCCAAGTGTAGAGGAAAAGATTGTTAAAGCTAGGATCATTAGAGAAGCACTATATAGAGATGACAAGATATTTAGAGACCTAGCAAATCAGGAAGGTGAACTATTTATGGAACCTATCATCAATCTTCAGTTGATTAAGGGACAACATGAAAAAGCAATGAAGATCCTATAGTAGAAACAAGGGGCCACAACAATAAAGGAGTCCCAAGGTCAAATTCGTTAACTTAGGAATATTCTTTTATATAGTAACATGTATATTTTTGAAAAGGAATATTATATTGTAAAAGCATGTGCAACTTTGTAAAGCACATTGCTTATAGGTTAGTCATTTTGGAAAGTGTCTATTTTTAGAACATTGTAGAAGGACAATTGTCCTTAATACTTATATAAATATCATTGGACATGATTGACCGACATACCTCCTTAGTTTTATATAAAAAGATGTATTATCATTTGTAAAGGAGAGGGAGTTTGGACAAAAAAACTTGGTGCAAATTGGAGTAATCAATACAAGCAGAGAATTTTGAAAAGATTATCTCATTTTGTTTGTGTGATTGTTATTATGCTTTCTCTCTCAACTAACTAGTCTAATTTTTAGATTTGAATGGTTCTTATGAATTATGGATGTGCACCTTTAAATGTAGAGTTATCACTTTGTGCTAATGTTATATTGATTGAAATATCTTGGATTAGTTTCATTTTCTTTGATTTACTTTCATATGTGCTTATGTTATTTGCTTGCATGAGTAAATATTTAAGTTGAATCTAGTTCTTATTTGCATTATTTTTAGTTTCCTTAGATGTTTGCCTAATGTATGGTAGGAGTTGAGATTTATCTATTTCATGTTATATGTTGGTTTCAAGTGCATGTGTAGATGAAATTTGAACTTTGTCATAATGTCTGTAATGAAAATCAGTACCATATTTCTTCTCTACCTTACCCTTCCTTTTGATTTTTCTTACCAACTCACTTTAGCTTAGTTTAATTGTGAATATCCATTTTAGCTTAGATTTTGGACTTAGCTTTTATCATAATTCACTTCACTTAGTATAGACTACTTTCATTTTCACAAGTTAGCTATTAGGCCATGGTTGCTCCCAACAACCAAATAGTTACATTATAGATTTGTGAAATAGTTCATGTGTTATGTCATTTTTCCACCAAAGATATTGAGAATATCACAACCTACAATTCATGCAATAGATTCTTTGAATCTAAAAATGAGAAGTGTTTCTTAAACACTTTAAACCACTTGTGATACACTTTCAAGCATCAACATTACTCTTATCCTTTTTTCAATGATTATAATTGCCTATTGGCAAATCATTATCTTTTATTCTTGTCCTACATGTGTTGATAATTATAACCTCCTATGAGAAAATCATCTTGTTTATCTACCCAATTGGGGAAGCTCATTGTGATACAGATTACAATTACATGTGGGTAAATCAAACTTTATCACCCCATTTTATCTTTTGGTCCCATCATTTCCTTCTTTAGAGGGACAGATCGCCGAACTTCTTTACCGACAGCTCCCTTGATGGGGCATCTAGAGCTCATATATTACCATTGAAGTAGTAGGAATACAAGACCTTTTCATTCTTTGAGAATATGTTACTATTCCTATTAATTTTAGTGCCTTCCTAAAGAGGGGCAAACTATAGACACCTAAAATTGACCATAACTGGATTTTGACCAAACTTCAGATAAATTCCTACCAAACATTGAAAATTAAGCCTAGGAATCACTAAACATCCAAAATTTGATCATGCATCATTCATCAAAACTTAAAATAACGTTGAGGCATCCCTATTTAGGATATTGTCCCATATGTAACAATAACCTCTTATATATTCATCCCTAATCACCTTATGACATCACAACTATCAATTGGGCCTATGGACCCATTCAACAGGGCACTTGAACAAATATCAAATCTTGAAAGAGAAAAAATTATAATCAAAATCAATTAACAAGCTACATAAGATTAAATGCCTAGTTGAATTATTCATTTTTAATTAATTAATATCTAAAAATGGAAATTACAAATATCAAAATATCAAATCCTTTCATCATTGCCTTTATGAGTTTTCAATCTCTTTGAAATTATCCTAAAATATCTAATTTGAAATCCATGCCTAGTAATTGAAAATCATAATTACATGACAACTATTAACTCAACTAGAGTTATTTTTAACTCACCTAGGTTTAGTTTGAACCCATTCCAATCCTAAAATCAACCTTCATTCACCTTGGGTGAGAGATAATTCCTAAGGCTATAAATATAAGGCCATGCCTATTGGTTTTTAAGCTACTTTGGTGTAAAGTTATTATGCGCAAATATCTTCAAAAAGCTATTTTTTTGGTACAAATTTACTATGTAGGATTTATTCCATAAGACTCATGCAAGTACGGTTACCATTCCCAAATCTTAATCCAAGAAACATCAAATCCAAGGTGTCAAGGAGAGAAAAAGACAAGCAACCTCCATTGTCAAAGACTTCTTTATGCACAAGCCAGACAAGCCATTCAACAAGCAATTTTGGATCTCTAAAGAAGGTAAAAGACTTTTTTTTTTTTTTTTGTGCTTTTATTTAGTTTTGTTCCCTAAGCTCTCCCTAGTGTCTAGGGTAGAGGTGTTAAGATTTTAGTGTGTTTATTTCATTTGTTTTATGAGACTAACACAAGACTAGCCTTATTTTTTGGATTCCTTGTTCACATTACATACCTAAAATGTGATATTTTATTTTAAAATAATTCAAGGATTATGAGTAATAATTTTTTTTAATACCTTGAATTCAAATAATTCATAATAGAATAAGTTGATTTTAGAACAAATATATTTCCTAACAGAAGCCATTGAAACTACACTTAATAAAACATATTGATGAAGCATAGGATCACTAAACCAATCTAAGATATTCTATGTATTTATAGCTTTCCAAACATTCCATCACCCAAGGCTTGCTCTCAAACCCTCAATGGACAAAACTAAAAAAAAATCATGAGAAAATTTTAAAAGAAAGACTAGAACAAAAATATAGAATCTAAATTATGAGTCTTCCTCGAAAGGGTTATTTAGGCAACCTCTATCATAGGCTTTCTATCTTAGTTTGCAATGGAACAAGGCCTCAAATGGGACCATGGGTATATTTGTTTGGGATATGGAAACATGGTTGGTAGCATAGCAATGCCCATACCATTCCCCTCCAACATATTTAGCTAATCAATTCCCCTTTCAAAAATTCTGATACCCAACTTGATCCAAACTTGTTTGAGTGAAATTTGAATTGACCTAAGCAAAAATTTATCACCTCACACACACATTGATGGTAATTTTTAGATATAAGTATTAGTATATCACTTGGTAGAACTAACTTTAGTGCCTTCTTTCTCTATATATGCCTAAGGATTTTCTTAAAGTCTATGTTTTATGCAAGAACAAAGGTTTACAGCTTGGGTTTCAAGTGCTTAACACCATTTTCCCCATAGAAGTTGTCATTTATTATGGCCAATACACCCCCTTATTTTGAGAAGTGGGGGACCCCCATTTAAAGTTGCTCAAATTCAACGTTCCCAAAGTTGCAATCTCTTTCTAATTAATATATTTCTTTTAGAGTCATTGAATTTCTATTTTTCCCTTGTTTTGTTGTGTATATAATGTATTCATAATGGAATTTTATCCTTTTTAAGGTCCCCCATAGCTTCTAAGTTTAAATGCAATCAAGTCTTTTTCACATCCTAAGTAGAACAATAATTTCACACTTAGAATATTTTTACTATGCTAACTTTATAATATGTATATTTGGACTTGTTTGGAAGATTCTTGGAGTCTTAGTCTCCTAGAGTAGTAGTTTCCTAGAGTCCTACATGGCACATTATAAGGCTCCATCTGTGAGTAGGTGAGTTGTGTTTGAATATGTGGCTTCCTTTTTACTTAGTCTTTTTTCATGGATTTTTACAGGTTGAGTGGCCAAATAAAAAAGTGTCACATGGTTCTAGTTATTAGAATCAACAATCTCCTAGACCTAACAAAGATGTCAAAGCCTGAGATATCCCAACCAATCAAATCACCTAGCTATTAGAATGGTCAGTCTCTTGAACCTAATAGAGATGTCAGATCTTAGGATAACCCAACTAAGTGAGAATATGTCATGTGGCCCTGATGACCGAGGTGCCATAACTCTACAAATTAGATGGCCCTAATGTCAGATGCATCAATATCCTAGACCTAATAGATATTTCAGATCCTAAGAGAGCCTGACCAAATTAAATGATGCCACATAGCTTATTATCATAGTTGTTACTCTTCTAGACCTAATAGATATGTTAGAGCCTGAGAGAGCCTAAATTAGTATGCCATACCATGTGGTACTTCTGTACATATTGGTAGAAGAGGCCCAAGAAGCTCTAAGTGGTCAAAATGAGGTACACTTAGATTTAAAATACTAATCATAAAATTCCACACATCACTTTACTCTTCTAGCTAGTGAATCCTACTCTTGAAAGTGTAAAATTGAAATATTGGGTTGCACCTAGGTGGTAGACATTATAGTCAGGACCAACTAGTGATGTACATATGGCATAGGAAATATGTTGTATACCCAATGCCACTAAGATGAAATAACCATGTGCTTATCATACTCCTAGCATTAAAAAAGTGGGGAACTAGACCTTGATTGGATAAATTAAAACATCACATCATAATCACCAACTCTATCAAGTGACACATATTTAAAACCATTGATTTTAAGTCTATATTAGGAAATAAACGAGAAAATATAGCCACCAAATTAAATCTTAATTCATGTTGAGTAGCCACCATGCACCATCAATACAATAGATATTTGTAGATCCCTATAAGTGCCTCTAGATAAGCTCATTTACCATTATTTCTCAGACTATCTTTTTGTTTTTTTATCATTAATGTGTCCTTCATGCTTCCATCACTCATAAATTTTTATTAAAAAAAATACAACCCTTTATACAATGGTCACTTCATCTTCCAACCCCAAATTCAAGCTTGAGTACAAAGACACCAGTTCCCAGATGGTCTGACGTGCTTCAAGCACTATAAAGAGATTTTGAGATAATTGACATGGTACCCAAATCTTCTTACATTTATGATGAAGACAAATTCAAGTTTGAATATGCACTCTAGGCATACAATAAGTACGAGCTACACTGATTCGTAGGTAAGCTATAAATCTTTGCCTATGTGTATTTGTTCAACAAATTACTAGTCACTGCTAAGTGGTCATAGGATGGTGCTCATGACATGGTCTACTCCATGAGTTCCTAGCATCATATCATAGATATCTTAGGAGAACTTTAAAATTTTACTACAACCTCCTAGAGTATATAGTCACCTATGATTTGAATATGGTGAGCACATAGACCAACACTTACCAGATATATGATGTCCTAAAGGACTGGGTGGAGAACCTAAATGCTTAATGGGTAAATACTATGGACATAAACTCTTGCACCATTCATACCTTAAATGAGGGAGTTACATCAAACTGATATTTTTAGACTAACTATTTTGGGAAACTAACTTCCTACACATTAACCTCTTATGGGTACCCCTACTTCACATAATCCTCAAGGATGATCAAGTCTTAGACCTTGGGGGTAATCAATTTTAACCTGATCAAGGTAGTAATAGATGACAAGGGAGGAGGTAACTTTTACATGATGAGCTACTTCGTAAATGTAGTCTACATAATTATCATATTGAAACCATTTTCCTTTTGAGTAATGTTCACATATAAACTATATGGAAATCATTACCAAAACCACATCTAAGAGATATGTAAGTCCTTCTACCTAGTAGTTTGCATAGCCATCAATGAGGTACACATGCCTTGGTTATCAAAATAGATAAGGGAATCTCTCACCCCCATTGGTGACTATTGGTATTATAGGGATGACACTATCATTTGAGTGGATAGCACCCTCAAGGCTCCCCTCTGCCTGCTCTATTGAATCCTAGACAAGTTATCAAAGCAAGAAATCGCCTACTAACTAGTGTAAGGTATCTTTGGTTATTAAATTATCCACCATTAGAAGGCTTTCCCAGCCTTCCCAATCATGATCAAGCACCATGTCTATATAATTATCCCCATTTATATAATATGGTTATTGGAAAGGACTCTTATGCCCTATACAAGGCCAAACACCAAGACTAGGACCTGCATGATGTCAATAGGGCCTGTGTGGTAAGATACTAGGCCTAACTTAACATAAACTATGTCTAGTGACCCCATGAGGATGATGATCTCTATCTCAACCTAGCTAATGATTAATAGGTGTTCACCTAAATTGAGGCCAAGAAGAAGAAGAAAGGAAACCAAGATTATCCTGGACCATCTACCAAAGTTGGTCTTACCTCCTCCATGTCAGCGTAGCTTAGAGATGTTTAGATAACTCCCCCCATATCTCAAGAAGAATTTTACAAGTGGTCCTTATTCCTTCTCTTCCTCAATCTTATCTTCCATGAGCTTCACCTCCATGGCCCTCTGTTCTAGCTCTACCACCTCTTGTGGTTAAACCAGCTCAACCCAAAGTGGTTTGACTTTAGGTTATATAGGCACTCAAGTTTGACATTAGTAGTAGCCTAAACAAAATCCCAAGGTGGGACTAGCAATTGACACCCATATAGATCCTTCCCCCTACTCCCACCATTCCTCAGCAATTTAGTGGGACCCCCGTAGTTTTCCTTCTCCATAATAACCCACTCTATTTTTTCCTCTCCTTTTCCCTATTTTATCCCTCCCACAATACACCCAAGTACCTCTATATTTGTATATGCATGACATTCTCACTTTCTAATTCCCATCTACATAATCCATTTCACAAGTAAGGATCTCTATGGTGCCCCCATTATTTCTTCCATAGATGCAAGTACCTACAAGTGCCCCATCTATATCAAGTTTTGTTGCCTCCCTAGTTTTAAGTGCACTCATGTGCATAATTCAATTGACCTCAGCTACATCAATGACACCTGCAATCACCCAATAAATTCCTCAATCAACCCCTACAACCTTTACCACCATAGCTCATTCCACTATAGTATTTGAAGTTGATATAGGCAAGAGGCCCAAAAAGAAGCAAAAGGTAAATCATCCTTAGCCTCCTACACTATTTCTTGTTGCTCCATGCATCATTCATAGGCCTCCCTTTTCCATTGTCCTAGGTACCTAAGGACTTAGTTTCAACCAACTAGTTTATTCCTTGCTATTGAATTCCCCTCTCCCTAGTGTCATCACCTCATAGGTTAACTTGACCTAGATCTAGTGGCACAAATGTTCTCTTGGGCCTCTACTTTCATCTTCCGCACTTTCTCCTCCATGCCTCCTCTTTCATTTATCTCTTCCTTCATTCCCTCTATTTTATCTCTTCTCCCTCCATTTAGAACTTCACCTATCACATCCATATTAATCACCCCAATAACATCCTCATCTACCCTAGGAGTAGCCACGGTGTTACATGCACCTAACATGACTATGCAGGGTGATCCTAAAGTCTAATTGACTTTGACTAGACCATAGGGAAAATGAGGAGATCCACATCAAGAAGTTCATCCAAGAGGGAAACCCTATGGTCTGGTAGACTTAATATGACCTCTTCTCCCTCACCAAAGTGTGGACATCCATAGGAGAAGAGAGAGTGATTGAGGAACTAGTATTTGTGCTCTAGGATACACATAAAATGTTAGATAAGCTGATGGAAGACATGTAAGAATAGGTCTGACCACTATAAGTATAGATTTCCTTCCCTAGGCAGTTGATCAGGTGAGTTAATAATTCCCTCCTTTATCTTTTCTTAGCTCTGGGAGAGGTGGTCAAAATTCTTGGAGATAGTAAGGCTCATCTTCTAAGTGTCCATGCATATTTAGAGAAAATGTATCTCATAGAGAGCAAGTTTAGAAAGCTACAAATCATCACACACAATAGCATGTTCCTAGAATTGAAGCTCATGACTACTTTGAACTTGAGTCTTTATCAAACATATGTTGGAATTGTAAGGACTTAGATTTAAGAATGGGTGACCTTGGCACAGACACTAGTAGAGCCTCTAGAAGAAGGTAGGGAAAATATGTTGGCCTACTTCAAAGATTTCGAAATCATTGTGTTATTCCAACTAGATGTCACTCTACTAGACAGAGGCAAGTTTGGAGTTCACTTGAGTCACTTCAACCAAGTCATGAGGAAAAAAGTGGAGAAATCTAATAAATATAGAGCCTATACATTACTTGAACTTTAAACTCATTCTATAGTAAGCATTAATTAGGTCAAAGTGTCTATGGAGGCCCTATTGTCACTCAATATTTCACCCTATAGATGTTGTTCAATCCTTCTCTAGATTGAGTATAACATTGGATTGCCTCTAGGCCTATGGGTTGCCAATAGTAGAGGTAAACCTTTAGGTTTAAGGGCTAGTTCCCTAGATTAGACTTTGATTGCATATCTCCTACACTAATTCTTTGCTTGGATGAAAAGGGATAGAAGGAAACATGAAAATAGACTATTATAATGAGGTGATACACTAGAATGATCTCCATTAGACTACCATATGTATGCAATCAGAAATGTATCAGATCTATAAATCAATCCTAGCTCAAATAAGATAGATCCTACTTACACTTTTGATTGGGGATACATTATATAATTGGGAATATGACCAATATGTGGATCTGATAGACCCAGTTAGGGGATCTTTTATCACAAATAATATCATTATGGAGGGTTCCAAAGCCTCCAGTCAACCAAAATCACAAAATAACCATAAGTCCTATGTTTTCATATTCACTATACTAATAACAATTAAATCAAAGAAATATAATATAGTGCTCACTAAAGCTTATGGCACAATATGGGTGTTATTAAACATACATAAGAGAATCCTAATTAAGTTATGTATATGTAAGACCCTAATTCATAGAGAAGAAGATTAAAATTATTCAAAATCCAATACTTATGCTACTTCTATCTACTAAAGAGAAGAGTAAAGTTAGAAATACTTACTTGGAAGATGAACCCATTAAGGCTCAATCTCTCCCTTAGCCAAAGGTGCTTCACAAGAGGTTGTTGTGGTTTATAAGGATTACTAAGAAAGGCCAAAAGATCCAATACTTCTTCATAAGACTAGATTATCTGAGTAGAAACCCTAAGCTAACACTCCTCAAGTAAAATGGTGGAAGATCATATTGTAAAGAATCACAAATGAATAATAACTCTTTATGTCTCTCTAATAATGGCAAAATTGATGTGTTTATATAGGTAGATCAGACCTTAAACCCTTTCAAAAAAATTGACTAATCGGGTCGACCCAGTCGACTTAGTATCATTATTGATAAAAACTCACTAAGTCATTGTCTAGGTTAGCCAAGAGCCAACCTAGACCCTAAATGAGTTTCACCAATAAGATTACAAGGTCGACCCAGTCCACCTAGTCATGTAAATTATCAAAAAGGGTTTTAGGTTAGGAAAAGGGGTACAAAAGCTGGTAAAACTTAGAGGAGTATGCGAAAGAGGAGTAATAGCTTAGGGTAATGTTTTTAGGAATGGGTTAAATTGGTAATAAGTGGAAATAAGGGACAATAATCATGTGAAGCACCAATGGTCTACTCACCCCTTTCTCGGTGAACCTTTTAGGGCATGCACTCAAAGAGATTGAGACTCGATAGGTTCTTACAAGATAAAAAGCATCAATAATTGATAAAGTTTGAAAATATTATGTGTATACATATTTCCCACTTGAATCTCATCACATGTCATGCAGGTGAAATAGGGGATGGTTCTTTGAGAAAGAACATAATAACACACAACATTGAGGTTAAAAAAAGTTATAGTATTTTAAAGTAAAAATAACTAAAAGTAAATGACTGAAAGGGAAATAATTGAAAAGTAAATGTGATACATACCTTGACTTACCTTTATAATGAGATGGTTTTCTATTGTGTTTGTAGTTTAGATTATGTAGGGTGTAGAGACTGATTTTGACAAACCCAAGAATACAAAACTAAAGAGCAAAAACAAACAAATGCAATAAAGACAAGATAATTGGTGTTGTGGATAGGACGTACTTGGAAAATTGTAAATTTGGGGTGACAAGTGTTATGTTAGACCAAATGACCAAGTCAAAATTTTTATTAAATTGGCTAATCAAAAATCTAAGGCTACTAAAGACAAAAAGACTTAAACAAGTAAACCTTAAGTAAGAAAGACAAACTCACCAAATCAAACCAAGGATACATAAAAAATATATGGTAATTAAATATCAATGTAAAATCAATGATACATAAAAATGATCAAGCAAAAAAAAATTCCTGTCTCGTTCCTTTTGATTTCCTTTCCTTTCACTCCACATTGGATAAAACAAGGTCAAAGTCAAGATATAACTTTTATTTTACTTGCACTTACGAGACTCTTAGACACCATGCTCTATGGAATTATCTCTCTTAGTAATCAAGTCCTAATTATTCAAATGAAAGTCATCTTTAGTACCCATGTTTGGTTTTCTAAATCCATATGGAGGAGGAATAGAAAAAGCCATCAATAAAGTTAAAAGTGAAATCTTTTAAAATAAAAGGCAATGATATACAAAAGGCAACATACAAATCTCAAAATTCAAAATCACACCAAAAGATGTGATTACAAGCATATCTTCTATCTCCAATTAAAGCCCAAACTCCATAGTTGTCCTCACAATAGAGTCAAGGTCCGTTAGGATGTGGTAGGCCAGTAGATTGGAATAGGATAATTCAATAAACTCTACGGTTATACCTACTTTCTCATGCAAGTACCTAATCTTCACAGTATATTGACGACTCTATAAGGGATCTTGAAGAATGGGGAACACATTGTGGGAAGGTAGGTCCATTTTGATTTTCATGCATATAGCCTTCATGGGATGATCTACATACTTCATTTGTTGATCTAAGACTTGTGTGGCTAAGAGAAGTTCTTCAGAGTTCGTAAGTTTGAAATTCATCTTGTTTTAACAAACATGATTTGAATATCTTGGCTTCCATAAAAATTTCATCTATCTTGGTTATTATTTCATTCTCCCCTCCACCCATTTCATTTCCCCCTTGATAGGCAATTCATGATTCTAAATATATTTTACCTCTTCTATAATATCTTCTTCACATTTTACAAGCATGCTAGCATTACTTTGTTTCAAATTTATCTATCTTTAGAACAAAACAACATGTTTGAGCAACTATGGATTACTTTTTTTACACCATTTTTAGATATACCTTGATTTCTTTTTACCTTTTGTCATTGTTATACCACTCTTTTTGTAGACACCGGAGTCCATTTATACTTTCATTTTCTTTTTACATTATTGAGTGAGGTTGGCTTGTTACTTTTCACTCATCAATGTTGTTTTCCCTTTTATGCAACCTTTTTTCCATTGATGATCGAGTAAGGATTATTACTACTCACTCATCAATGTTATTTTACCATTTTTTTTGCTTGATCATCTTTATGTATCCTTGGTTTGATAACCTCTAGCTTCATGGCTATGTAGTGTAGGGCTTGATGTTTAAAAGGGATCAAGTCCTTCATTAGCTACTTATGTTCAGTTGTAATGTCCTCCTCGAGTGCAAATGAGTCTAAATTTTCCACCACATCCAATAATGCTAAATAATTTGGATAGCATCCATCAAATGCAACAATATCAAACATAGTGTCCAAGTACTCTATAGAATCCTTGATTAAAAATTTGGATGGTACATGGGTTCCTTTGTAGGACCTGGACAATGATGCCATGGTGATTTTATTGAGTTTTTGGATGTTTTAAGATTTTGATAATGGTGTATATTCATTGAACTAAACTTCATAAATTGTAAATCACTCATATAGCAATTAGGGATGTTGGGATCGCTTGAGGCTGAAGTTTACTTGAGATCAAAGATGGAATGACATGAACTCAGTTAGGGGCTTGATGTAAATATAATTCCTACATTGATTTCCAGTTCATGCACCATTACTCTTTAATGTCTATGAGCTCATCACCTTCATTCAATTCAAATTCGACCACCCTATCTTGGTGTACATGCCACATAGGATGCCTTGTCATTTGGGGTGTCATTGTGTAACATTCCTTCTTTTTCCATGTGTCATTGTATATCCCAATCAGTAGAAGTAAAACTTTTTTTTGGTCCAAAAGACTCTAAAGCATAGAAATTCCTTCAAAAATATTTGCCCCAAAAGACTTTATCTCAAAGTTTCTGAAACAATGTCACCAATGAGTAAAGTTGCTGAAGGAATCCTTCTAATGAAAAGTCTTTGAAATGACAGTTTTTGAAGTAAATTTTTAGCAAAAGAAATTGCTGACACAAAGCTTCTAATGCAAAATTTTTTGAAGAGAAACTTTTTGAAACAAACCTTCCGATAAAATCCTTCCAAAATGAAATTTGTCAACAAGAAAGTTTTTGAAGAATAAGTCTTTGAAATAAAGTATTCAATATAAAAGTCATCGATGAATAGGCTTCTGAAGAGAAAAGACCATAATAAAGTTACAAATGAAAACTTTTTGAAGTAATTGTTGTCGAAGTGAAACTTCCTAAAATAAAGCTACTCATGAGAAAGTTTCCACAGAGACTATTTGTAAAGTGAATGTTTCCGAAGCAAAGTTGCCAATTAGAAATTTTTTGAAGAGTAAGTCTCTAAAACAAAGATTTTGAAGACCAAACTTCCAAACTTTCCAAATACCAAATACTCCAAAATAAAACAATCTAAATTCTTGTCAAGTAAAGCCATTCTTTACATCCTTTTCATTAATAGGTTAGTCTGAATAAGTGTTTCTAAATGAAAATATATACCACAAAATGACTCAAAATTAAAAGCATTGAATTTATATAGATCATACAAGTATCATAACCCTAAAAAATTTGTATTTACCCCTTGAAAAAAATCATTATTTCAAAATACAAAGGGGGTTCCCACTTTTTAAATAAAAATGTAGGGTGGGGTGTGTTAAATACAACAAATGGCAACTCATAGGGGTGAATACTCCAAAGTTTTCAAGAAACCAAAACCCATGGTTTTACAATCCCAATATTATCTATAATTTTATCCTAAAATAAATTATTAAACCAAAAATAAAAAGAGACTCTTAATAATCATGTGCAACATACTAGCTTTACTTAGACATTGAATCTGTGTGAAAAGTGTTGTTCTTTACCTCTTGTTTTAGGTTTTTAGGCAAAGACATAAGGGTGAGTCATATGTTTCACTTTGATTGAGAATTAGGTGTATAGATGGGGAGTTCAACATTTGTCTACTACCAGCTAGGTGTCCATAGCCCTAATAGAGATACCTTTGAATATCTATTCTTCCTTCATATTTTTTATGATGCGTGATGCATTGATCTTATTTCATCACGTAGGCTTTGAATCCTTTTTTATTTTATTTTAGATTTTTGGATTATACCTTTTTGTTTTTACCCTTTTTCTTTGTTTTCTTTTATAAAGAGGGAAAAGGTGACCATATTGAGCCGGTCTTATTAAAAAATTTGTTTAATCAAAATATCCTTATCAACTCTTGATCATATCCATGATTATTACCTTAAATAAGTATTAATTTTTTATGTGAATTTGACCCAAAAGAATAAGGAGAGTTTTCTAAATTTGCATAGAATTATGAGATTAACTTTCACATCCCTAATGAAATCATTAGTTTCAAGACATATTCATGGCCAACTCTCTCATTGTTTACCTAGATTAAAAGTTTTGTACTATAATATGCATTACCTTTTGACTCGAGTTGGACTCAAAACACCTCAAAACTTGATTGATTGTACCAAATTGACCAGAATTCAATTGTCATGAAATCAAAAGAAAACTACTCTAGAAAGTAGGAAAACTAATGAAAGCGAAAGGGCTACTCTAGAAAACACGAACTAGTCTAAGAAAAGCAAATGATAGAAAGCAAAAAACTAACTAATAAAGCAAATCTAATATACTCCTATCTCTACCAGAACATATTATTATTACTCAGAGACCTCTCTATATGGGACAGCCATGAAATAATGCTTCAAAAACTATTTATTGATTGGATATGTTAGATTATTACCTTGAATATCTTTCAAATAGAATGCATTATTACCAAAAAAAATAAAAATTTGATATGGTCCTATCCACAGTGGGGTAAACTTGTCATGCATTCCTTTCTTCTCATGGGCCTTTTCCCATAGTAACACTATGTCAGAGATTCTAAATGCTTTGAATTTCACTCTCTTATCCAACCATCTCTTGACCATGTCTTAATGTTTTCTAAAATTTTGCAACTCTTTATCCTTGGAGTCTTCCATTTCAATGATATCTAATAATATAGACTTTATTTTGTCATTGGGCTCAATGAATTCTTGCATAAACTGATATGTTTGAAATCTTAGCATGATTGAGAACACTAGATGGTGTAGGGGCTCTTGTGTAGGACTTGGACAATGATTTTATGGTGATTATGTCGAGTACTAGGATGTTCCAAGCTTTTGATAATGGCATATATTCACTAAACTAAACTTCATAAATCATAAATCACTTTGGTATAAATTAAGGCTTTTGGGATCACTATAGGTTGAAGTTATTCAAGCTCAAAGATAGAATGATGTGAACTAAGCTAGGGGATCGATGTAAATAGATTTCCTACATTGATTTCTAATTTTTGCACCATTACTTGTTAACGTCTATGAGCTCATCACCTTCATTTAATTTGAATTTTACCACCCTATCCTAATGTACATGCCACAAGGATGCCTTCTCATTTAGGTTGCCAACATGTAACATTCCTTCATTTTCCATGTGTCAATGTATAGCGTAGTCAATAGAAGTCAAAATTTTCTTCTGAGCTAAAAGACTCTGAAGCATAGAATGTCCTTCAAAAATATTTGCCCCAAAAGACTTTATCCAAAAGCTTCCAAAAATAAGTTTCTAAAACAATGTCACCAATGAGTAAAGTTTCCAAAGGAATCCTTTCAATGAAAAGTCTCTGACATGAAAGTTTTTAAAGTAATGTTTTCAAAATGGAAATTGTTGATACAAAGCCTCCAACATGAAAATTTTAGAAGAGAAATTTTATAAAACAATCCTTCCAAAATGAAATCTACCAATGAGAAAGTTTCCAAAGAGTAAGTCTCTGAAACAAAGTATCTGATATAAAAGTCATTGATGAATAGGTTTTGGAAGAGAAAAGATTGCAAAGAAAGCTACCGATGAAAACCTACTGAAATAATTGTTGTTGAAGTGAAACTTCCCAAAACAAAGTTGTTGATGAGAAAGTTTCTATAGAGAATCTTTCTGAAATGAATGTTTCTAAAGTAAAGTTACCGATGTCAAAGTTTTCAAAGAGTAAGTATCCAAAATAAAGCTTTTAAAGACCAACTTTCCAAATATCAAATACTCTAAAATAAAAAAATCTAAATTCCTATCAGTGTTTCCAAATGAAAAAATATACCACAAGATGACTCAACATTAAAAGCACCAGATTTTTACAAATAATTTAATTATCATAACCCTTAAAACTTTGTAGGTACCCCTCTAAGATATTCATTATTTCAAAAAACAAATGGGGTCCCCACTTTTCAAAGAAAAATATAGGTTGGGGTGTGTTGAATACAACAAATATATTATGGTACATTAGAGGACTAATTTATACATCAAAAAGATGGATGCTTAAGTGATACATTAAAAGAATTATTTGGAATTGAATGACACAACTAAATTTCTACACTAAAAGATACAATGTAGGATTAATTATTTGAAACAATTCAATATTAGAGAAATATTTAAGATGTAGTAATTTTCCATGTCATTTTAAGGTTGCTTCAGGATTTATAAGTTGTTTGATGTTCAAATTAAGACTAAGATGGTGAGGAAAGTAGTGTCTAACCACATTTTCAAATATAGTGTTATCAATCTTTATGGATCGAGAGTTTTAGACTCCTTCACCTTCAGTATCCACTTATTTAACAGCTTTGCTATTATTATTTTTGTTGTCATGTTATGCCAAAAAGAAAAATAATCTCCTCTTCAAATTGTAGTATGCATGGTAGGTTATGAGAGTTGATATGCTTAAGGCCTAGATTACCCTACCTCCTTTTCTTTAAATTTATTATACATAAAAAAACTTTTTTAATAGAATATGTTTCATATGAGTGAATCCTAATGGAAAGAAAATAATAGTCTTTTTGTAGCACTAGGTATCAACTCTTTCTACAATAGGATACCTTGATGCAATATCTTGACCCTATGTTACTAGAAACACGATTTCCCCTATCATTTTTTGTTACCATCATGTTTCCAATTTTGTTTATTATTTTCATTTGAATGTAAATTATAAGACTTAGGTTGTTTATCATCCTTTGAGAAATCCCACGACCACTTACATGTATTCCTATAAAAGTGATTTTATTGCCTCCTTGTTGCCTTCATTCTTTAGTAACTATCAGGTTTCATTATGTATGTTCCAAAAAAATTTGAAGTAAGCATATTAAAAAAGAGTGTGGTGAATCTTCTTATGCCTTATGAACCTTGTTTTAGCCCTAACTATGAGAATCTATTCCATCCAAGGAACATTTATGGTGGCTAAGTACTATTTCCATGTTAGGAAACAGTGGGAACCATGAAGATAGTAGGCCTACATGCTTGTGGGTGCTTCATATAAGATAACTTGAATGTTTTATAGAGGGTGTAGTCCAAATGTCTAGTTCCTTTGTATAAGTCTCCCCATGAAAATGGATTCTAAAGTTAGCAGGTAGAGCACCAAGTAATAATTATGGGTAATGGGTGGAGAGAGAATGAATTAGTAACATGTCATTATTGTTGGGGAAGGGAGTGAGTCACTGCTATAATTATCTAATATCTATTAAGGATCATCCTTCTTGATAAATGTAACCAATATAATACAAGGTTGTGAGTTAAACACTTGCTCACATTTCACACAAATCAATAACCAAAGTATAATTTGGCTGGTGCAACTGGAGACTATCATAAAACCACATTTGATATATGGTTTATCACCATAACACATCCCAAGTTTGGCATTGTAACAACATTATCCCCATCACTTAACCAATGAAATAAGATTAACACTAAATGTAACTCAAATAACTATAACTCTGAAGTACATTCAATCATTAATTTCCTTTATTTTCATCATAGTATATAACTTATAGAAACCTTCATTGTTGATGTTCTTCTTAGAGATGAAATCTTCACCAACCTCAACTTCACTTTCAACATAATCACTAGACTTGACCTTGTCATCTTGAACCCCTTGAATAAATTTGTCATTTTTGACCCATAAATGAAACCTAAAGGTTCTTCTCAATATCAATTTCTTATATTTGAAACTCACTACATAGAAAATAGAAAATATAGAAACTACCAAAATGATTTGAAGGTTATGCACATCTAGCTTACCTCACATATAGCTCATTTAGGTTATTGATAATAATATAGCTCACCTCACATATGAAGCTTGTATGTAGTGATAAACACACTATATAGGTCCTAGAAATAACATTCATATAAAACCCAACAAAAACAATCAATACCTGAACAATGGAACACATCAGTATTATTCTTAAGCTTGGGCTTGTTGGAGTATAAAATCCTTATGTAAATAAGGCATTCAAGTAAATATATATTTCATTATTTTTTGTAAGATCTCAGAAGATTAAACAAGGGGTTACATTAGTATTGATTGTAAGTTTAGCCTTCTTCAATGGATTATCCTCTCCAAATTCTATACAAGTATATAGATTTGTCATGGCCCTTTTTGGACTAACATAAATTGTTGAATAATTTGTTCTCTTTTGATTTAAGTATTAATTATTGACTGTGTTCAAACCATTGAGTGTTTTTATTGGTTTTTATATGAAAAAACTCCTAAAGCTACACCTATTGCTCTTCCCTCATTCTTAATTTCAATTTCTGCTTCACAACTCCCAAATAAGAGAAATACTCTTTGCATCATTTAAGGGAAGATTTTGGTTGACATTCATTTAGGTGATTTTAATAGTTTTAATCTCATTTAATTTGAGCATAAGTCTACAAAATTATAACATGAATGTAATGGAGTGCATAATAATAGAGAAAACATAATGTAAATGTAAAACAGATGTTCATAACTATAAATGTATAATCATTTTACACAATAATGGGCCACATTTTTTAGTACCCTAATGCTTTTGGACACAGACAAATAATTAACTATGAATAATTATGAGCCAATATGAACATGTTTACATTAACAATGGGGTTCATCGGTCCTCATGCCTCTTCCATAACAAAAATTAATGGGATGCCATTGGTTCACATCCCATGAAAAATAAATAAACACTTGAGGTTGTAGGTTTTTGTGAAAATAACAAAATTTAAATGTTGGTCCCACATGCCATTTTCCAAGAGGTTGAGTTTGATGAATTGAACTAGAAACTAGTTTAAATATATCTAGAAATGTTTACCATGTATATAAAACAACCTCTTTAATATTTTCATAGACTTCAATAATAAACTCCAATGAGTTATTCCTCGTAACAATCTTAGGTGGAATAGAATGTGTTGTTCCCAAAATCTGTCACTCATTTTTGGGACAACATATGAACAATTTTGGTCCTGCACGCCAAAATTCTCTCTTCCCTTCTTAAAATTTTTTCTAAGTATTCAAATTCTCCATTTTTCAAGCTTTTTTAGATTTCTACAGACTCTGCAGGCTTGAAACTACGGACTCTATAGGCTTGAAACTATAGACTCTGCAGGTTAGGCTATACGAACTCATTTCTACGGACTCCGTAGGCTGGATTCTATGAACTCTTTCAAAGCTCAGGAGACTTAAACCAAACTATAGACTCTACAAGTTGGTTTATTGGTTCTATGGACTAGTTTCTATAGACTCCACAGGTTCATTTCTACGGACTCCGTAGGTTTGTTTCTACGAACTCTGCAGCAAAGGAACAAGTTCCCAACACTTAGCCAATTTTAGGATTGGTTCAACACCATGGTTCAATAAAAAATGTTGATTGACAAGCTTCAAAAGAAGGATTGAACCATTGAACCTTGAACCAAATTGGTTCAATGACTTCAACGGGTTCAACGAGTTCAAAGGTTCAACCATATCAACGAGCTTAAAGAGTTAAGCACTTCAGCAAAGGTTCAACAAGTTCAAATGCTTCAAGGTTCAACAGCTTCAAAGGACTTAGTGAAAAGAAGAAGGCTTGAATCATTGAACCATTGAACCTTGAACCAAAATGGTTCAACGATTAAAAGGTTCAATAAGCAGTTGGTTCAAGCGGTCAAGTGAACACAAGATTGAATCGTTGAATCGTTGAACCAAAGTTGGTTCAATCAGTTAGTTCAATCAGCTGGTTTAAAGGAGTGCCCCAAGGCAAAGAGACCAAGTGTCCTTGCAAAAGGCAATGAACCAAGATCAAACAGCCCTTGAGGAGGGTAGGCGATGAGCAAAATGGATCGTTTCAAAGGTCGAATGGAGCAAAGGAATTCCTTCAGAAAGATTTTTTGTGGCAAAAATGGCTAAGGCAATGGAACATTTCCTTCAAATAAAATGTCAAAAAATTCCTTCAGATGTTTTATCTGAAGGAATTAAAGCTGAAGGACCCCAAAGACCGCCCGAAGGCCACCCAAATAACCCTGAAGGGCAGATACCCTTGTAAGGGGCTCTCACCGAGCAAAATGGACCTTTCTCAAGACCCCAAATGGCAAGTAACCTTCAAGAAGGATCAAACAAGAAAGCTGAAGGAATTACTGAGGAGGGTGACGGGCCTGAAGCCATCAAATTCAGTGTAACAAACTAGCCGTTGGCTTTCCAAGTGTTGACGGGCACGCGAACATCAACTTCATAGCAATGAAATAACCATTGATCTTTAAAAGCTTGAGCACGGACCTAAATGCATTCAAAGGCCTTAACACCAAAAGGAAGAACCACTAAGAGAAGAACTAAAAGAGCCAACAAAGCTGGGAAGATAGCCTCGAGAGCTTCAGTTCTAGGAAAAGACAAAACCAGAAAGAGACAAAGAGGGAAAGACCAGAAATATCTGCAAGAGTTATTTTTGGTAGGTGGAATAGTCCACCAAATAGATATTTGAGCTTGCAAACATTGAAGGCATAGCCTATTTGTCTCCCTTCGAGTAAAGGCAAAGTGGACAGTTGCGTAGATATCCGGTGATAGACCAGATGACCTAGGCCCAGGAGAAGACATTTGAGATGAATTGACATACCACAGTTAAGGCAGCTGTCTTATTCTAGCATGGCACTCTTTGACAAAACTAAAAAATGCATTCAAGGCATTGAATGCAGCATGGGTCGTTCCATGAAACAGAGTGCCAAACCTTTCTTGGCTACTATATATTGTATTCTCTGACTTTATGTAAAGGAGACTTTTCCTTTATAGAAGTGAAATTCTACCAAAATTGAGAGGTGATTACTGAGACTTTGAGCTCAGATTGTTCATCATATTTCTTTCTTTGAATGAGAAAGCAAGTTACTTTCAGACTTTGTGCTGTTATAGCTTGTGTCATTTTAGGAGATTGTTTTTATGTCTGTTTCTTGAATGTGTTCTTTTTCCTTTTAAAAAAATAAATAGAACTAGTGGAAGTAATCATGAAGGTGTCCTGAAGCCAACTGTGGAGAGACTTTGTGCCCCCATAATTATCTTTAGTGTGTTTGTCTATTTTCTATTTCTATGTAAAGGACTTTGGGATGACTTTGTGCCCTCATTGTCCTTCGTATTTCACTCTTGGGCAGTCGAGGTGGAGACTTTGTGCCAGATCTCAGTCTGCTAGTTACTATGCCCTTTGTTACTAGTTACTTGTCACCACCTAAAAGAACTCCTACTGTTTCCTGCAAGATCACTTTTGAAAGAAGAGAAGTGCCTTCAGTGTTTTCACCAAGATTTTCTCCTTTGTTTGTGAACATCATCTCTAAAAAAAGAGAGATGGATGGTGTAATCCCACCCCTGAGTGTTATTTTTTGCTTATATATATAGTATATAGCCTCCTCCTATTTACAGGGAACCTCCCCTTGATGAGAGGAGAGATTTGTCCCATTTTGATGTGGTAAACCTGTACATTTGGCTGACCAATCTCCCTATGTTGTGGTTGAAGAGACCTATTTTGCACATCAATTAGTTGATGACAAAATGTTCACCCAACAGTTTTTAGCTACTCCACTAGGGATATTACATGCAGTTTGAAGCCTCAAGTTTCAGATTGAAACAATCCCTACCCTTATCCATTATATACTATGGCAACTCTGGTTTGTGTCTTACCCATTATCATTATAGCCTTACCATCTTCCTCCGCCTCCATGCCAACTGGGATAGAACACACAGTTTGAAGCCTCAAGCTTCAAACTAAAGCAAGACAGGTTCTTTCCCATATTTATCCTACAATCTGGTAGCTCTACACTATACTAGAAGCCAAAGAACCCAAGGTGTTGTTGATCATATTTTTGAGTTGGTGCAGAAGGGCAATTTCAATTTGTTCCCTCCCCAACTTCAAGTTCAATGATCCAGGAGTGTTCCTCCTACCCGTACCAAGTCACCAACACCTAAAAATCTCAAATGCTTCTTCATCAACTCACAGCTGCCTAAAATGAGTTTTCTACTGAGCTGGGCTGGCCACATAGACCTTGTTGTTGCTTAGAACTTGGCTACTGAGGTGGAAGATGATCTTATCTTGGCAGGAAAAATAAGGAGAGATCCAAATAGAGGTAAATCTTCTTCATCCTCTGAATATCCATCTTCAGGCACCACTGATTAAATGGTGCAAAAGCTAGAAAATAAACTGCTAGCCTTGAAAAAGCAAATGGCACAAGGTATGTCTTCTGCTCCTTCATACAGAGATGTACCAAGGAGGACATTCCCCAATCAAGCATACCAAGGCAATGCTGCCATGCATCAAGGGCAACCAAATCATCTTCCTCCCCTACAGAGGAACCTTGCCCTTAAAGCACCTCCAACCAATTCAATAGTTGGATATCTGGAAATAGAACATGATTTCTCTTTCCAACCTGAGTTTGATAAATAAAATGACATTGATCTCTTTACAGCAGACCAAGATGAATTAGCTAGTGACTCCAACATTGGTTTCTTGAATTACCAAGATGAACCAAAAAGTGAAGGCAAAGCAGTTGAGGGATCATATGCTGTGTTCACTCAGTCCAAGAATCAGTCAGCCCAGCAAGCTGATAAAGAGAAGATAGAGGAGCGACCTCAACCAGCAATTTCAATTGCTAAGTAGGGAACCACTCTACCTTTCCAGCCAAAGGACCCGATGATTACAAGAAAGGTAAGTACCTCAAACATCCCTACACCTTCTACTTTAAATTCACAGATCAGTCCTCCCCCCTAAAAACTAGAAGGATGAACTCCCTTCTTTTATTCCTAGTCCATTCCAGTCATTTGACATAATTGACCATACTAAGAAGACCAAAATTCAAATGACTGAGTTTGAATATTTGCAATCTAACCCTGAGCAGTTAGATAGGTTGGTTGAGTGTGTGAAGAATAAAGCTATCCCTACAAGATAAGATGTTAAGAAGGTAACTCATGATCCCCCAAAGAACATGTCCATCCTAAACAACTTTGTCATTACTCCTCCTAGTGTCCCTGGGAAAATAGAGCCTTTTTATGTTTCCCTATTGATAAATGGTCACAAGCTGAGCAACTGCATCATTGATTCTAGAGCTTCAAACAATGTCATGCCTGCCAAAGTGGTTGAATCCCTTGGTCTTACACTGACCAAGACATTTGGGAGATGTTTCTCTATGGAAAACAAACAAGTGCCACTATTGGAACAAATCAAGGATGCCTAATTTGCATTTGCAGCATTCCCAGATAAGAGAATCAAGATGACTATCCTGATGGCCGACGTCTCAGCATCATACGGCATCCTTCTTGGGCAAAATTTTTGCAAAGATATTGGTGGTGAATTAAGTATGGAGCTATCTGAGGCAAGGATCCCTGTCAAAGGCATCATGAAGAGGCTACTCCCTGAAAAAGAGGCAAAATCTGTTGTCACTCAGACATCAGCACCTGAAGCCAAAATTTTGTTTGAGTCTTTAGGCAGAGGTAATTATTTTTTGTCCACAGAAGATGTTCATGTTTCTATAGATGAAAGTCTTATAGCTGGCAATCTAGGAATTGATTCAAACAAGGCATCATAAGAATTGGTAGGGTGTAGTATAGATGAAAAAGGATCTTCCCTCTCTAATGCAGAAAAATCTGATAGAAGATCAGTTTTTGATGATGTTTGGATCCTAAAATTTGATGGTAGTAATTCTTCTACCAGTGTTGAAGCTAGGATTGTGTTGATATCTCCTCAAGGAGATATTTTTCCTTCTTCATACAACTTATAGTTCAACAACACCAACAACACTGCTGAGTATGAATCTCTATTACTCGGGTTGAAGGCAACTCAAGACAAAGGTGTCAAACTCCTTCATGCCAAAGGAGATGTTGAATTGATGGTTTGTCAGGTGTTTGATGCTGATAATCAAATCATGTGCTTTACTGGCCTAAAAGAACAATGAGCTATGGTAGTGGACCATACTATTGCCTGCCAAAGTCAGGAAAAGGAACTCTTCACCAAGAGAGCAAGGATTTATGGTTTTCAAATTGGAGACCATGTCTTTCCATGGGGTAAGAAGAGACAACCAAAAAGAGTGCACAAAAAATGTGATTCCTGGTGGAGAGTTCCATTCACCCATCATCGATTCTAGGGATAAAATGGTTTCTTACTGGTTTATCAGGATGAAATACCATTTTCATTGTCTCACAATGGGTAGCATCGGAAGCACTTCAATCCTTGAAGTATCAAATAAGATCATCTCTACATATGTATATTTGTATAGTCTTTAGTTTTGTTTTGTGCTTTTTGTTTTCATTTTTGGCACCTTTCTTTTTTGGATAGCATGACTCTGTATCCCAATGGCATACTTGAAGGCACTGGAGATTCTGGTTTCTACTCCCCTCAGTTGTTTCAAGATTTCAACTGAAGGAAGTTCCCCAACTAGAGCCAGCTGTTGTTCCCAAAATTTGTCACTCATTTTTGGGACAACATATGAACTATATTGGTCCTGCACGCCAAAATTCTCTCTTCCCTTATTAAAAATTGTTTTGAGTATTCAAATTCTCCATTTTTCAAGCTTTTTTACATTTCTACAGACTCTATAAGCTTAAAACTATAGACTCTATAGGCTTGAAACTATGGACTCTACAGGCTGGGTTCTAAGGACTCATTTCTACAGACTCTACAGGCTGGATTCTACAAACTCTTTCAAAGCTCAGGAGACTTAGACCAAACTACGAACTCTACAGGTTGGTTTCTTGGCTCTACAAAATAGTTTCTATGGACTCATTTCTATGGACTCCACAGACTGGATTCTATGAACTCTTTCAAAGCTCAGGGGACTTAGACCAAACTACGGACTCTACAGGGTAGTTTCTTGGTTCTACAGACTAGTTTCTATGGACTCATTTCTATGGACTCCACAGGTTCATTTCTATAAACTCCATAAGTTCATTTCTATGGACTCTACAGCAAAGGAACAAGTTCCCAACACTTAGGCAACTTTAGGATTGGTTCAACACCTTGTATCAATCAAAAATATTCATCGGCAAGCTTCAAAAGAAGGATTGAACCATTGAACTTTGAACCAAATTGGTTCAATGGGTTCAATGAGTTCAACGAGTTCAATGAGTTCAAAGGTTCAACCATATCGGCGAGCTTAAAGAGTTAAGTGCTTTAGCAAAGGTTTAACAAGTTCAATCGATTCAAGGTTCAACGGCTTCAAAAGACTTAGCGAAAAGAAGAAGGCTTGAACCATTGAATCGTTGAACCTTGAACCAAAATGGTTCAATGATTTAAAGGTTCAATAAATGATTAGTTCAATGTAGTTTGTTCAAGTGGTCAAGTAAACACAAGATTGACCCGTTGAACTATTGAACCAAAGTTGGTTCAATCGGTCGGTTCAATCGACCGGTTTAAAGGAGTGACCCAAGGTGAAGAGACCAAGTGTCCTTATGGAAGGCAGTGAACCAAGATCAAGCAGCCCTTGTGAAGGGTAGGCGATGAGAAAAATGGACCATTTCAAAGGCCGAATGGAGCAAAGGAATCCCTTCGTAAAGATTTTCTATAGCAAAAATGGCTAAAGTAATGAAACATTTCCTTCAGACAAAATGTTTGATGGAATTCCTTCAGATGTTTTGTCTAAAGGAATTAAAGCTGAAGGACCCCGAAGACCACCTGAAGGCCACCTGAAGAACCCTGAAGGGCAAATACCCTCGTGGGGGGATCTTATCGAGTAAAATGGACCTTTCTCAAGACCTTGAAGGGCAGGTCCCCTTCGGGAAGGATCAAACAAGAAAGCTGAAGGAATTGCCAAGGAGGGTGATGGGCTCGAAGCCATCAAATTTAGGGCAACAAACTAGCCGTTGGCTTTCCAAGTGGTGATGGGCGCGCGAACGTCAACTTCATGACAATGAAATAGTTGTTGATCTTTAAAAGTTTGAGCACAGACCTTAATGCATTCAAAGGCCTTAATGCCAAAAGGAAGAACCACTGAGAGAAGATCCAAAAGAGCCAACAAAGCTGGAAAGATAGCCCCGAGAGCTCCAGTTCTAGGAAAAGACAAAACTAGGAAGAGACAAAGAGGGAAAGACTAGAAATATCTGTAGCAGTTATTTTTGGTAGGTGGAACGGTCCACCAAGTAGATATTTGAGCTTGTAAACATTAAAGGCACGACCTATTTGTCTCGCTTGGAGTAAAGATGAAGTGGATAGTTGTGCAGATATCAGGTGACAGACTAGATGACCTAGGCCCAAGAGAAGACATTTGAGATGAATTGACATGCCACAGTTACGGTGGCTGCCCTATTCCAGCATGGCCCTCTTTGACAAAACTAAAAAATGCATTCAAGGCATTGAATGCAGCATGGCTCGTTCCATGAAATAGAGTGTCAAGCATTTCTTGGCTACTATATATTATATTCTCTGACTTTATGCAAAGGAGACTTTTCCATTATAGAAGCAAAATTCTACCAAAATTGAGAGGCGATTACTGAGACTTTGAGCTCAGATTATTCATCATATTTCTTTGTTTAAATGAGAAAGCAAGTTACTTTCAAACTTTGTGTTCTTATAGCTTGTGTCATTTTAGGAGATTGTTCTTATGTCTATTTCCTGAATGTGTTCTTGTCCATTTTAAAGAAATAAGCAAAACTAGTGGAAGTAATCAGGAAGGTGTCCTGAAGCCAATTGTGGAGAGACTTTGTGCCCCCACAATTGTCTTTAGTGTGTTTGTCTATTTTCTATTTCTGTGTAAAGGACCTTGCTTTATGCCCTCATTGTCCTTCGTATTTCACTCTTGGGTAGTCGAGGTGGAGACTTTATGCTACATCTCAGTCTGCTAGTTACTATGCGCTTTGTTACCAGTTACTTGTCACCACCTAAAAGAACTCCTACTGTTTCTTGCAAGATCACTTCTGAAAGAAGAGAAGTGCCTTTAGTGTTTTCACTAGGATTTTCTCCTTTGTTTGTGAAAATCATCTCTAAAGAAAGAGAGATGGATGGTCTAATCCCACCCCTGAGTGTTATTTTTTGCTTATATATATAGTATATAGCCTCATCTTATTTCTAGGGAACCTCCCCTTGGTGAGAGGAGAGTTTGTCCCCTTTTGATGTGGTAAACCTGCACATCTAGCTGACCAATCTCCCTATGTTGTGGTTGAAGAGACCTATTTTGCACATCAGTTAGCTAGTGACAAAATATTCACCCAACAGAATGCATTAAAATAACTTCAAAAATGGACACAAAGCTTTCATCTAAACATGGAATTTATAAATAAATTTCAGAGCGTATCATGTTCCAACATGTAAGGTGATTATAAAAAAAAATGATATGAATTGAATGTTGTGTCAATATACATAATGTGGCTATAAAATATGGAGATGGGAAGGTAATGCATTGTGTGTACCATATTTAGTGGATTTAACCAATCTAGTAGTTACGACTTCTTTTAGGCCATCTACGACAAGAAGATGAAAATTAGTGTAAATTATAACATTCTTAAAAATGAACCAATAAAAAAATGACTCCCCATATCGAGTGTTGGGTGCCCACCTCATTATAGATTTATTAGTAAAAAGCATCCATTATACCTACCAAAAAAAATAAATAAATCAATAGAAATGAAGCGCAAATTTAATATCTTACTTGAAAATAAATGAGTAAAATGAATAAAAAATTACATGCTATCAATGATATCATATAGAAATAAAAAATCTGGTTGGGTGTAAAAAAACTCATGTTAATGCAAATTGATACCTTGGGGAATTTGGTGAGCTCTAGCTTTCAAACATTCTTACCAACAAATTATTTTAGAAATGTGTATATCTACTAAAAATTCCAACACATCCACATGATATGGGAATGTAAGTGACTCATCTTCAGTCATTCCATGAAAGTTTTCATAATAAATATGAACATACATCCTTGGTTTGATTGTAAAATAAAATAGCATTGAGCTATGTACCAATATGTATTCCAAATGGATTCATTTTTTGTTATTGATATTCACAAAATTACCAATTCTCAATAAGAGAGTCACATCTTAATTAGAACCCATATAATACCCTCACTTGATGGTTCTGATGGTAACTATTTCATTATGATCATGACAACCATTAAAAAATAAGTGATTTTATTACACTTAATAAAGGATGGTGCAACATAAGATTTCCATCTTCATCTACATAAACCATATGCATAGGAAAAATATTGGCATACCATTCTATCCATGTACCACATAAACCAAGAGTGACCAAATTGGGATCATCATCATAAGGATATAGGTTAAACAAATATATGTCTCCCATGTGTGACTCATCAATAACCCTATTTAAAACTATATTTTTAGAACCATTATATTCTTTAACCATTTAAATTGCATCAAAATATAGAGTAGTGCCCCTAACATGGTGTGTATTTTAATGTGGTCTAAGTCCATAAGGTATGGGCTTGTCATTATAAGGGATATCACACACATCCCCACTAGATGACACCTTATCACTTACAAATTGTTTTGCATTATCTCCTTTTGATTTGGGTTTCTTATGTTATTATTGTCGAAGTTGCATATCCCTTTTTCTTTTTATTTTCTTCTCAACAAAATATTTTTCCATTGATTCATTATAAAGTTGCACTGCTTCTTTAAAAATCTATACTAGTAATGGGCTAGGCCATTGAAAGTCTAAGGGAAAATCTTGTGTTCAGAGCCTGATGTTGGGATAATTTTTTCCACAAATAAATTAATGAAACTTACAATCATAAAATTAAAATATATATATATATGAAAACTTCCAACATGACATACAAACAAATAATAAATACATGTACAAACAAATAATAAATGCATGTTCAAACAGAGTTTTATTCTATCAATGTTTCCTATATGTTTGAACATATATTTCAGAATAAGCTACTAACTTGACTTCCATTTTCATTAGCATGGATTGACAATAAACAAAATTTATCCAAGGTTAGATCAGACCATGCTCTTGTCTTGTTAAAATTGCAGGGCTTCAAACCACCTAAAATGTTCCTTTTAAATTCAATCCCGAACTCATTGAACATAAGGATTTTGTTGGGAATACCAAAAAATGGTGGAATGAATTCAATGTAGAAGGATCTAATATGCATGAGTTCTATGATAAATTAAAGCATACTAAAATTAAGATAATGGAATGGAAAAGGAGTGTCATGAAACATGACTGTGAATTAAAAAATTTAAGTTTGCAGGATGGAAGTAATAAATAGCTTGGTGCAAAATAGTTTGGAGTAGATGTCCTTAGAATAGAGGAAAATGATTTATCATCTTATTTATATCCTTGTAGCCTCTCAGATCAAGGGCCTTATGGGTCAAAATATGGATATGTGAATAATCTAGGCAATTAAAAGTATTTTAGACAAATTTTATGAGGCTAAAAAGGATGAAATCAATCCTAGAAATTGAATGGTCTTTGCAAGAAAATTAGTCCTGATTTTTTGCTTCAGTTTGGGGGACCTAATAAATTTTTTTAATCTAATGGTTTCTATTGGTCCACACATGCATGTTAATACCCAATGGGAAAGTTCATTAGGTAAAATTATATAGATATTAAATATACAGACACATTGATCGTTAACCTTGGCTGGGAGGGTTACTTTAATTGAAGTTATGTTAACTTCAATTTCTGTATATTTGTTGTCTCCCATCCATGATACAATAGGGATCATCAAGTAATTTAAAAAAATTATTCTCATTATGGAAAGATGCTTGAAAATAAGAAAAGAATAAATTTCAACTTGTAAAGTGGGATGTTGGGTTTCTCCCAAAATGGCAGGGTGGATGGGTATTAGACATATCTCTCTCCTATCTAAAGTGCATGGGGCTAAATAAATTTGGAGACTGATCAATTAGAGTAATTTGTTATGGATAAGAGTTATTTTGAATAAATATCTTGGAGGTAGGTCTCTCAAATAAGTGTTAAGTGACAAGTGAAAATACCTCTAATGGGTCAGTTACCTGGATAAACATGTGTGTTGGAATCTCTCTTTTCAAAAGGGGATGCTCTTGGTTTGTGGGGGATGGGAAAAAATCAGACATCTCAACTGAAACTTTAAATGGCATGTTACCTTTGGGAGGAATCATGGGTATCTTTTAGATTCATGATTATTTTAAAAACTTGGGCTTTTGTAAGGTTAATGAAATTTTTAAGAGAGATAATATTATTGGTGAGTTGAGAGGTCATATTGTTAAAACTTAAAAGTATGGGAGGATTGGCTTCTTGGGACTGATAATCTGAAATAAGAGTTTTAGTGTTTCAAAACTTGCTTAGAGATAGTAAAATCAAGGTAAAAGATGTCAAAGATGTGTTAATGTGGGATATTTTGAAAAATCTAGAAAGTATGATGTTCAGCAAGGGTATATTATGTTATTGTCAAGGAATTATAGTCATGTTCAATGAGGACAGTGGTATGAGGTAAGCTCTAGGGTGATGCATCTATTCCAAAGATTTATATTTTTATTTGGATCCTTTACCATAAGGAAGATTTGACAGTTAAAATTCTAAGTATCGAGGTCATTCATAGGCTTTTTATGTAATAATGGTGAAGATAAAAAAACACATATTATTCATTGTGAATTTACTACCAATGTATGGAATCATAAATGGTTAATGATGGGATTTACAATTGACACTAAGAGGTGGTATCTTGATGTAAATTTTATTCCATGTTTCTTATCGATTGGTTAAATAAGTATCCTTGTAACTTTCATGGAAAATTGGATTTTAACTTCTTGTGGAAAATATTACTAAGAGTTGTAACTTGGAATATCTCGATAGCCAAAAATCTTGTAATATTCCAAAATAAAATTTTCAAACCATTCATCTATCATGTATGGATTATGGTGTTGATGAAGATAATTATGAAGTTGAATGGTACTTATATTTGATTAGTTTCAACCTGAACAAAGAATAAGAGAGGTTAATTCAAGTGATGAGAGTGTCAATCTCTTATCTAAAAATTGTGCATAAAGGTAAGCCTCCCATATTAAGTAGTGGTTCTTTCCGTTTCTTTATTGATGGTGCCTCTAAAGAAAACCTTGTTACCACTTTTGACTAAAGAAAATATAATTGTTGTATGAAGGAGTTGGCCTTATATTTCTCTTTTTGAATATGTTTTCTACTAGGGGAAAATAAGGATAAGGCTAACTTAGGCTAAAATACCAATTTATACAAGGTGTGGTGGTAAATCCATAATTTTTGCACTAAATTACAATCGATGACTTTAGTTAAACCATCTTATTATAATAGTGGTTGAAGAGAATGAAATTTGAAACATTGTGAATGCCCAACTGTGTTGGAAGGTATAGTAAAAAACATTATTATATATATGCTACAAAATAACGTAATTTTCATAATGAAGAGGCTTGACCTTACTATGTGATTTATTTTGAAAATAATGTTTAACCAATTTTAGCCAAACTTTGTCAACAAATTGGAAATAATGAGTAACATGTTGGTGATCCATGCATTGTTTCCACTTAAACAATTTTTCTAAGTTTTTAGCTCTATCTATAGGTCTGAAATGTTTCATCAAATCCAATGAACAGATATCCAACCTAATCAGTTTACCTTTGCAAGTATCCTCCCACATTGTGCAAAATTGGGTGTTTTAGAATAGGGCATGTATATCCATCAAACTGAGTTTATTCAAATGTTGTATTTGTAAATGCCCTAGTCAACATGAATTAAAAATGTTAATGCATACACAAGACACATGAACTATTTGACAAAATAAGTCTATCACAATATAAAGTCTCATGGGCTACAATGATTTTTGGATATTCAAAAAAATGGTCTTCATGTCAAGGCTTTAAAGATTTTCAAATAAATACCTGGACTAGATGTAGTGGTGCTTAGAATGTGATGGTTCTAGCATATACACAAAATCATTTTAAGTTTTAACCCATTCACATCCATGATTATTACAGTTTAAATCGATAAAAATACACGTCTATGGCAAGTAAAACAAATAAATAGTTTTTATTCATACCTATTCTTCAATCTAATTTTTTTTGTAAGCCCTCTAAAATGAATTTATTGTAAATATTCGCCTCAATTTATTTAAACAAATCTTCAATCTAAACTTCCCTGCAAACTTATGAGATAAATTAATTGTAAATATGAGAGAGCCACAAATTTTTCCATACTTAATTTTTTTTCTTAACTACACATTATAAAATTTAACATGGGTTAACTTTAATGTATATTTAATATTTTTTTAATTATTTTTATCGGTGAGTTTTATGAAGAGTCATTATGATTATACGCATTTAATTAAATAGTAGTGAGTATTTTTTTTGTTATTTTTATCTATTTAAAAAATATTTTTAATTTTTCCAAATAGGAGAAGTTTTGAGGGTAGAAAAACCTTATGAATGAAGAATTATATGTACAATGGAAAATTATGGGAGGATCCCATGGTTAAAATATCTAAATGGTCAAAATTCACTTGATTGTTGGATGACAAGTGTCCTACAAATGAATGGAAGTTAAACGGATTGATATTTTATATAACTTTGGATTCTTACAAGGTTTTATACTAAATTTCCTTATATGTGGGATATGTCTTTAGAAGGTCCAAAATGAAACTTTGGGCTGGCATTTTCTCAAGTTTCTCTATAATGATATATTTGCCTTCGGGAGTAGGGAAATGGACACTTGGAAGGGTATTCTTTGCATGCCTTGTGGTGATGGCACAATCTAAGGATTTAATTGTAAGAACATAAACATGATGATCCATACAATAAATGTGATTGATTATAGAATCAGAGGGGTGAATGGTTTGATTGACATTATTCATTTGGTTTTGATTTTTGGTTTTGTTTAGTATGCCCTTGCTCATGTTCTGGAAAGGGATCTTGATATATCCCTAGTGTTTTATTGTTGGAAGTTGAGGCATCATCCTCTATTGTTATGTCACCATTATCGATAAGATCTTGGATATAGTGTTTGAGTCTCATGCATGGTTTATGCAATGAACTTTGATTTTGTGGTAGTTGTAATATTCACTATCTTTGTAGAACTTAGGTTTTATAATGTTCTCATCAAAAGGTTTGGTATGGGGGAATTTGATCATGTTTCTGGCTACCAAATTTTGAAAGACTACATCATATAGCACTCTTAAAGGAGTAAATTTATGTTTCTAATTATCTTTTTAATGTTGACCACTTAGCATGAAGATGTTGTTTCTAGGTTGGGTGTGTTGAATTTGTTTAACATCGATTACACTGTCTTCTACCATGTTCTTATTCTTTACATAGAACTTAGGTTTTTCATTTTGACTTGAAGAATAATTATCATATTTGAAGATTTTTAAGGTACCCTTGGAAACTAAAGCTCTTTCAATTTGAACTCATTTTTCTATAAATTTATCAAAATATTTAGCATGGATTTGTAGTTGATAAACCAATTCTGAATTGAGATTTTTTGTAGAGATGTGTATAAGTTATTTTTTAGGTAATGACCATGGGAAGTGGCTTGATAGAGAATGCCATATTTTCAAAAATGAGTTGAAAGTCTCCCCATTATTTTGTTTAGTGTTATATAGGTCTAGCATGGTCAGTGACAATTAAACATTATATGAAAAGTGATGCACAAATCTCTTGGATAAGTCTTCAAAGGTTGTGACTGACCCTTTGGGTAAGTGTAAAAACCACTCTCAGGCTTGACCCCCTAGACTGCATGGAAAGAGTTTTAATATATAATTGTTACTATAATTAATGTTTGAAGATGCCATATAAAACACTTTAATGTGTTCTCTAGGAACTCATTTTGCTTTGTATTTATCAAACATTGGGGGTTAATAATGTGAAGGAAAGGGTACCATTATCATGTTAATGTTGAAAGGGTATGGACAGCTTTCTTCAAACTTATATTGTTTGATTTTTGAATATTTATCATTTTCTAACCCTTGGATATTTTCTTTCGTGCTTTGGCACTCTTGGATTAATTCCATATCCTTGAGTGGTGATAGGTGGTTAGAATTTGGATTTGAAAGTGGATTGGAAGATTGACTTGTAAATTAATTTGGATTGACAAATGAATTGGGATTAGTATTCAAAATGAAATGGTGACTTTTATTTTGATTATTTGGATTGGTATTCAAAGTAAAATATGAATGTTGATACTAATTTTGATTTGGTTGGATTGGTATTTGAAGTAACATTTGAATGTCAATTTTGATTTGGATATTTGGATTAACATTCAAAGAAAAATTTGAATGTTAATTTTGATTTGGATTGGTTGGATTGGTATTCAAAGTAAAATTTGAATGTTGATTTTAATTTGGATTAGGGATTTGATTTGAATTTGAATACACATTTGAATTTGGATTTTGATTTTGATTAGTAGATTGACTTAGATTCAAATATGCATTGAATTCACAGACTTGTATTAGTTGATGGATTGATGGTAGTGTTAGTTGAAATGTTGGCTTTAAGTTCAACTATTTATTTGTTCAACTTATTGACATGATCTTCCAAGGTAAATATATAGTTTTATTGGGATGTTTTATTTATAACCACTTTACTTTTATCCATGTAAGTTTGGGAGACATTTTGAGGATTGGTGTTGGTAGAACCCATAATGGCTTTGTTGTTCCTTAGGGAATCACTAGTTATTCCGCATTCTTAGATGGGAGGTGTGACTTCTTTCCTTGAAATTAAGAGTGATGAGTCCTTGTGATCACAATCTAGAAGAAACTTGGCTCCCAGATAGTTACAACAAGACCTCATTTTTATTTTGAAGAGATAGTTTATGTTTTGGGATGGTGGATTTTCATGCAAAGTGACTTCATGGGTATGTTCCCTCATTATCAACATTGTCATTGATCTCAATATGATGTTTGTGGTTTCTAAATTGGAAGGGGTCATTTCTAAAAGGTTATTTTCTAAATTCAAGATTATTTAATAAGGTACGTCATTTGTCTTGTAATGAGAGACATTGTTTTTAAGGTTTGACTCAAAACACTATAAAACTAAAGAAAAAGTTGAAAGTATAAATGTTTGATAACAAGTTTTTATAATTTAGACTTTCTTTCTTGATTTTAGGATTTTGGCTTTTTAAAGACTTTAAACTTGGTTTTCAAACACAAAAACTTCAAGTACATGGTCTTCACAAGGAGGTAAAATGAAAAAAAATAACAAGCAGGCTCTACTTCAAACAAAAATAAACATGCAAGTCACATAAAGGGATAAAAACTAGGCAAAAGGGCTTGAATGACTTATAGGATCTCATATATGTTAGCCCATCCATTAGAAGTATCGACCCAATGTTTCAAAACATTAACTATGGAGGTATAACCATACCCATAGCTCACTTAACTCAATTTTGAGGGTAAGTTGAGAGTAACTTCTTGGAGCTAACCACTTACTAGTGAACTACAATTTAAATGACTAAAATGGTTATCTTAGGCTTATGGTTTATACAAGATTATGTACAAGGGAGTCATTTATATATGTTTTGGTACATTAAGACCCAAGACCATGGAATAATATGATTTAACGGATGTAAAATTATGGGTCTAGTCATAATGTGTCCAACGAAACCATAAGATTTCAGTAGGTTGATGTCAAAAAAAATTGAACTTTGAGGTCATTATTGAAACTTTGGGTATTGGAGAATGAAACCCCCTCACATCATGGTGTGCTTAGAACACATAACCACTTAGGTAATTGAAACAATGAATCCTTAATTTATATACTTTATTAATACATGGGGTTTGTCCTACCACATGATGGTGAAATCCATGGTTGATAAAGCCCCTAGAAAGTAAAAAAAGAGGTTGACAATTGTCTCTATTTTTTAGGTATTATCACTAATGTGACACTAAGTAAAGAGCATATACACAAGTGTAATCTAGGTAACACAAAGTCACAAGAGTTATTTTTTTATTTCTGAGAATCATCACCAATGTGACGTTGAGGAAAAATCATACACAACCCTTTGTGATACAAACATACAAACTTTACAATAAGCAGAAATGTGATTTAATCACTAAACTTGTAACGATCAAAAGCTTGAAATAAACAAGGTTAGGAACAAAGATTTTTTGTTTTTTTTGGTTATGTTTTTCATTTCTTTGACAAGTGTCATGCATAAAATAGTTAGTAATTTATTTGTGAAGAGCTAGGCAACCCAAGGAACCTTCAAGTTAGCCAAAATGACATCAAAAAATAAAGATACATCAAAAAAAAAATCTTTGGAATAAAACCACTGTTAGATAGAGATAAAAAATGATGAAAATGTAAGATAACTCAGAAAGTATAGAAAAACACAAATAAACAAATAAAAGTATTGAGAATAAAACCATTGAAATGTTGAACAAAATCATCCAAATGTTAGAAAAAATAATTGAAATGTTATACAAACACATGTTCAAATTAATGAAACTACTAAAATGTTGCACAAAACCACCATTTTGTAGAAATAAAAAATAGAGAAACAAGTAGACTTGAAATAGAGAAACAAGTAGACTAGAAATAGAGAAAATAAGAAAATTCAAAGATTAGTAGGCTAAAAATTGGAAAAACTATAAATAGGAGAGAAAAGTTAGTAAAAAGATAAGCAAAAAGATAGAAAATGAAACTACTAAATAGTTTGACAAACCCATTATAATTTAAAACAAACATGTTGAAAGATTCTATGAACTCATTGTTCCACAGAGCAAACCCATTGACAGCTGCTACAAACCCACCATTCAATCGAAGTTAGAAAATAGACACATAACAATGCATATATATAAAAATGATGAATACTAGACACCAACGAGCCAAAAAAGTTAGAAACATTAAACAAAAAGCCATAAAATAGTCAATGAAAACCCAAAAAAATATGAAGAACAAAATCGCTAAAGTGTTCTTCAAACCCACTGAAATGTTTTTCAAACCTATTGTTCTACATAACAAAACCTTTATTACATAGGAACATGTACAACCAAATAAAAAACTCCAAAATTGCATTGGAAAATTACAAAAACAACTTCCAAGACCAATATTAAATAATAATACAATCTGAAAGAAAATAAAAACAATTGTAAAATCCTCAAAAAAAATTATGATGATTAAGATGTGGGAAATGTTCCACTGGGCGTGTTAAAATGCGATAGCTAAAAATTCAAAATTTAATTTAACTAGGAAATAAAACTAATGGAACTTCATATTCTAGATCTAAACTAAAACCTCAGATTGAGAAACAACAAAAAAAGAAAGTTAAACAATAATATACTTATAAAACATGTAAAATACATTCATCACATTCTCCATTATGAACATATGATTTGATCTTGCTTCATTGGATGTGGGCACTTAATTCATTTCTCTAAACAAAGTTGAATTGGGCAGCATATAGGTGTAAATAGCTTGGGTTCTCAATGGATGCATAGGATGAATTTGATATCAATTTGATAACTTGTAGGTGGATTATGAAAATGATGATGACACATCAATTTTTAAGCTTTTGGGTGAGAAGATGAATGGTTTTGAATAAGTTGGATTTATTTGATAATGATAATTATCAACGGTTGGATTTGAGTCCTCAGCTCAATTTATGATAACTAATTACCATGTGTGTGAGAGAAAGGAGTAGAGTTGGTAGTTAAATGACTCATCATGAATGGGTCAAGGTAGTTGAGTGACTCACCATGTTAATTAAAATGTTCAATGATGACTCAGTAATTGGTTGAGAAAGTTAAGGATGTGGTTGGATGACTCAATACTTGGTTGAGATAAGTGTGGAAGATGTCTGGATGAGGTGGAATTTTTGAATTTAAATTAATTTTATAGAATATGTGTGCATGATTAATTAATTAATATAGATTAATAGCTTATTTAAAAATTAGATGGAAATGATCTTAGTGGAAAATTTGAATTTGGGATGGTGATGAGTTAGTGTGTCAATTTTAAACAGAGTTAATTATGACACTAAATGTGGCAGAATTTAGGTGTCTACATGTGAAATAAGTATTGTTAGTTTTGGAACATCATCAAATTTACACAAAACCTTCTAAATGTGATTTTAGAGTCTATGAGGTGGAGTATTTGGGATGTATTATTTCACATGAAGGATTTTAAGTTTACCCTAAGAAGGTTAAATCTATAATGGAGTGACAAGTTCCAAAGACCCTTAAGAACCTTCATGGATTTTTTTGGCTCACATGGTATTATAGCAATTTTTAAGAAAATTACGGCAGCATAACAACTCCACTCATAACATTGTTGAAGAAAGATTCCTTCCAATAGACTAAACCAGTTGCCAAGGCATTTGAGACTCTGAAAGAGGTTATGTGCACCACTCCAATTTTGGTGACCCCTAATTTTTCTAAAATATTTATTATTGAATATGATGCATTAAGATCTGGCATGGGGGTAGTAGTCATGCAAGAAAGAAGATCCATTATATTTGAAAGTCATCAACTCAAGGGGAAAAAAGATCAAGTCAATCTATGAGAAAGATATAATGGTTATTTTTCATGTAGTCAAGCAATGGAGACCTTATCTGATGGGTATACACTTTCAGGTAAAGATGTTAGTCTAAAATACTTTTTGGAATAGTGTTTGTCATTAGAAGAGCAACAAAAATGGGTGACTAACATTTTGAGATATGACTTTGAAATAATCTATAATAAATTAAAAGAGAATTTGGTAGTAAATGCACTTTTCAAGAGAGATGAATCAGTTGAGGCATTGTTATGCGCAATGACCATTTGGTGAGAAGATTGGTTAAAAGAAGCCATATCAGAATGGGAAAATGATAGGGATACATAGGACCTAATTTAGAATCTTTAGCATGGTTCAGGTGTTTTTTACAAATATGAGTGGAAAGGAAACACATATGCTATAAATATAAATTGTATACAATGATTTTTTCATCAAACACAAGATCATTCAGGAGTTTCATGCATCTCCAATAAGGGGCAATCAGGATTTTTGAAAACATATAATAGAATCAAGCAAAAAAAATTTGGGAAGGACTCAAATGGGATATACAAAAATATGTGGTAAAATGCATGGTGTATCAACAAAATAAATGAGAAATAGATAAGACACCAGGTCTTCTACAGCGATTATCCATCCCTAGCCAGTGGTGGGAGGAGGCTTCCATTGATTTCATTACAAGGTTTTTGTGGTTTGAAGGTAAAAAATTTATCATGTTTGTTATGGATAGGCTCATAAAATATATTCATTTTTTTTCCTTATCATAACCATTTATCGCTAGTGCAGTAGTTGTTTCTTTTCTCAATACAATTTTAAAATTACATGGTACTCCCAAAATCATTGTAAGTGATCATGATCCTATCTACACCAATAACTTTTGGACTGATTTAATTGCATGTTTAGGTATTTTGCTGGATCATAACTCATCTTATCATCTTTAATCTAATGGGGAAAATGAGGTTGTCAATAAATTCCTAGTGGGGTATCTCCATTATTTTACATCAAATAAATAAGAACATTAGGTCCATTGGTTATCATTAGAAGACTGGTGGTAAAACACTTATTTCCATACCTCTTCTAAAATGTCTCCCTTTGTGGCACTTTATGGCTATCATCCACCATCCATAACTTCATCTTTGAAGGTGTAACCTAAGGTTTGAACTGTTGAGGAACACATTCAACATCAATATGAGATACTAGCTAGTTTAAGGGAGAATTTAGTAATGACACAAACTAGAATGAAAAAGCAAGTTGATCAACACATGGTGAGAGGCATTTTGATATTGATGATGGGTCCTTGTGCATTTTTAGACATATAAGTAGATGTCTTTGAAACAATAGAAAATGGATAAAAAAAAAATTCATAAGTATTATGGCCTTTATAAAATCATGTAAAAAATTGGTAGTATGGCATACAAGTTGGAGCTACCCCAATCTGCTCACATACATATTATATTTCATGTATCTTACCTAAATATCATTGGATAAAGGGTTTATTCCCACATTGACATGCTTGAACTAGATGAAGAAGGCAGAATCATTTCAGAACATGGGTAAATCATTCACACACACAAAAAAAGGCTATGAACTAAATAACTTAAGGATTATTTGATCAAGTGGAAGAGTCTAAATCATGAAGATGTAACATGGGAGGATGAAACTTTCCTGCAACATCATCTAAAGTGGATCTAATGTTGAGGGTAACATTGTTTTAAAGGGGAGGGGCATGATATTGTCTTAATATATCAAATAATGGCCTTTATTAAATCATGCAGAAAATTGGTAATATGCATACAAGTTGGAGTTACTCCAATCCTCTCACATACATATTGTATGCCATATATCTTGCCTAAATGTCATTGGACAAAGATTTTATTCTCACATATGGATGAATAAGGAAAATTCAATCTATAAGAGAGGTAAATACTTCACACACACACACACACACACACACACACACAAAGGCTATGAACTAGAGAGCTTAAGGAGTATTTGATCAAGTGGAAGACTCTAAATCATGAATATGCAACATGAGAGGATGAAACTTTCCTACAACATCATCCAAAGTTGATCCAATGTTGAGGGTAACATTATTCTTAATGAGAGGGGCATGGATATGTGTGGTCAACATGTGGATTACATACATTTTATATTATCTTATTATATTTCTTTATGTTCTTAGTATGGTAAACCTATGGAATAACCATGACTAATAATATTATATATAGGAGGTAGTGGATAATCTTTTATTATCATATTGTGAATTTTGTTCTTATTGCATTATTGTGGAAGTTGGCCCCTCAAAGTGGCTTAGTCATTATTATCAAGTTTTTTTCTCTTTTGTCAATTATTATGTTGGATTTGATTATTTTACTCTTCATAATGATATATACTTCCTTATTGTGAACATCCAAGTAATTTCATTACAACCTCTTCCCTAAATGCTACCAAGAAATAAAGGGAGTGCACCCTTCATTAAAAAAATGAAGATCAACTTGGTTGACTATGCACAACCCATGAATAAGTGGTCATACATGATGAACCCTAAACTATGTACTAAGGTGAAGGTAGAGATCAACAACATGTTTGTCATCGATGTGATCTATCCAGTTGAGGAGTTTGAGTGGGAGAGCCCAAAAATGATCAACATCAAAAAGGATGCATGTATCAAAAATTGTTTTGATTTCTAACTCCTCAATGTTTTTTGCATCACCAACCCCTTTCCCACTCCCTTCACTAAATAAATATTTGAGGAGTATACATTTTCAAGTTATACACCTTCATTAATCACTTCTTAGGGTATCACTAGATGCATATCGAGGAAGAAGATAAACCCAAAACTATCTTCATAATTAAATGGGGGTCATTCACTTATAATGTCATGTCTTTTAGCCTTAAAGATTAACTTTTTGTATACTCACACATCATCATATTGTCCTTCAAGGACTTCATCCATCAGTTTCTTCAAGTGTATATGGATGACTGGATAGTTTATGGGCTAGTGAAGGACTAACATGACAACTTGTGCCTCATGTTCAAGTGTTATCACCAACCTCAGATATCACTTAATTTGAATAAGTGGATCTTTGAGAAACCTTTTGGCACATTATTCGGCCATGTTATTTGTGAAGAGGGCCTTCTTGTTGAAACTACCAATTTATTATTATTATTTAGTTAGAAGTGGCCACCACTCAATGTGAAGTGTGCACATTCTTAGGGAATATTGGTTATTACTAGAAGTTTTTTAGTCATTATGCCAAGATTGTCACACCCCTGGAGGAGCTCATATGTAATAATGACCCATTCATATGAGGTGAGGCACAAGAATATGTATTCAACACACTGAAGAAAAAATTAGCCAACATGCCAATATTATAGTTTCCAGATTGGAGTAAACTATTCCATATGCACATTAATGTTTTTGGCACAACTATTGGCATCATTCTAGTTCATCAAGGTAAAAACAAAATTAACCATCCCATCTATTTCATGATTAGTAATTTCACACCCACTGATTCTAACTATACCACTACTTAGTGTGAGGCCCTAACAATGGTCTACATACTACAAAAGTTTTGATAGTACTTTTTAGCTTTTTCTTTTGTGTTCTTCACAAATCATGAAATCTTGAAATAATAGGTGAACAAGTTGGTTCTTCATGGGTGCATTTTTCAATGAATCATTCTATTTTAAAATTTCCAGTTTTCCATGGTCATAAATCTAAGTAAGCAAAATTTGGATCTAAACCACTTTTCATGCCTCAACATTAGAGAGGACATGTACTCAATTGAAGATGATATGTTAGATGCTCAATTGTATAAAGTACAATATCTCCTCAAGGACAAGGTTTATATTACTACATTCCTCACCTCTAGGGTCATGCCTAAAAACTACTCCACTAAATAAAGTAAGCAGTTGGCTATTTTCATTACCCTCTATCAACTTGTCAACAGAGAACTATGTAAGGTGTGATAAAATCTTACACCAGTGTGTTTTGGATCATGAGTGTGATGATGTGTTTCCTAAAGGTCACAAAGGCATAGTTGGTGTCTATTTCACCAGTGAATTCACTACCCACAATATCTTTCTCTCTGGCCTTTAATGGCCAAAATAGTACACAGAGAAATGAGATGTGTGGCCAAAGGAATCAAAATCATAGAGACAAGATGCCCATAATTCCCATTCTAGTGTAGGAACCCTTTGAAAAGTGAACCATGGAATTTGTGGGGCCTATCTCCCAAGTTGCACATAGAACTGGCATGTGTTACATAATCATTGTAACTAACTATTTAACTAGGTGGGTCAAATCTACACCCACCAAAAATTGTATTGCATCTACAATGATGTAATTTATTTAGGAAAACATAATTTTACAATATGCATGTCCCCTTAACTTTAAAAGTGATTGGGGCACTCATTTCATAAATGAGGCAGTGCATATTTTACTATAAAAGTTCATGATCATGCACCATAAGACAACACTACCATCTGCAAGTGAATGGGACTACGAAGGCCCTCAATAATATCTTGGTAAATTGAATCACCAAGATCTTTGATGTAAGGTGCAAGGATTAGGATGAATGTGTTTCATTAATTTTATGGGCCTATTGAACCACTTACAAGTGTTTGAATAAGTCCACACCTTTTCAACTAGTGTTTGAGACAAAGGTTGTGTTACCAATAAAATTCTTAGTCCCATTTATGTGCATTATTTCGGTAGGTCACCTCAATGACAACAAGTCATTGGATGCATGGATGGGATACTTGATGAGCTATATGAATGGCACATCATTACTCAATGGAGCTAGACTACAAAAAAGGCCAAACAAAAGGCTTGGTGTAATAGGTATATAAAGAGAAAGATCTCGGTATAGGGGGCCCTTATTCTTCTATATGACTCAAATTATCTAAAGCATCTATGAAAGCTTTAAATCCATTATCTAGGTCCCTACGTCATTATTTACATTTTAAAGAGTGACATGTGCAAGTTGCACATGTTAGATGGTGAAATGCCCCCTAGGCATTTCAATGGTATCCATATCAAGTTGTATCATGTTTAGCATGATTTAGACATGTCATAATAAGGTTTATACCACTTTCTTTTTTTAGTTTTTGCTTATTATGTTAGAGTAGCTTGGGTTAGTTTTTATGAACAATAGTTTTATGTCATCATTTATAATGATACATGTACACCTCATAATACTAGCCAAGTGACTCAAGCGAGGGATTTATTTTGAAAGCCTTATGCTAAACATCCAAGTCTCTAGGTGAGTGTTACCACACCTTTTTTTTAAATTTCTCTCTCCAATTTGAATGTTAGAGAGTAATGTCAATCTAAGCCCATTTTAGTGGGATATTTTCCACATTTACTTTTCCCTTCTACTATATTGGGTGTTGTGTTTTCTTTCCTCTTGAACATTTTCTCACCCCGTAATTCCTTGTGTGTCTGGATATTCACGTTCCCGAGTGTGGTTCACCATTTAACTCACTTTCTTTCCTTAAAATTCCTTATTATTAAGTCAACATCTACTTTGTGCCTATCATGGATATTGTTGAAATGCCATGTTGCTCAAGAGTGCACAATAAACAACTTGATATAATAAATAACTTGAAGAGTGCACAATGTTAAGAAGCTTAATGGTTTATTTGTACTTTGATGACCATTACAATGGTGTATCTAAAGATATTTGTAATTTGTATGTTGTTTATCTCACACTTATTGTCATACAAACATATACCCCTTCATAATACTTGAGTAACTTGATAATAAGATACTGCACTTGATGAATAAGCACATGATTTAGTGTGGGGTGGGGGTGGTGCAAAGCACTGAAAAATGGTAAAGAATAAAATGACAAGTGTAGATATGTGAAACATGGAAAGGATAGGCTCAAAGTAGATGTTGACTTAATGAGAATGAATTTTAAGGCAAGAAAGCGAGTTAAATGGTGAACTACACCCAAGAACGTAAATATCCTGACACACGAGGAATTACGAGGTGAGGAAATGTGCAAGAGGAAAGAAAACACAACACCCAATAATGTAGAAGGGAAAAGTACATGTGGAATATATCCCACCAAAATGGGCTTAGATTGACATTACTCTCAAACATTCAAATTTGAAATACTTGTGGTTAACAGTGGGCAAGTTATAATAGCTCATGTAAAGGCAACAACATTAATTCCTCAAGCATATAAGGCCCAACAAATGTTGTACATATGACCAGTGCATTAAAGGAAGGAGTTTGAGAAATGTTATAAGAGGGATAAAGTTTATAATATGTATCATTTTCATCACTTCACATTTGAGAACATTGAGCATCCCCAAGAGCCTAAGCAAGTTAGAGCAACAAGAAACCTATGAATTTGAATCAAGAGCATCAAGTTTTCATCATCTAAAAGATATAAACCAAATCATGAGGAGATTACGACTTAAGTGCATCAGGTCTTAAGGCATTTTAGTGTGTGTGGAGGAATACGTGAAGTTACAAGAGTTGAAGGCCATCATTGAGGAGTTGTGAAGCTCATAGTCGAGTCCCAAAAAATAGTTTATAGAGTAAACTCACACCCATCAAAAATTAAGGATTTAACTAAGTAGGAAAGTTGGGGGTGAAGCAAAGGGGGTTTAGACTGGTTATGAGACCAAATACTAAGACATCAGATATGAAAATATTCATTCCTAACCCAAGTATAAGTTCTAGAATGCCCATTATTAAAGAAATATAAGAAGCACCAAATAGCATGCAATTTGAGGGGCCATCAACTATCATTAGAGAATAAGTAGCAAAAATAGTGGAGGGAACATCAAGCACACAAACTAAAGAATCACCCACCAGCTATAAAAAAGCAAAGGATGTGCAACCAAGGAAGAACACATCTAAGGCTAGTTATTTAACCCTAAATTTAGATGTGTGTGGTTATCTAGGGTTAATGGGATTAGATTAAATTTTACACAAAGGTGGTGAACTAACCTAATGAGAAAATAAATTAATATAAAACTCATATAAATAGTATTCTAAATTTATACAACTGAGATTGATAAAAATATTAAAGTACAACTATTGATAGATATTACAATAATTTGGAAATGAATCATACTTAGTTGGTTACTATGCACATGCAAGTCTGACACGGAACAAAATGGAAGTGGACTAGAAGGTGATCTTGGAAGAGTTGTCAGATTTATGAAATATTATTTTTGTGGCCTTAGATGTTTGCATCAGATATGGATAATTACATTAATGTAGGTGTCTAACATTGTCTTAGTTGTCCTATATGGAATACTAGCTAGACCAGGATGCAACCAACTAGAGCCTTATGGGTTTTTTGTCACCTTTCTTTTGATGTCTTAAGATCATGTGCATAGGCTATCAACCTATCAAACACTTGTTAACACTATATCATGTTCCTCTTGGGCATGTGGGTTGTACCAATCCACCTCTCTACAAATGTCTGAGGGTGAGCTTAATCATCCCATCGAGACAACACTAGTCTACTCACTGCTATATGCTCATGACCCCAACAATGTAATAGTGTGGAAGACCCAATCCCACCTGCACACATCTCTTGAGTGAAGCAGTATAAATCTTGATACAAGTGGGCTAGCATAGTATGACCCCACAAGTATATAGTGTAATACTCATCTATATCATGTATTATCCCATGCATCTTGTATGAGATAAATATCATGCTCCCATCCATGACAAAAAATGAAGCTAGCATAATCACTAAGAACTTTCACAATCGTGTAACATTTGTTCTAACAATTAGTGATAATAATATATCATTGTAGCTCCCTACCTAATGAGTCCCTGAGACATTGCTAAAAAATACCTTGCAACCTACTCTATAGCTCGATCACCAGTATCCTCTTGGAGCACTTATCTCTGACTAGTAATTGGTAACCTCAAAATCCTATAGACATCCTCCAAGGTGACAATCATCTCCCTAGTAAGTAGCCAAAATATACTAGTATTTATGTCCCACCTCTCACACAATGCTATCATCATATGTTTATCCTAGGGCATTATATCTAATGATGCCATGTGACCTAAACTTACTCTATATACCATATCCATCTCCTCATCTATCAAGGGTAGTCCATGTGACATTTCCATCATCCAACCACTCCAAAACTCTCTCATGCACACATCTGCCTAAAAAATACAACCAAATATGGCATTAACATCATAGAAAATTAGATAAATACACAACAATAGCCATAAAACACCATTCAACAACATGTACCATAAACTAGGCCTAGTGGACACTAATGATGCATATGGGATAGTAGCACCATACCCAAGACACTAACGCCATGTCCTGGACACTAGTGCCATTATCAGGACAATAACACCACATTTCTAAAAATGACCCTAAACTACTAGATTTTCACTAAAAGTAATAAAAAATGTACTAAATCTATCAAAAATAGGGAAAAGAACAAGCTCCTTACTAGGGTAACCTCCTCTTCGACATGGATAAACATCTCCACCTCCTCATATTGGGTCACACTCACTCCTCATCTCCATGACATACTCTCTAGCTCAGAGCAAACAATCATTATCAAGTTAAATGATTCAAATGAGATGTCAAACAAATCAACTAACCTATTTAAGTCACATTTTAAAAATGCCACCTTACTAAGGTTGACCTTGCACATCAATTTTGCCAACTAATACCAACTTCTTTTAAACGTGATATCTAGATAATCGTAACTCTGATTTACGATCCATTTCTTGTATGTGGGACTTGACCTCAATGTACCTCACCCTATATTAGTTCTACTAATATCACAATCACATTCAACTCCACAAAATGACAAAACATATATACCCTTAATAAACTCAATACAGACTAAAGGTCTACCCTATTACCAATTTAAACAACTGACTCCATCACAATTGACAAAATATTCAAACATGAAAACAACATCACCATAACTAACTATCACCATCATACCAATTGATTCCACTTTTGGTTAGACACCCTTACCACAGTCTTGGTTCTCTCACCAAAACAAGGGTATATACACATAAATTAGTTCAGATACAGACTCACATAAACACATAGATTGGTTCAAATACACAAATATTGAGACACGGGTTTATGCAAATATACAATTTGACTCAGATATATAGATATTCAGACACAAATTTACTCATATATACATATTCAAACATACAAGTTTACTCAAATATGCATATTCAGACATAGATTTATGCATATATACAATTTGACTCAAATGTATAGATATTCAAATATATAGATTTACGTAGATATATAGTTTGACTCAAATATGTAGATATTCAGATACACATGTTTACTTAAATATGCATATTCAGACATACATGTTTACTTAGATATATAGATATTCAAACACACATGTTTACTCAGATATACATATTTAGACATACATGTTTACTTAGATATAATTTGACTCAAATATATAGATATTTAGATACATAATTACATTAATCAGATATTAGGTTTAGGGGCATGATGTAGGGCATATGTCCTTGATCCCATAGGGATTCACCAAATCATACAGATGGAATGGCAAGTTATATCATTCTCTATGTTTAAATTTACATGTTATACTCAGATTGTCACCAAGATGCCACCAAGATTTCACCAATTTAGGTCACAAGACCGTCTGTAACGATTGATCCATAGCCTTCCACTAAACCCATATTATGTAAGTCGAGTGATAGTTTTGACCTCTAGTTTCAATTTACATACTCAAATTTAGTCCACATATTAGAGTGGGGGCAAACATGCCTTGTTTCTACACATCTTCAGCTTATATACTCATATTCAATACACATATCAGAATAGGGGCAAGCAAGCCTCATTTATCCACATTTTTAGTTTACATACTTAGATTTAGTCTAGTTATTAGGGTGGGGGAAAAATAGGGTTTTGTTCTTCACAATTCAGTTCACTATTCATATTTAGTATAGAGGGCACCCACATTATGGATTTCCTCTTCACATAAATCACTCCAGCTCCTGTCCACTTCTTTAGCCAAGAAGTGGGCCAGGTCCAAAGCACATCTACACAAGTAAGCATAGGTACGTGTTCCTCTTTTTCTTTTACTCTAGTACTTTCATTTCATTGCACTACTAGAATAAAGGGGGAAAATGTATACACCCTAATTTGGTTAAGCAACCACAAGTACTATGTCTTTTGTTGCTCTTTCACATGAACATCTTAGTGATGAATATATCCCTTGTTTTCATGATCATTTTAGGTCTTTTGGTCTTTCTCATGTCTTGTTTTCCCTATTTGTTGCACCCCTAGTGGTATTGAGTCATCTCCTCCCAGCCACAAGGGCCCCTAGCCTATTCTACCCAGTCTCAACTCTATTTTTAGACCTCAAAACACTAGCACCCTTATTTAGATAGTAACACCATAGGGTACTAGTGTCCACCTTTAGGTGTCAGTGTCCAACAATCATTTTCTTTCATGTTTTGGGTCCTAACCCTTCCTTGAGCCTTCTCTTATGTTTTTTATCCCTCTTTTTCATCTTGTCAACCAATGAACAAGGTTTTATATTTAAATTAAAGTTCCTTCTATATAAAGAGTCTCACAAGGCATTTTACATCTAAAACTTACTATATGTGCACATAATTACATAAAATTAGTCAATAGTACAACTCAATACACTGCATATTACTCAACTATCACATCTAGACTTGCATGCTTGATAAAATAAGGGTCTAAGTGAAAGTCATTCTAGCATACCATGTGCATTGATTATGCACATTCCTTAAGGGAGAACTACATGTGATCGAAGACCCCTAGCATTAGGGTTAATGTAGGCAATGACCAAGACAATAGGGGTTTTACTTTACATGATTATAATATCCTACAACCCAAATTTTTCCTTTCTTTTACATTTGATCTGGTTGTTGTTTCATGTGTGCAGGTATTTATTAGGGTTTCAAAATATATTCAAGCAAAATAATGACACATGCAATCTTTCATAAATCACATAATCACTTATAGGTCCCTCAAACTCTCTCACAACTTTCCTAAAAGTTTTAGACAACTCCTACAAGAAGGACACTAGCATCGTAATTAAAAACTAGCGTCACATGGCACTACTATCGTCATAAGTGTGCTAATGTTCAAAGTCTGATTTCAACTATAGTCATAGAATGAAAGATGTCTAACTGATCCTCAAGCTTGACTTAGCCTCCTGAGTCATAAAAATACCTATTTTGCTCTAGATAAGTACACTTTATTTACATCATTATTATTTTGGGAAAAACTTGTCAAATCTATTATTTCTTGTATTTATTTCAATTTATTGATATACCCAACCCTTTAACAACCTAAGATTTACAACTACTAAGTCTTGAATAGTGAAAACAAAGCCTAGGCCATCAAGATGACAAGGGTCAGACTAAGAGATAAGTAATTAGGCACAAAAAGATAGAAAATGTGAGACTTTTAGTAATAAAAGGTCTATAAGTAAAAGGTACAAGTATGATAGGTATTTGCCAAGTGTACAATATTGAGGTACTATATAAATCATATTTTAGTATCTACAATGACACTAGCTCAATGACATAGGAAGATGAATGCAATCACATAATAAAAAGGGATTAGCGGTTGAAGTTGTGCTTGACCTCAACAACACCTATGTTGAGCACTGCCTACACACCAATACTCTGAAGAGGGATTAAACTCTATGTAGTTCTCCCATGTTATAGTGGTGTGTGAAAGACTAGTTACAAAATGCTAGATATTGGTGCCATCTTGGTGTGATTAAGTGCTTCAACTATGACTTGTGAATTTGAAAGTGTATTTATACTTTAGCTCATAGCTACTAAGGTTGTATGTAATCAAAATTATGAGAAATAGGAAATTTGCTCTCAATGTGCAATTAAAATTATGGCGCTTTTCATTGTGAAAGCCTCTTGTGTGCAAAATAGTTTGAAATGTGGATTTATAGTGGTATTTTTAGAATTCCTTCAGATGGGGCTTGCTAAACTGACGAGCTAACCCTTTCATAAATTTGAATTTTAGAGATTAGTCATTATTTGGTGGGAGGACAATAACAATAGAGCATTGTACTACTATCTAATTAGGGAGTTGTGTTAAGTTGTGGAGCTAAAAGCTTCACCAAGATGCTAATCAAGAAGTTGTTGAGTTCAACAAGTAACCGGCATCGACAGTATTGCCGACATCGATCAGGCAGGGACCAGGGTTCGGTCGACGTCGGTCACTTGTGCGTGTGTATGCATTTCCAGAACACATTTTTAGAACTAAACTCGTCTAATTTTAAGAGGTCCGAGAGTGTTTGCATGTTGAAGACTAATTTAAGTCTTGAGTCTGTGTTTCTAATTATTGTAATTAGAAGTCTAATTATTGTATGCTTGAGATCCTATTTAAGAGACCCATGAGGCATGTATTGTAATTAAGGCAAGTAAAGCATTGAAGCAAGAAAGCAAGGTCAAAGGAGATCTGCAAGGTGCAAGGTCAAGGAGATCAGCTGAAGCTATCAAGGGGGGGATAAAAACTCAGGTTGTTGAGTTAGTTGTGGTTGAAAAAGAGAGAGAGAGAGAACTCTTGAGTGAAATACTATACACCCAAGAGGTGTGAGGAGGAGAGGAAGATTTTTTTATTATATTTAAGAAGAGTGTTAATACATATAGTATTGTTTCTCATATTTTTTGTTGTTTCAAGTTTCTAGTTACTTAATTATTCTGGTTCAATTTCGTGTTTAATTGCTTATAGAAAAGTAATCAATTGTGCTCCTAATCCTGACAAGTGGTATCAGAGCCAGGTTGCAGGGAGCAGGTTATTGTTTGATTACAGGTCATTCTCAGGGGTTTCTGATTGAGTGGGAGTATAGCAATGGCAGAAGAAAGTAAGCTATGAATGGAGAAGTTTAACGGCAAGAATTATCAACATTAGAGGATGCAGATAGAAGATTATCTGTATCAGAAAGATTTGTACTTACCGTTGGGTGGGGTTACATGCAAGCCCACAGATATGAAGGATGAAGAATGGAATGTTCTTGATCGGAAGGCTATGGAATCCATAAGGTTGAGCCTTGCATCGTCTATGATTTCCAACTTATAACAGTGTAAGACAACGGAAGAGTTGATAGAATCTTTGGCAAATTTATATGAAAAGCCCTCAGCTTCAAATAAGGTATTTCTTATGAAGCAGTTATTTACTTTGCAAATGCAAGAAGGTGGATCTGTATATAGTCATCTTAGTGATTTCCATGGTTTGGTAAACCAATTAGCTTCAGTCAATATTGTTTTTGATAATGAAATAAAAGCTCTCTTAATCTTATGCTCTTTACCTGAAAGTTGGGATAGTTTGGTAATGGTAGTAAGTAATACTACGTCTGCTTCTAAAATCTTAAAAATTGATGATGTGGTTAGTGTAATTTTGAATGAAGAAATTCACAAAAAAAACACAGGTGAATCATCAGGGAATGCTCTAAGTGTTGAAAGTAGGGGAAGGCAAAGAGAGAAGGTCGAGCAAGGGAAATCAAGGTCAAAGATGGGAAAGAGATCCAAATCCAGAAATAGAGGTATCACCTGCTGAAATTGTGGAAAGAGAGGACACACAAAGAAAGATTGTTGGTTGAAGGATAGAGAAAATCAACATGAAGGTAATGAAGAAGCAAAAGATGCAGGTATTGTGGCACAGGATGCTCTCATACTTTCTTTGGATAGTCAGCTAGAATCATGGGTTTTAGATTTTGGTGCTTCTTTTCATGTAACCCCAAATAGAGAATTGTTCCATGAATATGTCCAGGGAGACTTTGGAGAGCTTTATTTAGGGGATGGTACGCCTTGTCGAATGGTTGGCAAAGGGAAAGTGCAATTGGAATTGCAAACGGGCAACACATGGGTGTTGAAGGAGGTTATGCATGTCTCAGTACTGAAGCAAAGTTTGGTTTCTGTAGAAAAGTTGGGTGATGAGAGATGCACAGTAACTCTCACAGTGGATTCTTGGAAGGTTTCTAAGGATGCACTTGTTTTAGCAAGAGGTAAGAAAATAGGTTCTCTTTATCTATCTACTTGTATTACTGATTCTACTTCTGGTTTATCTACTTCAGCTGTAGATTCAAAGATGTGGCTTAGTAAGCTTGGTCACATGAATAAAAAGGGAATGGATGTTCTTGAGTCAAATGGTATGAGTTCAGATTCGGAGGGCATAAATCGAGTTCATTGAAGAAAATGAAAATTTGATGTTTTTGATAACAGGGAAGCCTTGGTGTTTATGGAAGAGATGATGGACAGAGATCAGTCACAAGGGCTAAATAATTCTGAGCAGGGCAGTATGGATAGGGTTTTGATCCAAGATGAGCTCATAGTTAAAGAAGTCATCACTTACAGGAAAACATAGTTATCGACGTCGATCACATGGAATCGACGTCGATCAGGCAGGTATCGACATCGGTCATGTGCAGACCAACAGAGTCAGTAGTGTCGGGCAGGTGGAGACTAATGTCGGTCAGGGGGAACCAATGTCGGTAGGTGGGTTAGTCGCATGGAACCGATGTCGGTCGGGTGCAGACTAAGAGATCGCCGAGATCGGTCACTAAAACGGATGTTGGGTGGACAGCAAGCTGTCAAGGAGTCTCAAACGCCCATGTGGAGGACTGAAAAGGTAAGTGGACCTCATATTCGTTGTTCACCTTCTTTATATTACTTGTTGCTTATTGATGGTCAAGAACCAGGAAGATGTGAAGAGGCAATGCAAGTAGAATCCAGGAAACAGTGGGAGCATGGCATGAATTCTTCAGAAGAGAATCAAGCAGGAGATTTGGTAGAGTTATCAGCTGGGATAAAAGCACTGATAGACGAATGAATTCCCATATTAGAGAAGAGAGTGGATGGACACATGAGACGAAAGGCCAAGGTATATGGTCTTGAGCAGGCTGCAGGGCAATGGAGGTTTGACAGGGATATGACTAAGCATGGCTTTAGTCAATGTCAATGTGACCATTGTGTTTTCTTTTACCAGGTTGGATAATATTAGCTACATTATCCTGTTACTATAGTGTGTATGTTTGTTGCCGGGTTACACATGCAAAGAGTTGCTGAGCTAAAGGTAAAGTTAGTTCAAATGGGTGTCATGAACAATCTGGGAGCAACAAGATTCTTTGGCATAAGTATGTCTAGAGACAGGGAAGATCACAGGTTGATGTTGTCTTAGGATGATTGTGTGAATAAGGCAGTGGCAAGGTTAAAGATGCAGGATGCAGAACAGGTTAGCACACCTATGGATGGATAGTTCACAGAACAGTGTCCCAATTCACATGATGAGGTTAAGTACATGGTATGTACTAGACCTGAGTTTTCCCAAGCAGTGGGAGTTGTCAGAAAGTTTGGAGCCAATTCGAGAAAGAAAGAGTATTGGAGAGCAGTTCAGTGGATTCTCAGGTATTTGAGAGGGACCAATAATAGGTATTTATGTAGGGTCAAGCACTTCTCTACATGGTATGTAGGTTCGGATGTGGCAAGTTACTTGGATGACAGGTGTAGCATCACAGGATGTGTGGTGGTTGGTCTTCAAAATTGAGCTTGAAGATGGAGGTGCCTGAGATGGTTAGTGGAGGTTGTTGTACAGGTGCAGTTGTTTATCTCCAAGTGGGAGATTGTTAAGTTGTGGAGCTAAAAGCTTCACCAGGATGCTAATCAAGAAGTTGCTGAGTTTAACCAGTAACCGACATCGGCAGTATTGCTGATGTCGGTCAGGCAAGGACCAGAGATCGGTCGACATCGGCCAGGAGCAGACTGACAACAACCGACGTCGATCACCTGTGCGTGTGCATGCGTTTCTAGAATTAGACTCATCTAATTTTAAAAGGTCTGAGAGTATTTGCATGTTGAAGACTAATTTAAATCTTGAGTTTATGTTTCTAATTATTGTAATTAGAAGTCTAATTATTGTATGCTTGGGATCCTATTTAAGAGACCCATGAGGCATGTATTGTAATTAAGGCAAGTAAAGCATTGAAGCAAGAAAGCAAGGTCAAAAGAGATCTGCAAGGTGCAAGGTCAAGGAGATCAGCTGAAGCTATCAAGGAGGGGATAACAACTCAGGTTGTTGAGTTAGTTGTGGTTGAGAAAGAGAGAGAGAACTCTTGAGTGAAATACTGTACACCTAAGAGGTGTGAGGAGGAGAGGAAGATTTCTTTATTGTATTCAAGAAGAGTGTTAATACAGATAGTATTGTTTCTCATATTCTTTGTTGTTTCAAGTTTCTAGTTACTTAATCATTCTGGTTCAATTCTGTGTTTAATTGCTTATAGAAAAGTAATCAATTGTGCTCCTAATCCTGACAAGTTGTTATCTGAGGAGCACAAGTAGTTGATTTATGTACCATAAACAATGTGTGTGTGAGCCTAAACTAATTTTTATAAGGAATAGGGACATTCTTGGGTCATGAATGAGTCATCCATGCAAAAGTGAAGGAAAGTGGTCAAAAGGTCATGGAATAGGTCATGAGCTAAGTGTGTAAAAAGAGTGGTCACAAGTGCACGGTTTTAGCTTAAATTTTAATTTATGTGTCTATAGATATAAAGAGCATCTCTTTGTGATCTTTTGTTCCAACAAAACTAATGGTGACAAATGATGGTGAGAACAACATGCATATAATTAACACAATACTGATAATTTGTGACAAAAAAAGGAGCAAAAAGTCATTAAAAAAATGATTACACATAGAACTTGGTCACTTAAATATATTGATGTCAAAAAATAAAATAAATTAAACTAAATTAAAATTGATTATGAAAGATGTAATACTTAACAAAATCACAAGTATTAAGTTATGACTAACCCACATTGATAATAATTTCTAGGCGAGAAATGCTAGTAAAGCATTACATACATTAAAAGCTCTCAAATGTACTCAAGGAAATATCTTAAATATACACGAGTTAACACGAGTCAAAATCATTTAAAAATTAAAAATTAATTAAAATTAAAGTTGATTTTTGTTTGATTTTTATATTTTTATTAATAATTACAACACAAGGGGACCCACTTAGCACACACTATTTAAAAATCTTACAAAAATCCCACTTAAGGTGGGATAGGGGCATATCCATGTGCACCCTAACTTGGCATCCATGTGGCACTTACATCATGCCAAATCAACATTGAAATTTAGCTCATAGTTAACTCAACACGTGTTTAATAGAATTTGTTCACTTTGTGTGTTGAAGTGGAGGAAAAACCACATTTTGAATTGATTTAAAATACATAATTTGAAATATACTACAACAAAATCTTGGCCCACATCACGTATATTAGATGCCTAATAGTCATAAATATTATATGTCATGATCTGATTGGCTACCTTATACTTTTATTAAGTACAAAGTTCTATAATTATATGTACTTTTTTTTGGATTTAAAGCATGTAATATATTCCATTATATAAAACATAATACATGCTCAATAAAAAAGGTAGGATGTATGAACACATACCTCAAGAAAAAAGTTATATAGAAAATAAATAAATTTTAAGGCCAAATATCTAGGATTCAAGGTGAAACAAACAAACAATAAAACAAGAAACATTAGTTTTTAGAGGAACACGTGTCTTGTTTAACCCAAATTTCCTTTTTTTGTTTTGGATTGTTGATCCATTGGTGGTTATGAATCAACCACTAAGTGCATCGCTACGTATGAAGGCTCCCAAGTATTACTATTAGGCCACTTAAAGACAACAACAAATCTATTCAAGGTTAGATCGCCCTCGACTAAAATGGTTACCTATAAACCTTGGATCGCAACCTTCTAACAAACATAAGTAATGGCCTCAGAAAAATAATTCATAAACACCTTTCATTTAAGTTTGTTTAAATATTGGATATTCATTTTTCATATTCCCTCTCATCATGATCCCACTCAATATGAAGCCTTTTTCTTATAAAAAGTGGATTTAATTACTCGCTTATGAATTTTTCACCTCGTATACTCTTTCCTTTTAAGAAATACTTTATCTTACTTTGTTCTCTTTACAAAGAAATGAAAAATGCTTGACCTATCAAATAGGTTATAGTCCAATGAGGAGGATGATAGTGTAAAAGGTGTTGTCTATCTATCCATCAAGGTATAAATCCCAAGAGATACCAAAAAAAGAGATGAGGTCAGTATCGTGCACTCAGCAAATTTGGTAAATAAATACACGTGAGCGTAATAGCATAGTGGGTGATTAATTATTATACTTTGTAATATCCCCTTATTAGTCAGTATCAGTTGCAGAGGGGGTTAGCCTATCATTTTGACCCTCGTAGGCTAATGGACTTGATTTGAGGGTCTATTGGTAATTGTTCCTTGGTCATATGGGACATTACTTCTCATCAGTGCTCTATTAGGTTCAGGTTCAGGGCATTGCAGATGTTTCTTTTGGCTCAGTTTGACATACTTACTATTTATAGTAAGTCATCTTCCTTGAGATATTATTTTTGGTAGGGCCCCTGGACATATGGTATGTGTAGTGTTGATCCTAATTTTTAGTTGACTTAGTGAAATAAGTCTTTTTGAGCAAGTTATTATTATTTAATTATTAATAAAGGAAACTTTATTAATAATAAATTTTTTAAGTTAATTATAGAGTGTTTTTACTGAATGTGGCCAAGACACATTAATTAAAGTGTTTTAAGTGATTATTTTATTGGGGCACCCATACCAAGGTATTTCTTAAGTCAACTTTAAAAACAAATAATTTAAATGATTATTAATCCAAGAAGGATCAACCCATTTCTTGAGAAGTATAAAAGGCATCAAGAGGCAAATCGACTTGATTCATTCATTCATGAGCATTTGAATTTTACAAATTGTTGTCTTGGGAATTGAGCTGTGAGACCTAGGGTTTTAGCGATCTTCAATGTTGGAGAACAAAATATTTTCAGTGTTTATGCAATCTTGACACTGTGAAAGATTAGCTAAATCATTCATAGAGTCTGGGCTTCTAGGAGTCCAATTGGAACTAAAAGTGAAGAACTGCATTAAGGGATTGAAGGATTTGAAGGATTTGAAGACTTATTCAGTTGTAGACCTAGGGACTCATTCTTGGCAGCCATTCTATATCAGATTTCAACTATTTAATTATTGCTACAGTATCATGTGAACAGTAAATGCTATAATGTTTTTTACATATTAGTTGAAAGTTACTTAAGGATTTAATACCAAATTGAAGGGATCTTCAAAAAAACATGCGTGGCTATAATTAATATTATTCTTAGCAACCATACACAGGTTGTACAAGGCCACGTGTTGTCTATTCAGCCTAGGTGTTCTTCTTCAAGGCTGAAATGCCTTCCTCCATTGGCTGCTATTTCATCCATTATGAGCACCCAACAATGTCAAGGCATTATGCATACATTTTTTAGCGAAAAAATTACTTATAAATGCAAATCGATTTCATTCAGATTTATATGTTGCTGGTAATTTCTAGAATTTCATGTATTCAAAGCTATGGACCATCATGTATGCTAAGTTGAAGAAATAAAGCATTGTATATTTTATTATTAAGGAATACAATCATTTGCATCTCTATAACATTTCAAGTTTGTTTTAGATTATTATCTCTTCCTTGTATTATTTATTCCCTGACAATTGTTTAAAAAAAAAAAACACACAAATATCATATTCATTGTTGAAAACCCAAAACAAAGAAAACCATTCAAAACAAACACATTTAGTAAAAATTAGAAAAAATTCAGAGTGGAGGAGAACAGAGGTTCTTACATACTTGACTCAAAACATTTTTTCAACCTAAATTTTTGGCACTTTTTTAGCAAATCAATCTATAAAGCCTCGTATGATGAAGCAATTTAAAATGTTGTCTACAGTTTTAAAAAAATGTAATTACACCCAAAACTTAAAAAAAAAACTAAACCTAACCTTAACCAATAACTGTAACCCTCATTTGTGGTAAATGTTATATTTGACGTTCATTTGAACATATTTAATATTTTTAGTTATAAAAAATGGTGGAAATATTTCTCATTATAACTCCTTAATAATCTACCCTTGGATTAGTATCTCGTGGGCCATATACAAGCAGGGGAAACATTCATGCTTTCTTTAGCGCTCACACTACACATGGAGACCAAGCCACGCTAGAGAGTACAAATTGAAAAAATATTGCTCATAAGAAGGCAAAAAAGTCAATCTCCAAATTTTGGTACAAATTTAACTTGTCTTTTAATGTGGTAAGATCTCCATAGTGGCAAAGTATGGTAGAAACAATCACAGTGGCAAGTTTTGGGTTCACTGTCCCATCATACGAGGCTTTGCATACTAATTTATTAAAGGATATTGTACAAGATACGAGCAATGTTCTTGTAAAACATCATTAGGCATGACAAAAATTGTGATGCACTATAATATTAGATGGATTGACAAATGAAGTCGTACACTCATCAACTTCCTTATGTCATATGATATTGGCACAATTTTTGTTAAGAGTGTCAATGAATCTGAGATGATAAAATAGGGCAAAACACTCTCATCTAATTGATGAGGTTGTGATTGAGGAGGGGATACAAAATGTGGTCCAATTCATTACATATACTGTTGTTTGTATCACTGTTAAGAAACTTTTTATGGACAAATATGAAACTATGTTTTGGACTCTATATGTGTAACATTGTTTTGATTTGATTTTGGATGACATAGGCGAAATTCCATGGGTGAAAGATATTTTGTAAAAATTCACACGAGTGATTAATATAATGCACACATTCATATAGATGGCAATAAACTTCTTTAACGAGGGGTGATGAAGTTTACAACTAAATTCCTTGCATTGAAAACTAGTTGCCAACAATAAATGAATTTAATATGAATGTTCATTTCAACTGAGTGAATGTAATCTTCTTTTGTGAAACATATGAAAGGCAAAATGGTGGCTGACTATGTATTATAACTATTTTTTTTTGGGAAGAGGTAGAGAAAATTATGTTATTCTCCGAGCCTCTAATTCAATTTTGAGACTCATCGATGAGGATAAACCCCCATGAGATATCTATATGAAGTAATTGATAGAGACAAAGACCTTATTAGGAACATATTGGAGAATAATAGGGGCAAGTTCATGCCATTATAGGAGATAGTTGATAGACTATGGGATTGACAAGTGCATTCTCCCCTTCATGTAGCTAGATATTTTCTTGAATCCAATGTTTTTTAGTGGCTCATTTTGAGATGATGCAAATGTCACAAAGGGCCTATTTAAGTGCATGAAGAGAATATTTTCTATGGATATTTCAAGGCATCTATGGGAGAGTTTCTAATGTACAAGCAGATAAGGGGTTTTTTCTCTAGTAAGGCAACCGTTACAAGGAGGAAGCCCTTTAAACCAAGTAGACAATTTTTTGCATACATACGGTGAAAACGTTAAATTTTGGTTGAATTATGCATATTAAAATGTTGATAAAATCTATTTTTATAGCATAATAATGAGATTTCTTTAGCAAGGGAACCAAACACTTTCAATGGATGGTAATGCACATTTTGAGCCAGCGATGCAATTCACCCACTTACGAGCATAGTTGGAGTATGTTTGAGCATATATATCCCCAAAACTGTAATCGACGTACTCAAGAATAGATGAATGATTTAGTGTTTGTCCACCACAATCTTTACTTGAAAATTAAAAAATGCTCAAGATTAAAAAATATTACATTTCTAATTCTCAATTCATATAGAAAGTTGATTTATATTCTTCTAAAATATTATTCACCATTAAACTTGACAAGATCGATCTAAAATCCAAATGGCTTGAAAATAATGATGAGCCTATTTATGATAAAGCTAACTTTGACTTGTAGGAGAAAGTTGGGTATGACACTGAAATTGTCTCTAAATTAAGAGATGCTCTAACTCTAGAGCTTCAACATTTACCCTTGTTGATCTTTGGTCTATCTCATTGCCACTCACACTCTCCTATTTTTGTTCCTTTGTAAATGACAATAATATGCATTTTGAAATGCAAATTAAATAATCTAAAAATTAATTAAAAAAAAAAACAATTAGTTGATTTTGATGGCATACAATTTCATTTAATTTTTTTTGATAATTTATATCTATTTTCTATAAAATTAAAATTCCTAATATATTATCTCTATGCAATAGAAATACTTTTAAATTCAAAAGAATTGAAAAATAAACAAAAACTCAACATTGCGTGGTTCTTATTAATTCCGGAGGGTATATAAAGCCTTCAATTTACTTTAATTTTCGATTAAATTATGTATGTTTTTTTGATAAATCAAAATGCATTATTTTTCATGCACAAAAACAATTGTATTGTTTTAAAAGCTGAGTTGCATATTTGTTAATAAAAATTATGAAAAAAACCATTTATCTTTATTATCATTCGCTGAAATCTTTTACATGTTTTATATGAAGGACTGCTGACCTCATTTACAGTGTCCGTCATAATAATTTGATTAATGAGTGGGAAATATGGAGACAGATCAGTCATAGAGGGTTAGGTATTAATTTATTACACTGACAATCTTAGCCCTGCCCGCACATGCCATTGGAATTTACTTTAACCATGTACTAGACATATTTTTTTGTAGATTACTGCTACCTGCGCTCGGATTTGCAGAAGACAAGTTGTTCAAAGGCGGTTTGGCACTGTATTACAAAATTGCATTTTATTATTTGCAATGTTGTCGCTTTGTGTTTACGAAGTGGTTTTCTAAACAAGATTTTTGTTCACATGATTTCAACAGTTTTGTTTGGGTTCGTGTGGATGCAAAGTGGTTTCATCAGCCAGGATTCGGCACACTTCAGGTTGTTAAATAGCTAGAGAGGGAAAATCGTGATACAAATTATTGTAGGAAATTTGATGACCAGTATGAGAATCACATGGTGGAAAAGAAGCCATGATGTGCATCATACATCTATGAATAATTTGGAGTATGATTCATATTTACAGTACTTACCGCTCTACGTGGTGTTGACAAAAATTTTCAAGGGTTTGTATAGTAAATATTATGAGAAAATGATGGATTTTGATGCGGTTAGCCAGTTTTTGGTTTCTTACCAGCATTGGACTTTTTATCCAGTCATGGCTGTCATGAGCTTTTTGCTTTTCAGGCAGTCGTTTACGCTGTTTTTGGACCTAAAAATGCAGGTGGATTATAGAGTTAAGGGGCTTTTGGCCATGGCATTTTTTTGGATGTGGTTCCCACTCCTGGTTTTCCACCTGTCAACATGGATGAAACGTGTGGCATTTGTGCTATTTTCCTTCACCGTCTTGGGGGTCCAACACGTTTAGTTCTGTTTGAACCATTTTTCTACCAACTTGTTTATTGAACAGCCGAGTTATAAAGAATGGTTTCCAATGCATATAATAGGGATGGTAAGCATTACTTGCTCACCATGGATGGACTGGTTCCATGGGGGTCTGTAGGTCTAGGTGGAACATCACTACTTTCCACGCATTCCACATCAGATTCTGAGGAAACTGAAGGAGTATGTGAAGCCGTTGTGTGAGAAACATGGATTGCCTTACAAGAGTGATACATTTTGGGAGGCAAATGTCTTGATGATTAAGACGTTGAGAGATGCCGCTCTTGAAGCTTGGGATTTGTCCAAGCCCATACCAAAGAATTTGCTTTGGGAGGCTGTGAATACCTATGGCTGAAATAGCCTTTTTTTGCTATTTTTTTTTAAGATCCAAATCTTTGAATTGTTTTTTCATAGAAGCTTTTAGCTTTTATTAAATTATATTTTACTGCTTTCACAAGTTTACTGAATCAAAATCTGTCTCGATCGGCCATTGAAATGCCTGTTGAAGCTTTTATTAAATTTGGGGTGTGAAATTTTTTCTTTCTGTGATTTTCCATCAAATATGTTCAAAGATTAACAAAAAAATTATGAACGGTCAAATTGCCAGGGAAATCGCTGAACCAACCCAGATGGGCAATGTGTCCTCCCAACTTGTTAGAGGGTTAGAGGGCCCACAGTGTGAGTATGCGGTCATTATTTTAAGTTTTAGTTTTTAATAGAGATATTGTTTTTTGGGGATCCTGACATATTTGATGTGTGGTGATCTGTTGATCTACCATTCTATTCATAGAATGGTGAATAGATTATTTTCGATGCAAGTTAATTATGGAATTGACGGATTTGATCTGGAATATAAATAAAGTTTTAGGGTTACACTTAGATCTAAAATACAAGGAAGGGTTTCAGTCTCCATATCTCCATTTTGTCATTCAATGAAATTTTATTGTCCTCTGCTATATATAATCTGATTTTAGATTATTCTGATTGGAATACATCTTATTTTAATTGTTATTCAAGTCATTCTGATTCAAACTACTAATCGATCCATATATATTATTAAGAAACCACAAATTAATCCATATATATTATTTACTATTTTTGAATCTTGAATGGAAAACATGACGATTCTAAAAGTAAACCAAAAATAACAATGTTTTTATGACAGATTATTTCAGACAAAAGAGGGGTAAACCACCAACAATACTAAATATATACATCTAAACTATCCTTTAAAAACAACACTATGTTCCTAATTTGTTGGAGATTGGAGATGCCCTTCCAGGTAATATGAATCTGATTATACACAGTTGTCAATTTTAGGTCTTTGTGGAGATATTTTTATTTTGATGGCGACCTGGGGTCAGAGGCCATTGTTGTGCCATAGCGGCAATCGTTTGATTGAATAATATGTGAATGACATTGGGGATGGAATATTACTAGCTGGCATTAGCACATCTAGACATTTAGTTATAATGACGGACTGCAGAACAAAACAAAGATTTGATATATGACTACCTTTCTTCAAATGTCTAAAGTTGGAGCAACAATTTCGGATTAATGGTGTACATGAATTTAAAAGTTTCATGGGATATTCAATTACAAGAATAGCGTTTAACAATAAACGATAAGCGGGGAGAATAACCTACTTTAAAATATAAGTCTAGATCCATAATATCTTTACAGATTTGGAATGTTACTATTGTTTAAAATGTGTTTAGCCTGTCTGTGTGTGATTTGTGGATCTTTACATATTTGGAATGTTATCATTATTTAAAATTTGTTTAACTTGTATGTGAGTGATTGTATATATTTGATGAATAGTTTATAGTTAGCATGGATCTGTCTATTTGAGTAATGATTAAAATCCACAACATTTATCATAACCAATTTGATTAATTTCTTGACAAGGCCAGCTATTTACTCTAAACTTGTTTTTTGATATTATATTCAAATTGGTGGAGGTTCTTACCCTTCTCTGTATTCAAGCCATGGTATGGGGGGTGGATACTTAGGTGGTAGTGGCCCATCCTATTATTGAATTGCGAGTCTTTTGTTTTCTTATTTCGATTGTCAAATTTCCACTTAACTGCGATTACTGGGGTTTGAATACTAGACTATAGAGCTATCTTAGTATGATATCTCCTTACATGTCTCTATGGCATACATATATGAGTTTTTGAGGCTGCTATAATATGGAATAGATTAAGAATCTGAGAGACATACACTTAACCTTTTGTGGCTTGAGGTCGTTGGATGAAAATAAATGTGCAGAGGATTATACAAGCTGCTAGTTAGTGGCTTGAGAATTTGAAGAGATTCTGGTGGCAATATTTATTTATGTTATATATTAAAGATATTTAATATCTCAGTATGGGATGATATAGGATGAAAGGTAGAAATGGCATGTTATTGCCATTTCTGCACTTTTAATGATGGGATTTTGTTAGAGCAGCAAAATATATATAAGTTTGAACTGTTAAATGGTAAAATGGGAAAGTTGCCAAGTGCTTCATTTTGCCCTTGATGCTGTCAAAGCTTTGACATTAGAAAGAATGCTGGATGGTTTGCTTGTACTTATAATTGTTGGTAAACTTCTAAAATATATGAAATAATAATTATTTAAAAATATTAGTATAAGAAATGTCTTTATGCATAATATGTCATAACACTCAAAACAATATTTTTAGGATTGTATAAGATTGCTTGAAGATTCATAACAAATATTATTCATTCATACCTATTTTCTTATGATACATAATTAAAAATAGATAAAATTAATGTAGATCATACATTTTTTGTAATTCAATATTGTTAAACTAAAGGTTACAAATAAATCATATCTACAAATAAATTATACCAAAATTATATGCTAGGCGCTTGACGCCCTTGTTTTGAAATGAATGTGAAGGTTTGCCATTTCAGGGCCTTGTGTTAAAATTAAGAATAAATTGATCGACATCTTTGATAAGGATTGGAACATTTCTTTCACTTTCGTTTGAGTTTCTACCCAATACAAATTTAATGCTGAATATTGATTTTTCCATTTAAGCAGAGAGAAGCAGCTGAAACTTTCCCAGTCCCATCAGCAGCGTATTTTAAAAGCTAAAATGGCTAAAACATCTCTTCCACAGCAGGAAATGCAACATGCTTTATCACTGGCAATAATTTCAAGGATTTTAGTGTTGGGTCTTATTATCATATGCAGATGCATAGCGAGGCCCTATGACACATCGGGATCTTTGAATCCACCCTGCCTATCAATATCAAGCACGATGGATCATCACGAAAAAGGACAGGAACAAACAGGCCTTTCACTCAAGCTGGGCAATGCCATAGAGGCGACAGTGGTGTGGGATTCAGTCTACTATGTCAGAATTGCCCAATGTGGGTATGAATACGAGCAAACATATGCTTTTCTACCTCTTCTTCCTCTCTCCATGCAGTTTTTATTCAAAACAGGTATGGAATTTAATCTCATCAGAATTTAATGCTTTTTAAAAATTCGTATAGTTTGTAGGGATGGGCTGAAATGGTATGAAATTTAATTTTATCAAAAATAAATGCCTTGCTAAATTTCACGTGCTTTGTGCGGATGAGCTGAAATTGCACGAAATTTAATATTTTGAAAATTTAGTGCGTTGTTGGGTTCATAAGTGTTGTGGGGATTGGCTTGAATTTACATCATTGTTATTTTGAATATGCAGTTTTAGCTCCATTAGTTCCTGTGTTCGGACAGAGGGCTGTATTAGCTTTGTCTGGGTATACCCTCAGCAATATTGCCTTTGTGCTTGCAGCACTTTTCTTGTACAAGTAAGTTCACTACATCCTATTGTGTTAAAAGAGGGGAATTTATGATACTTTTTCTCCCAAGTACAATCAATTATTTTGGGTTTTATTGAATGAACTTTTTTGTATGAGCATTATTTAAATTAACACATCACTGGGTTATTCCTTTTTAGTATCAACTGTATAACACCTCCCCGTTAACACGCATGGTTTATATGAAAATGGTAAAGCTTTGTCTTTTAAGTCACAACCAAGCCAGATGCCAATTTAGTGTTTGAGATTGCCCTTGGGGATGCCCACAAGGGAATTTATTTTCATTTACCTTGTAGTGTTCAAGTTTTTGATCCCTGCTTTTCAGCCTCACGAACAAGCTCAAGAGTAAACCAAACCGTGCCAGTCCAACTAAAATTGGAAGTATGAACATTCTTCAGATTTGATGCCTGGTCTGAGCCGTATCTGTTTCATCAAAGTCAAGTGAGACTTGCACCTGGTTCCATCTCCTTGTTTCACATGTCACTCTAGTAGCGCAAAATACATCTGAAATGGAACCATCTCTTTGTTTCATAGGTCTTCTGAGTGAACGGAGGTCTTGTATATTAGAATTTATTTTTAAGTTTAAATTAAGAAAATGGATATTGTGTGAACTACTTTCAAAAAAATCTTCGTACAGGCATATTCGAGATATGTATTAATTCCCACCCGAATATGTTCTCTTCCAGGCTAACACTACTTATTTTCAAAGATTCCAAGGCAGCCCTATGCACAACAGCTCTTTTCTGTTTCAACCCTGCTTCCATTTTCTATTCTTCAATGTAAGCTTCCTACCTGTTACTCCATGTTAATTGCATCGTTATATACCTCAAAAGTCTATTAGCTTACACATAGGAATAGAGGTGTTTGTTCTCTTGTGATGGGAAGAAATGATCTAAATTTTGAATTTTTTAAACTTATAGTCTGCAACAGGTCTCTGTTATGATTTGACAGATATTCAGAAAGCTTATTCTCTCTGCTATCATTTGCTGGCATTTATTATCTTCTCTCTGGAAGCAATTGGAAAGCAACACTTCTTTTTGCCTTATCTAGTGCTGTGAGGTCCAATGGTGTGATCAATGCTGGCTTCTTTCTTTATCAGGCAATGCATCAGGGTTATGAAGCCTTTTTCCAGAAAAATCTGGTCTTGGTAAGCTCTTTCCTATGATCTCAGTCAAACATCCTGTGTGTTTTTGACTCAGATTTTATTTACTTTGTATAAAATGGATAAGTCAAGTGTAAATGGTTAGTGTGAAGTCACTTCTAATCTTATAATCATGAATTTCCTGTCTAAAATTTTGGTGGTGGCTTTCAACTGTGCTACTGTCAAAGAAGTCTAATCTTACTTGCTGCTATTAAAAAAATATCTTTATGGCTGGCAGAGGAGGAAAACCTTGTTACTGTACAATGCCAGTTGTAATTTGCAAGATATTTGATAGAATTCCCTCTTTTCCATCCCAGGTCAACCCATCCAAAGTTGTGAGGCAAGAAAAATTGCAGTATAATTTAGCCTAAATAAAACATAACATTTTGCCACCCTGGACTTCAGAGAAGCTAAAGAGCCTCTTCAAGCTTCCAATTTAATTTGATGATGATGACTTTTAATGCTTTTTAGACCGAATTAGTCTGTAGGACCTGTCAAAGTGTATCATTCAGCTATACAATATAATTTGCCTTTTACTCAAACAGTCTGAACATTACCCTCTTCATGATATCTAATTTTAATTGGAAGAATACAATATTTTTTTGCGCTCAAACACGTTACAAATTGCCATGTTTGAAGACTTGACCTAAATAGTAAGGTTTCAAAAAAAATAAAAACAGAATCTTACTGTACAGCATACGGCATTTGGCAACAATCAACTTGCTGAACAAATGGACTCTTATTCAGTTTGTCCATCTAATGAACTTCAAGCATCATTAAATTTATGTGCAAAGGCATTTTGTTTTTCACGATGTTTTACTACAGCTTGCAACTATGGTAAGAGTACTGTAAGATTGAGCTGTACTGATGCTACTGGGCAATCTGTTTCCCAGTGTCATTGTGAATCCACCTGCCAAAAACATGCTGGAAATGTAAGTTAATAGCAGCCCCCAGGGTCCCACGTTCTGGAGTCTAAGAATTAAGGTCCGACATTTGGGGGTTGATAGACCTTTGAGGAATGCTTAATATGGGAACACAGGCCCTTTTAAATAGGAAGAGAGAAAGTAGAACATTGGTAGGGCATGGCGTGATAATTGTATCCATACCTGTGTAACTGAGGGTATCTCCTTTGTAGGATCGGATAACAATGACTGGTGTTTTATAAACAAACCTGCTTGGTCTAAGAATCAGGGTCCACTTTGAAGCATTTGTACCATATCTTTTCCACTAGCAAAAGGCATACTGAAGTAACTTGGTGACCATCATGTCATGAGGTAACCTGAAATCTACAAGTAGTATCCTAGGTGAATACATAAGGGCATTATACCTACTATCAGCCAAGGGAATGTCGCTTATGCTGAAATCTGTGCCAGTTTGGACCTTGAGAAAGACTTACCTGAAACAATTTGTATACCTGAAACAATTTGTATATCTTTTGGTTTATGTGTGGGAGAAAGAGGTGGATTAGAAGAATATCCCATTTAAATACTGTATGTCACGAGTATGAACATTTGGCATGGTCTTCTGCCACGAATTCAGAGGTTGTAAATCTCAGTCCTCACCAGACCTTGTAGCTGACTCTTTCTCAAGCACAAGAGAAGGGATTTTGGAATAAAGGTTCAGTCCATATTCAAGAGCCATTTTTTCACCAAAATAAATATGAAATATCACAAACATCCAGTTTCCCTGTCCAAGAGAAAGTAGTCCCAACACTCCATGGATTCCTTAATGTATTTGGAGAGCAAAAATTCTTAATATAACATTTTTCTTGATACTTGCTCTGAGAATGAGACAGTTACTTCTTGGCAATACATGTGGTCCCAATTGCAAGATAATTTGTTGCTGTAGCCTTTGGTGTAACCAACATAATTCCTTCATAACTTGGGCATGTTGTCTGAAAAAAAATAGTATTACTGGATGATTTTTTCACTCCTGGAATAGCTGAATGACCATTGTGATGATTCAGATATATACTAATTCGATTTGGGATTGAAAATTAATAAAGATAAATTGGTTATTTTTCATAGACTGCCTTCATAAGACACAAAAATGCTAATTAACTCTTGGACTTCGGTATAGCCATGTTTCCCTTGTAGTGTCTTGGGATACATCTAGTGAAAAGTCAATTTAAGAATTAACATTGGAATCCTCTTAAAGATCAGTTTCTAATGAAGATTTATAGGTCGACAAGTTGGATTTAGAGGTTATATAGATAACGTTAAATCAGTTTTACAGGATGTGGTTGCATATGCATGTTCAATGTTGTTTATGCCACAAACTATTGTTTGATTGCTTGGAGAAAGCTTCAAAGAGGTATGCAAAGTGCCACACCTGAGTATAAAACATACCCGAGAATAAATTTGATCTTATGACATGGACCACAAATTGTTCCCAAAGTGGGTTGGCGATACTAATATTCTTAGGTGAAGTCTAATTAATGTGGTATTGGGGGCCAAACTAGCATGGTAACTTCACCCAAATTCTTAAACTCCGGATTAAACTTCTTTAAGCAATTTTAAAAAAAAATTCCTATGGTGTATCTTCCTTATGCTCATGATTTACTGAATGGAATCATCATTTGGAAACTTATTTGTCAACTTTCGGAATGATAGTAGGAATCAGAATGGTGCAACTGCATCCTAACTATAACAGAAATCCCAACTGTAATGGAAATTCATCAAGGATGTACTAGAGGCCAATGATTGGATGGAAATAAGTGTTGGTATACCAGCACATATTTTACGGTGCTTGTAGAGTACAAAGAATAGGAATGCAAATGGAGAGGAATTAACTGACTTAGTTTGTCTCATATATGTAGGAGGACTCAGCTCAACTCTCCATAGACACGTGAGTCCAAGGCAAGCGATTGCTGGGTTGAGTCTAGACTTGGTGAGCCAGACTAGGCTGTGACTTGCTGAGACATGGCGAGTCATTTCCTGCCTTGCTGTCTGAGCAGCTGGCTTGGTACTTCCACAATAAAATTAAAAACAAAAGGAACGCCTGTCCTAACTCATTGTTTTGCTGTTTTTGCTCCAACTGGTTGATTTCTCTGGGAAAAGAGACTTTGATGGCAAAAGACAGATTTAACAGAAAATTTTAAGATGAACAGATCTCACCTTCCATTTTTCCAAAAGTTTTGATTTCAAATCCGCACTTGGTTTTGTCAAACTTTCAACGGCTTTTACCTGATTTTCATCAATGTGCAATTGGTGGGTAAGCTGAGGGATTCCATTTTCATTGTTTTTTTGAAAATCTTATTCAAATTTCAAGGAGTCCTTCAGGTATTTCTCCTCTATTTATTTCGCTGTTTTTTTTTCAAAGCTTCAAATCTCAGGCTGCTGTTTCAAACCACTTTGTTGCCGCCTCCCCCTCCAAAAAAAAAAACAAAAACAAAACAAAACTAAAACTCATTGATTTTGAAATGCTATAGGTTTACAGCAATAAAATAGTCTAAAAGAAAACATATCTAGCATGGAATCATGCCAGTGAAATAAAAAGGGAGGTGGTGGAATGCATGTGTGGCAGACAAGTCTATGGTGACAAGTACTCAAGCGCAAATTTGGCTAAGCCCCCTAAGACACCAAATTGTTCTTCACTGGCATTGTCAATTTGGGGTTTGTCATCTGTGTCCTGACCTTGGTGAAACTTGACTCCATTTTGGTGCAAGTCATTCATTAATTGAATCTGAAGTCCATATTGGTAGTGATGCCTTCGCCAAATTGTGGTTGTGCCCCATGTGAACCCTTGTTCTGAAGCTCACTCTTGTGCTCATTGCACCAATCTTCTGACTTGTGTACCTCGTGCCAAACTTCATACCTGTGTCAAGGTTCCTACTTAGTGCCAAGTTCAACCATGTGCCAGTGTCAATGGTTTCACTCCATCACCAGACTTTCACATTGGCAGCATATAATTCACTTCCATGATTAAATAATTTCCCCTTGAAATTATGCAAGTGACAGAGTACTTGGGAATTTTTTTGAGTATTCGGTTTGCTTGTGCCGTAGATGGAGTGCATTTGCCCTGCCGGAGGATTTTTTTAATTGGTTCACCTTTACTATGCCTAAATTCTGTGCAAATTCTAAAAAAAAATCTTCAGCCCTGTCCTGTGCCACAATTCGTGATAGGATCAAACTCATTTAAGTAATTTGTGGCACCACCTTTGGACAACAACACCATGAATTCCATGTCCTTCCATGTGCCAAGCAACTGCTTTCGTCTTCTTGTGTGTTGACTGCTATGCATCAACCTCATCGGAGGCTCACTGAATTTGGTTTATGTCATCCCTGGATAGAATGATCTAATCGCCCACTCTCGCTGATTTATCACAATTTCCTAATTTCTCAATTATTTGCACATAGGCAGCATCCATTGCATTCAATCAATGTAAATACTAGTTCATATCCAGTTTTCAAGCAACATATGCAGTTTTGTGCACACTGTCACCTCCTATCTTATCACTTTTTTTAAAATATATGAAGCACTGGGCTGAGCACTGCCATCTGTCTCCTGTAAGCATAGCTACCAAATCCGGCTGGATCTTGGCCAGCCCGGATAAGTTTGTCCAGGTCGGCCCTTTTAAAAAAAAAATATTTTCTAGGTTTTCTGCAGAACAAAATGCTTAGAAACCATAGATATTATATGGTATTAACATTTTATATTACTCTATTAATGTTTTATAGAATCCGCTTCTCAATCATCCTTAATTTTTTTTTGACTCTTCTTTTTACCTTTCCAAACTGTGACTTAATGTATGGCCAATCATTCTGGAGTCAGATCACTCATGTACTTTAGAGATCGGGTTCCGATCCTGGACCTGTGGTTATGGATCCACTCTACTATCTTCTTTGACAAAGTACCTTATGTCCTCTTTCAAATCTTAATACCTTCGTGGTTCAAAGACGCACTTACTGACTTTATTCAAATTTAATCTTTAAAGCAGGTTTGGCTTTCTTTGTTGATCAGGGTTTACCCTTATCAACCACAATTTCTTCCCTTTGTCAAGTTATGTGAAAGAAATATATGACTCCTTTTCCATAATTTCTTCCAATCTTATTGTCTATACCACAATTGGAGTTCATGACCTTGTCATAATGATACCAGAATTTCATTGTTTTCACTTAAGTATTATAGTAGGGTTGTACTTAATTCTTAAGCTTTATTTGTTTTGCTGGCAGTTTCCTTGAGAGTATTGGCTATCATGGACTTGCTTGAATAAACATGTCATCTTAGTAAGCTTACTGTCTTACCAGCCACAGGTCTATTCGCCATAAGGCTGCCTTGAACTCATATAAGAAGTTAATCGTAATAGTCCCTTGTATATAGAACATTCAAGAGTTACCCCTATACAAGAAGTCCAGGTAAACATTCCAAGTTCAAACCAGTCAACAATACAGACTTAACTCTCCAATGAGGTATGAACTAAGTGAATACAGCTTGATGAACCAAGTAGGAGTCACTAGGTCTTAGTCACTTCCAAACCCTTCAATTCCTCTACATAATAGAACCTTATTAGAAGGGTATGAAGCATGAGCTTCATCAAGGTTCTCTGAAAATTGATATCCTAGACTTTCATTGTTTTCACTTAAGTATTATAGTAGGGTTGTACTTAATTCTTAATCTTTATTTGTTTTGCTGGCAGTTTCCTTGAGAGTAATGGCTATCATGGACTTGTTTGTACAAACATGTCATCTTAGTAAGCTTACTGTCTTACCAGTCACAGGTCTATTCGCCATAAGGCTGCCTTGAACTCATATAAGAAGTTAATTCTAAAAGTCCCTTGTATATAGAACATTTAAGAGTTAACCCTATACAAAAAGTCCAGGTAAACATTCCAAGTTCAAACCAGTTAACAATACAGACTTAACTCTCCAATGAGGTATGAACTAAGTGAATACAGCTTGATGAACCAAGTAGGAGTTACTAGGTCTTAGTCACTTCCAACCCCTTCAATTCCTCTACATAATAGAACCTTATTAGAAGGGTGTGAAGCATGAGCTTCATCAAGGTTCCCTGAAAATTGATATCCTACCCTTTTGGGTCTAATCACAAGGTTTAAGGCCTTCAACAAATCCATCTTTTCCATGTAGACCAACTACCACAACTCTGGGTAATCATATCAGATCATGTAAATTGTAAATATTCAGGCTCAGACCCATTTCTTGATACATCAGTACTTATCAGTGTACTTACTATAATTTATTCCGTTATAGGAATATCTTTAACATAAGGATAGAACTACGGAGAGGAGCTGAAAAGAGAGATCCTGAGTTTCAGCCCAAAAATCAAGCCATGCCGTATGAGGCAGATGCAAGAAATATGAGGACTCTAGCACTCCGAGATAGAACTATGCATCGAGAATGTGTTACTAGTGAGCTGGAGGATGGGGAATTCGATGCCTCCCTTAATGATGGAAAAGAGGAGAACAAATGGAATTTGTTGTCCCACAGGAAAACTAAGAAATTGGCACATCCTAGTGAAAGAGTGACTAGGAGCACCAAATGTAAGGAGATGGTTGGTTCCAGATCCTGAAGCTCAGGGGTTAACTGGAAGGAGTTCTGGTTCTGAGAAAGAAGGCGGTTATGTTGCTGATGCTTGCTGTTTTAGCTGAACTATGGCGAAAGTTTGCCAGCTTCTTGTTGGAAAGCTGTTTCTAGTTGTTTTTGGCTGGGCTTTAATGTTTTATCTTTTTCCTGTAAAGGTTGGGATCCTTTAAAATCCACTTTTTTACCTATATCCAAAAAATATAGGGATTTATCCTTTAAGCCTCGACAGATTCAGAACAGAGTATCCCTTGAATGAGATCTCAGTTCCCTACTACATGTGCTTTTATTGACTTATATATTAGTCAATCTCAAGGACAACAACTTAAACCTGTTGCTACTTATAGCATCAGACTTGATTGACAAAAGTCTTTATTAGTTATCAAAGACCTGTCATGGGTACAACTTTCCCCTGAATGACTTCAGTTAAGTATTAAATTTCAGAAGGCACTTCTATAAGAAGGGGCAGAATATAATTTCATTCAAGGATACCTAAGAATGCACGGACCTGGGGCAGAGCATTAAGGCATGATTTAATTACTTTGACAGATTTTATGAAATACTTTAATGAAATCAAAGTCTTATGTTAGGGACTCAAGGACCCTTATTCAAGGCACGTGATAAATTCTACTAATATAAGATCAAGAATCAGATCTTTCTCCTATTCCTAAAAGAGTAAAAGAGAGAGAGTGTGTCCAAGCTTAGTGCAATAGCCCTTATTCATCTTTGTTATCTCTTTATGTTATAGCAACTTACAGGCCAGAGCAGTCTGCACTACAAGGGAATGATTTCCGCTTAGCCACAGTATGATTCATAACCTGACCTTGCCATTACAGACTTTAAATCTTAAACTATGTTATTAGAAAAAGACAACCATTACCCTTAAGGGTTTTTGCCAACACTTTGGGACTACAAGAAAACCTTGCAATACAAACCGTCACAGAATAGTCTCAAATCTATCATGGTTATATTTTAATATGAATAATAAGCTTAGACAATAATATAACCAGGTCTCGTATGCTGTAATAGGTACAACAAAACTTCTCCTTTCACCACTGAGATAAGGTTCAACACCTGTTTTTATATTCAAGGGTAAACCCTAGTTAATACTGAACATAATTTCTATCATGACAGTGTCCATCATACAGTAACGTAAACCAATTGGAGATCTGAACAGTCCTCTGTTCTGAAACAGTGCTACGTAGGCAATATTCAAACTTGCCAATGATTGATTCCTCTAACCTTCATGTTGGAATCCTTAAATGTATACATCACAACTCCAGACCTGAGTTGTCTTATAACACTCAGAATTAGCCCTTAAAGTTTAGGAACAGGGTAGGAACATCTAATAGTCTTTGAAATATCCATTTAATAAGTTAGCACGATCAGTTCTGATCCTACTAAAGAAAACATATTATCCTTATTCCAACATACTATACTTATACCCAAGGGATAATATGACAAGAAACACAGTCATGGTTATATTTTAATATGAATAATAAGCTTAGACAATAATATAACCAGGTCTCGTATGCTGTAATAGGTACAACAAAACTTCTCCTTTCACCACTGAGATAAGGTTCAACACCTGTTTTTATATTCAAGGGTAAACCCTAGTTAATACTGAACATAATTTCTATCATGACAGTGTCCATCATACAGTAACGTAAACCAATTGGAGATCTGAACAGTCCTCTGTTCTGAAACAGTGCTACGTAGGCAATATTCAAACTTGCCAATCATTGATTCCTCTAACCTTCATGTTGGAATCCTTAAATGTATACATCACAACTCCAGACCTGAGTGGTCTTATAACACTCAGAATTAGCCCTTAAAGTTTAGGAACAGGGTAGGAACATCTAATAGTCTTTGAAATATCCATTTAATAAGTTAGCACGATCAGTTCTGATCCTACTAAAGAAAACATATTATCCTTATTCCAACATACTATACTTATACCCAAGGGATAATATGACAAGAAACACAGTCATGGTTATATTTTAATATGAATAATAAGCTTAGACAATAATATAACCAGGTCTCGTATGCTGTAATAGGTACAACAAAACTTCTCCTTTCACCACTGAGATAAGGTTCAACACCTGTTTTTATATTCAAGGGTAAACCCTAGTTAATACTGAACATAATTTCTATCATGACAGTGTCCATCATACAGTAACGTAAACCAATTGGAGATCTGAACAGTCCTCTGTTCTGAAACAGTGCTATGTAGGCAATATTCAAACTTGCCAATGATTGATTCCTCTAACCAACAGTGCTATGTAGGCAATATTCAAACTTGCCAATGATTGATTCCTCTAACCAACAGTGCTATGTAGGCAATATTCAAACTTGCCAATGATTGATTCCTCTAACCTTCATGTTGGAATCCTTAAACGTATACATCACAACTCCAGACCTGAGTGGTCTTATAACACTCAGAATTAGCCCTTAAAGTTTAGGAACAGGGTAGGAACATCTAATAGTCTTTGAAATATCCATTTAATAAGTTAGCATGATCAGTTCTGATCCTACTAAAGAAAACATATTATCCTTATTCTAACATACTATACTCATACCCAATGGATAATATGACAAGAAACACAGTCAGAATATAGTTTTCATACTACTACCTTATAAATATAAGAATCAAACCAAGACAAAGGGCTTTTTCTTAGGCCTCCCTAATCCATTTAACAATATGCTACTTATTCAAGTTGATCCATGTAAAGACAAACACAGAGTAAGGTTATAACTCTGTAGGTATTACAACCGATCCAGATATAAAATATTCTATAAACATGAAGATATAATAGAAGAGGTATTCTATTATACCCATAACCAAAGTACCCCAGCTGGTCAAATAAAGAATGCAACACCAACTTGTACAAAGCAGAATACATTTTAAAATAAATACTCTTTACTTAATAAATAAGGTATACATCTCAGTTCATAGATGTAGCATTAATATTATCAGCTAACAGCATTTCAAGCATTACCTAATGCATCTAAATCTTTGAGATCATCACAACTTGAATGAATTCAATGGTAACCCTCACGCTTCTTTTCCTTAAGCCAGCACACAAAGCAATTAAGATTGGTATTTCCAGCCTGTACTAAGACAAAAAGCATTCATGCTACAGCTAGCATCATCAACTTGAACTTTACTTTGGCAATATCCATGCAAAAGTAGAGAGCAGACAAAGAAAAATAATCACTTTCCTTTTTATAAAAATACACCAGGACTGTTCAAAGTCCTCAAACATACCAAACATTAACCATTAAATCTGTTTGTATTCCCATGTGTATGTTGCCACATCCGTAGAGGGATGTATACTTGGATACACATATCCAAGACAAACATGATAACACAATAAAATTGGCAAGAAGAATTCATATTCCTTTTCACAGTCCACACTTAAGGTTTAGAAGGAGAGAGAGTGCAACAAGAATCAAAGCTCTCAGAGCCCTAGATATATGGAAAGGAAGACATGCCTGTAATAGCAAGGGTAATGAAAAGCAGATGCCTCCAGCCTAGCTCACAATGTCCAGCAACCATGCCTAGGACAGTCTCAAGATGTAATAAACATTCACAAGTCTGGTAGCCTGTAATGACGGCTTGACCCTTATCTTTTCCTTACAACTGTTCTCTTCTTCCTCCACTTTCTCACACTATGCACTATCCTCTTACCCTTCTTTCTTGTTCCCGCCTTTCGTCCATCTCATTTTTATTTCACAAACTCTTTGCTTTATATTCTCTGCATAGGGATCAAGAGCCCAAAAGTGTAGAACAAAATTCCAGGATAATAAGTCTCCCTTTTCTGAAAAAGAGACGGAAACGTTCCTTCATTCCTCTGCTTGAGTAAAAATCTATTGCTTGCCCACATCAGTCATAATTCCATCATGGCTTCTCAAACTTCCATGTGCATTGCATGTTTACAACTGAGTCAATGCAACAGCATTTCCAAGTTTTCCTCCCTTTCGACAGAGTTCTGTCCCCCACTACTTCTCATCATGTTTTCAAAATGCAACCCTAACTCCTGTTGACTTGCTCTTGGGTGTTTACCAACCTGAGTACAGATAATGTTAAGGTTAGGTTAGGGTTTCCCCTACCCTTCCTTAGTCATTGACTCTTTTATTTAATTCTTTTTAACTTTTATAAACTGCCCGCAGAATTTAAGGCGTCAAACAAACCCTTCCTTTTTATTTTACTTTATATAATCCTTGCCAATGATAACTTTAAAACCTCATTAAGAATTATGCCTTGGGGTGTGACATAATAATGATATACTGGTTTTGATAAACTGTTGGGTCCGTGACCCTTTTGCCTTTGCAAACGTGTTATTCAATATGTATTTAAATACTTAATGTCCTAACTATATCTAGGACTTATATAAACTGTGTTATTTTTAATTGAAACTTCAAAATACCTTAACCCTAATGGGTCTTAATATATAGTCACTTGACCTTTCTAAAATGTTTATGATGCACTCAAGTCTGGATCTCATCTATTTAAAATTCTTTACTGCTTCTTCACATAGTCAGCCCCTAGTTACAGGTCTTCAACCTATATCAGAACATTGCAACTTTAACAAATTCTCTATTTAATCTGCAAAGTCCTGCAAAGTAAAGGTTCCATCACAAAATCTGATTAATCCTTTGTAGCTTGGAAAATCCCTTGCAAGTCTACGTGAATTAAGATTAATTCTTATTTATGGATAATGGTCTTAAGACCCTTTATCAAATTTACTTCTTTAGTAACAATAATGACACAATCACGGTCAAGGACTATAATTAACTTTAGTCAACAAAACCCAATCTTGACCTTAAGTTGAGCTAGGAACCAAGCCGATTCAAGCACAACAATGCAAGATACAATGTCTGCTTAATGTGACGAGTCACGACAACACATCTTCACCTTAACCAGGTCTCAACAACATCCAACGTCTGTTAGGGTCCATAGGGCCAAAAATTGGGGATATTACATGTTTTTCATTGTATTTATCAAATTTGCATATTTATAAAACTATGCTTACATATATATGTATATATTCTGGATTGGCTTTTTCCAAACTTTTGCAAGATTTCCAGAATTTTGGATTTTTTGCCTTCTCGAACGGATCCGGATTTCCGAACTTGGCAACTATGCCTATAAGATACACTTTAACTAGAATGCATTAAATTGTGCTAAGCGTTGGAATGCTATGTCAATGGTATCACATTTTTTATTTCCCTTGCCAACCTTATATGATTCAGCTTTCTTCCACTGATCTTTAGACCAGGACAGTCATACAATGCAGACGCTATTGCAGCATACATGTTTGACTAGATTGATATTCTATGTTGGGCATCATCCTCCACATTGCTTTCTACATTACCCACATTTCCTTTGCATTTTTTTTAAACCACATTTAGTTTATACGTGTCATCCTTTCTGAGCACATGCACTTTATTTTCTTCTTCCACCCGCACTCAACTTGCACCAGCTGTCACGACATCCTCATGCACTGTATTCCTCAATTGGATCTTGTAATCTGACCTCTGTTTACATATCTCTCTATAAAGGAGTAAATACAACATCTTGAAGTTCCTCAATGTTTGAAGCTTGCAATGCAACCTGAAAAAGCTTCATGTGCCTAAGCTCTTTGAAAGCCACCTTGAAAATGTTAATGTACTGATCGGGTAGCTTCTAATCACCCGTGCAAGTATTGCAATTACTGGTATAGGCCATCTTAGACATTCTGGTACAAATATTCAAAATCCATTCTGATAATTACCACCAAGGGTATGATTTTTGGAGAGATGCTAAAATCAAGCAGGAATGGCTGTAAAAGAAATCTTGTGAGAAGTGCCCAAGATCTGCAGACGTTGTTTATAGGCTTATGATGCATAATCGACTGCTTTGTAATTATATTATTCCTCCTCATCATGTCTTCATGAAAAAGCGTTGCAAACATACCTATGATTTTGATGCATGGTAGCCTTGTCATGAAATGGGTGCAAACATGAGTCCCACCCTATGTGTACCATAGTGTTGTAGTGAAACAGGCCCAACACTAACAGTATCATACCTGCAAACGGAATCACCACATATTCATGGAGTGACATTGAAACATTAAAACCTATACTTTCTCCTTGTTTTCTATATTGGTTTATTTTAATAGTCTTCCCCTTCATTGCCAAAGAATATTCTATATGCAGGCTGGAATGGGTTACTGCTACTAACTTCTACACAAAACCACTTACAGGGCATTGAAAATACGATCCTTTTCTCTGTAGTTGTTGGTGATCATGGAGCACTTGCAGTTTCAAACATGAAGTCAGCAGCAGAAGTAGCATTTTGATTGCTCCCTCCTGATTTGATGCAGTGAATATACCTGAAGAGAAGAAAATACACTTAGAATCTTGATCCCGTTCCTTTCAGTTTCGGTACATAGGAAAAGGCTCCACTGCTTTGTACATAAAATTTTCAAGCACAAACGGATTTATGAGAGCATCTTTCTTGAATAGATCAGCAATCTATTCTCTGGATGGAGAGTCAATCTCATTAAAATGGTGGTTTCATTGAATTCAAGACTCCCAATCTTGCAGCTATTTTTCATGAAAAGAGAACCTTTCAAAGAGGGATATAAGTCAAATATATCTCTGAATTTCCTCAGACCCTGCTTACCCACCGGCTCAAAGAATTATTTATATTATATCAAAAACTTCATATATTTGCACTTCTAGCAGCCAAGGATAGATGTCCAATTCCTAAAAAATTTACTCAAGAGTCCAAGAATCGTTCCATCTATGGAAAGCTAAGAACTTCTGGAGATTTATGCGACTGGTATTTTTCTTCGTCTGAACTGAATTTACATGAGAACACTCTAAAAAACTCTTAAAGATATCCGAGGAAAGGAAATAGATAATGTTTTTGGTTCATGCCCAACCGAAGAAGTATCATTCACTTGCCAAAAAGAAGAGACTTTTTAAACTGTCCGGTTAAAGTTAGCTGTGCACATCGTATTTACTTCAACTTTAGAAATGCCCATCTTGTTGAGATTCTTCAAAATTTTCACTACGTAACTTGCTCCTTTGCTCATACCTAGATTGCATCATCTTAATGAGCCTTAAGATGATGAGATCTTTGATGGGAGTTTGCTGAGCATTCTGCACTCTCCATCTTGCCACGAATCTTTTGAAAATCTCTTAGATGACATGGTCGTTCAATTCCAGAATTAGAGAAAAGTAATTGTGTGACTCATCTACTTCTTTTTGAGTTGCCAAGAACTGGTATCCCTTACTTTTTACTCGGAATTTTCTTGACTCTTAGCTCAATGGATGAGGAACTAGAGACAACAGTGGAAAACTTGGGAGGGGTTTTCTTCCGTGCTTGAGAGTGGTGGTTTCCTCTTCAAATAAATGATTTTTGTGGAGTTTTTGAAGATTTAAAAGGAATATAAATAAAGACATGAGAGATGGAATTAGAAGATGGCGCAAAATGGCAAGATGATGCAAGAAATGCCATGATGATTTTTTTGTCTTCTCTCAAATCAGAAACTCGAGCCAAAACTCGAAACCTCAATTTGTTCCCAAAAAGAAGTGCATTGGGAAAAGAGGTGGAAAAATCCTTTTTTCATTTCATTCATCTCTTTTATACATCAGTGATGGTGGGTAGATCCATTAACTACTTTGTAACTCTTTTCCTTTCCTCACCAAGATGTGACACTTTTACTTTTGACATGTCCTCATACTTTACATGCCATGTAGCTTATGAAATTAGAAACTTGGCACATAAAACTTCCAAATTTATTCAAAGAATCTCTTACAAATGACCAAGTATTTCTTACCTCTACTCATCATGACAGATGCCCTACATCTCTGTTTTTATTCTAAATTAATGTGTTTAACAATCCACAAGTGTTTATAATTATTAATATTTTTTTACTTTTGAATAAATGCCACTTTACAAAGTTCTTATAAATTTTGAACAAGTAAATAAAGCATTAAATCCTATTCACAACTTGAAGATTTTGACCTTCAAACAGGGGAAATGGTGGCAATTTTTAAAAGTGGTCCCATAAATGTTAGGAGTGCACATTATGGGGATAACAAGTGAAACTAGAGATAAATCATGCAGCCCATATGGTTCATTCCATAGTAACCAGGAGACGTGACTCCTCACACCTAGGACGTGTCTTGCGTATAGAGACGCGAGATGGGTACAAATAGCCTCTTGAGTCTTGGAGACTTCGTTTGAAGTCTCCCGCGTCTCCTATGGGCATTTCATAAAAAAACCCCATCTCCTGCCTTATTTTATTAATATTAAAAGTAAAAACTTTAAAACTTAAAGGTAATGTTGAATAATAAATATTAAAATATTAGTAAAAATTAAAATTTTGACGTTAAAAAATAAAAAACTTAAAGTTAAAAGCTAAAAGTTTTTAATGTTTATGAAATCAGAATATGATGCATTATGATTTTTCATTTAAAAAAAATTAAATATATAAATATTATTATTTTATTTCCTTTTCCATCTCCAAGTACCCTTTGTATCCAATGTTTGAAAATTAGTTTCTGCGTCTCCTAGACCCATCCTCGTCCCCGTCCATGTCCCTGTCTCCCAGTGACTATGGAACTTCATTCTCATCATTGTCCAAGCTCAAATTGTCTCATTTTGCTGAAGGACCATGCTTGTACCTTGAGTCTCTTCGAAACAAAGTTGAAGGGTGTTGTGAATGTATGCCAAGTTCTCTGTTTTCATTGTACCAAGTTGGTTCCTCTTCAATTATTGAATGAAATTGTTCCAATTCCTCTCACAAGTAGAAGAGGTGTTTTGTAGGGCACCGCCAAGGGAGACACTAATTTGGTGTATGAGACACCCCTTGTAGAAGCTCTCAAGGGGATTGTTTTTCCATTTACCTTATATATTGTTCAAATTTGTACCCTTTGGTTTCCGACTGTTTGACCAAGCTTGTGATAAATCAAGCCTTGCTAATCCACCTAAACATGAGGTACAAACTGCAGAAAGAACTGGCTACTTGTGAGAGTAACCATATAGCAAATGCTTGCAATTCAAATGCACATTTCCCAAGAAGATGCTATGATTTTATTGGTGCCTATCATATAAAGCTTTCACTTTACCGAACTCATTGTGACCATGTGAAAAATGTGCAAAACCAGCCCTCGATAATGGACTTGTCCTTCCCATTGCCATAATTTTTCCTTCACCCCAACCAATAATTCCTTTGTTATCTCTCTATCATGGAAATTAGGCCTCTTTCCGGTCACATCAACACTGCACCACTTTTGATTGAAGGTGTAAGTAACCATATGGATAGGCATGTTCAGCTTGTTCCATCTACCATGTGTTTTGGCTTCTACTAAGGTAAGGACACCTCATGTATTTGATGGATTTGATTCTCTCACACCCGGAGTTAATATTTACATAAATACTGCATAATTGTGGGCTGTTTAGTCTACAAAGAGGATTATATCCTAAACGGGCTCAATGATGTAACATGACAATTCACTTGGACCTAGACAATAGGTTAAATTTTTATATTTATTTTTTTAAAAACAAAACAAACTTGATCTGGTTTCTGCTCATTATAAGTTTGGAGCAAACTAGCATGTGTTTTGGTTCATTGTTTCTATCAATGAAACTCTCGAGTAAAACCCTATCATTTACATTTAATTTCCAATGTGATTTAGTCTTATTTGGGTATGAATGTGTAACTAGAGAGGTACACACATACATAATTATTGATACAAATAAACCACAAGGGTGCATACATTCCAATTTGTTGCCGATTTTCACAACACAACTTAAAGAACATTGGTGTTTCATAGTTGCATGATGAAGTACTCTATTATATTCCCAATATAACATGATATAAGAGAAATAAGCATTCATCCATACAATCCAAATGGTAGCTAAATTAGTTAACCAAATATCCTATTGATGCCAAAATGTTACTATCATTCATATAAACTCATGATACTAAGATCTTAATAACAATTTCGTAGGAGCACTTTGAAGAAACTAATCTATGATTTCTCATAACTTCAAATTATAATTATAACAGAAGCATTTGTCTCATGTATTCACAATAATCTCATACATCATGATGTCAACTAAGTAACCACAACTTGCTTATCAACATTCAAAGATGGCACATCTACAAATAGTATTATGTCATATATGAATATTCACAACCCTTAAATCCAATGATAATCGTATGGTATAGTAATCAGTGGAATTATGAAATTTATTTACAGCTTTAAAATACAAAGATACATTACATATATGCACGTGCAACTAAAGATTCCAATATCTGCTGTTTGTCTTCTCGTCCACACAAACATGGATGTCGGGTGTGGGTTCACCCAACCATAAGGATTACCTAACCTTTACCAACCATTAGGAACTGAGATGGAGAATTCAGAACAATGCCAGTAGAGAGATGCGGGAATGGTATAAGGATTTGGACGAGTAAATGATTAGGAGTATAAGAGAAATAAGATAATACAACTCCCACAATATCCACAACTTCACACATTGCTTGAGATCACAATACATAAATAGTAGACATGAAAGTGTTTATCTACACCCATCGATAATGGCTTAGTACGGTTGGCCCAACTATCCCCAACTTTGCACCCTTTTGTATGAATAATGACATATTTATGGTTGACCAGGCACAATTATAGTCGGCCTTAACCATCCAACAAATTAGTGTGCGGCCCATTCCCGCCACCAATAGTAGTTTAGTGCGGTTAACCACATCCATCAAAGAAGTGGCACAAAATGTTCAGCTACATTAAGTGGCTCAGTATGGTCGGCCACATTCAAAAGTGTAGATCATTACGGTCGGCTACATGCAATTTAAACTTATGTTGCTATTCCAATGATATACGTGGGTTTGCTCTTCACGGCTTCACTAGTGAACCAGAGCAGGGGGTTGTGGATTATGGAATAGGGTAGCGTGCATTTATCTTGACTCCAGTGAGTCATCACTCTTCCATTAATTTTGGAGTTCATGATGACATGGCAGCCATCAATGCATTCTTTACAATTCAAAATAAAAATTTCCACATCATGTCAAAGTGCAGTTTTGAAGATATTGGTTAAGAGTGCAATTCAAACGATCTACGTCATAGTTTTTCTTTTGATTTCACTTGAAAAGAGGGGTAAAACCCTTGGACATGTATTCAGATCTGATTCATGACAAACAACAGTCCACAATATCATTTAATCATGTACATATAACATGCCTAAAAGAACTTCAAATATCCTTGTTAATTAGCTGGTGAAACTAGGCATGTAACTAGTCGATAGAAGTAAAAGTTTACATTTGATGCTGCAGTCTGCAAGAGTTGGCTGGGATAAACATCACACTCAACCATAGTTCTGTTATAATCAGATTATGACAGCCCCAAAATATCAAGGGTTAGCGACTATGCTTTCAAAACGATTGAAACTAGTTTACTAACTAGAAAGAGGTGGTTTTCACACCTAGTTTTGCATTCGACAAGACTCAATATTATACTTTGTTGTTACATCGATGTTGCAGCCATGCAAACTTAATTAGGACATCTCCATGCAAACTAAAACAGTTCTCAATAATTCTAACAAAATTTTTTCATTTTACTTAAAATTTACCATCCAAAATTACAGAAATCAAGGAAAAAACATAGGATTCTGAAACTTTAAATGAAGTGATTCTCAGATGATAATGGTTGTTCATGACAGTTACCTATGGCATTAGGGGTCGTCCTCACACCTCCTTGGCTGTACCTGGCCAAAAAGTATTAAAAAAAGTGTAGAAACAGGCAAAAACTAGTAGTTTTCTAAGAACAACTATAACATCCCGTTTTTTAAAGATTGTTTAAATGAACAAGTGAATGGTTTAAGAAATAGTCTCGTGGTAATTTGGTCTTAATAAACTATTTGATGACAATCAAACTATTGTGTGAATACGACTATTGATGTAAAATTAAATGGTTGAGCAATGTAATTAATGTTTTGAATTCAATCTATTGTCGTACATTGAATATGTTAATGATTATCCTTATTAATTATAATGTACGACTTTATTGTCATTTATTAATGTATATAAACACTTGTACTGGTAATAGATTTTGGTGTCATTTAGCGAAGTATTGCACTACGAGATAGTAAGAGAAAGAAAATGGGGCAATGATGATGACAACAAGGCGATCGATTTGAGAAGTGCCGGTTGCATATGGATCATGCAAATGTCTCGTCACTTTGTGTGCTTAATAATGTTTGAGTGCGGTATTTAATCATGTCGCAAGATGTTATTGCATGTTTTTTGTGATGAATAAACTAGTGTTGAAAATAACCATATAGATCTAAATTGTTAATAAGTGTGTCGTAATAAGAAGACACAACTTAAACAATTCAATGATGTACATATACATGAATGTATGTGCCAGATAAATAATTGTATTTGCACATATACACTTATATGTTTGTGTATGATCGTATTGACACAATTACAAGACTTTATTATTTTTAAGGCGAAATGCAACAATTAGGTAATTAAGGTGTTTTTTATTTTGTATGCTGTATCGTTTAATAAATTGAATGAATAAGATGTTAAATAAAAATGAAAGAAAATAAATTAAATAAGAGAAAATAAAAAAAAAAAAATAAAAAGAAGAAAAAAAGAAAATATAGAATTGAGACAAAGTATTTCATTGCATGAGATATGTGGTGCTTGTAGAAAATAAAAAATGAAGTTAAGAGGGCCGTAGCATTTTGAGGGCAACCATTGTTGAATTTACAAAAAAGTCTACTAGTTTTTGGTAAGAAAGAAAGGAGAAAGGAAGAAGTAAGAAAAACTTGTTTGGAAGAGAGATCTTCAAGAATGTCAAGGGTAATTATATTTATGGTTTTTCATTACTATTGTGCTAAAAAAATTCAAAGTTTAGCCATAGGTTTTTCTTTAAAAAAAAATGCATTTGTATGCTAGGGTTTGAAGAAAAATGCAAAAATTCTTCTATTTCTCATTACATAAAAAGTTAGTTGTTATGAGTAGAGGTGATCTGTTGAATATATTTAAGAATGAGAAAGGGGTAGAGAGAGCCCAACACTCTTATATTAATTCTAGTTTTTATTTCATACTTTCATATTTTTTGTAAAATGTTTTTCATAAAAAACTAGGGTTTTTATTTGCCAAAATATTGGGTTTTTCATAAATTTTACAGAAGTTATATGCCTTGTAGATGCATATTTTATGACTGTATTTTTATTCTTTGTTGAATTTGTTTGTCCTACAAGAGAAAGAAGCTACAATTTTTTTGGAAATGTTTTCAAAGGTTTCTAGGTAAAATTTGTAGATTGTTTTTGTGGGTTTTGCTCTAATAAATAAAAAACAAACAATAAGTAATCTTCAGATCTGATGTACATTAATATTTTATGAGATATTTCAATTTATAGGTTCCTCACAAACAAGAAAATTGTTAAGTTTTGGAAGCAATTTCTATGAAATTTATGTGTGATTGAGCTTTTTTTTTGGGTTGTGTTCCAAAAAAGATAAGAAAAAAATGGTAGAACTTAGCCTTGTTATAGGTATTAATTTTTTGTGAGAAAATAAGGTCTAAGACTATAAATAAAATTTTCATATAGATTCAAATTTAGTATTTAAATTCTGAATTTATTCAAAACGCGACTAGACAATTTTCAATGATAGGTTTTGTTTGCTTAATTCATCCATTCACTGGTTGTACATACATAACAAAACATTATCCTTTAGATGTCGTAGGTGGAATGTCAAAACTGAATTTATGAAGTTTGATGGTTCAAGGGGGACGTCTTCATGAGAATTTAAAAATCTATAACAATGGATGAAAACTAGTTATGTATTGTCATAAGATTTGTATTAAATATTCATTGTAGTTTTTGTGATTATTTTGAAAATCGTTGGAAGGTTGAATATGCATATTTGGAACAGTTTTTTATATTTTTGAATTATTTATCAAGTAAAAAAAATAATTATTTAATAATATATAAATTTTGTTTTAATTGGATTTGTCGGAATAAAAATTAGTCATTCTATCTGACAAAAATAAATGCGTTTTCTTTAAATAATTTTGTTGCTTTGTTAAGAGAGTATTCTTCTCCTGCTAGTTCATCCAAGAGAAAAACAATTACTTATCAATTAATAAAAATATGTTTGAAACTAAACAACATTTATTGCCTTCAAAATTTGTTAATCTTGTCATGTTCGACACTTAACTAGATTTGAATGTTTTAAAAAATTGTTAACTGTGTCATGTTCGACACTTAACTAGACTTGAATGCCTTGAAAATTCATTAGTCGTTTCATGTTCAATCATTATCTAGACTTGAATGCATTGAAAACTAGTTCAACCTTGTTTGAAACTAAACCACACTTGTTGCCATAAAAGCCTATTAATCGGTTATGTTCGACATTTAATTAGACTTGACTACCTTGAAAACTTGTTAACAGTGTTATATTCGACACTTAATTAGACTTGAATGCATTGAAAACTTATCAGTCGTGCCATGTTCAACATTTATCTAGACTTGAATGCATTGAAAACAAGTCCAATAAATATAATGAGATCTGTTCATGGTGACATTTTTGGTATTATTTATGAGACCGACCATGTAGCCTTAATAAAGCCAATAAAATTAAAGTTGAAAACAATGGTAGTAAATGTCCAAACGCTTGACAATTAGAACACTTAAATTCGACTTCAACTTAATATAATTTAGCCAAACAACTAAACTACTAAAAATCTAAGAACTTTAACAATACATATCTAATATATCTTAACACATTAAAAAACTTCAATTATAGCTTGATAATCAGTCTTAAAGAGACTTATTATTTTTGTGAGTCTGACCGGTGTCAAAACAATAATTTTTGAACACAACCATTCATAAGAACTTGAATTGTGAGCTACCTATAAGATTCTAGGTTGTAGTGTTTAGGGTATTGGCACAACCCATGGGGTCTATCAATATTCATATTACAAAATCGCTGAGCAAGGACATCGGGAGCATAGGTTGAGATATCAACTTATAACTGATGGAACCTACTATTTCTTTGGTAGACACCAAAATTTGTATGGCCCATGACCCAAAATATATAAATATGCATATTCAAATTCCTAATGGCGATAGTAAGACTCTAAGTGGAGTAGCCAAAGAAGAGTGCTCTGTGTTTGAATCGAGATGCTCAAATTGTTGCAAAGCAATCATGGTGCCAAGTTAACTCGATATATGCTAGAGGAGTTGGCAAAGTTAGTTACTCTATGACCAATTAGGTGTGTTACCTTGATGTTAATTAATGTAATAGGTCTAGTGATCAACAATTATGCCTTAAAAGTAGCAAAACTAGAGAGTAGACCTAGGATCGGTTGTAATCATATAAAATTCTAATAATTGATTTGCAAGTTGAGCAATGTATTTATTTTCTGCAATGACTTATATATGAGCTTGTATTTTTATGTTGTGATAAATGGATTTAGTAATTTGATGTAATGAATATTTTATTTATTTATCGTACATTTAATTAATTAACTAATAAATACAATTGCTTTTAGGTCTACTACTTCTAGGGCATAATTGCTATTCACCGAGGCCATTACATTTATTAGCATTGGGAGTCAAACGGATTCTAGGTGTAGCTACTACTTCTAGGGCATAATTGCTGTTCATCGAGCCAATTACATTTATTAACACCAAGATTCACGTTGTTAATTAGTTAATTAATTTTACAATTACATGAATATATTATCAATTACATCAAGCTACTAATTCAATATATCACAACATAAAGATACAATCCCATACATAAGTCATTGTAGAAAATAAATATATTACTCAGCTCGCAAGTCGGTTATTCGGGTTTCATATGATTACATTACAATTTTTCGTAGGAATACAATGATACAATTTTATAAATAATGAGACAAAAGATGAGAAATAAGTCTTGGTCCACCATCTTCAACAAGCTCCACTGGAGGTCATTGTCGAGAGAAAGATAATGGGTCAAGATGATCCCAACTATAATGATGAATGGAGATTCCTACCCACCCCATCATATCAATGACAATGATAGATGCTAATGTGTTGTGTTGCAAGGGATCATGCGATGTTAAACATAACCAAATGCATACAACTTATTCGCATTCAAACACACAACATTCGTAGAAGGCAAACACATGTTTTCTATACACGACAATTAATTGTATACAATGTATAAATATTCATCTATAATCAAGATGTCATTCACAATAAACTAATCACATGATTATTTGTTGATAAATACATTAACATGTTTATTCATTCACAAATCCAATGCATTTGATGATTTTACACACACAAGTGAATTACTCAAAAGGCTTCCTAAACAAGATAAAACAATCTACTTAAAGAGTGACTATCACAACAAATAACATCCATAGCTTTTTCCTACAAAGGGATCATGAGTCCATAAAAGGATATTAAAGTTCATTCATTCCTTATTTTGATCATCAATCCCAAGCATACATAGGCCTAAAGGTGACAAGTTTGTCATTTGTTTAGGGTAGTTTCACAATGCAGTCGATATATTGATGAAAACTAATTTAACCAACTAGTCAATGTCACTTGAATGTCTTAGCATTAATATGACTAACCAAGTTTATTGCCTAAACATCACTATGCAACTAATATGATGGTGATAAACTAATACTGTTAGGCCATACATCACTATGTAGACTAAGCATGACAAATGATAGACTATTCAAGTGTGATGGTTGACACGACATCATGCTACTTCTCGTACGCTGAGGCTAGCACTTTTACCCTTAACATTATGGCAATTGATCCCACCCATACAATTAATTTCCAAATGTAGTACTGTTCAATGTCTTCCATGTACACTATGGTTCACATAAGTTGCTAGTTATAATGACATAATGTTAGGCTTTAGAGAACCGTTTCACATGTAGTAATAATGTCATATTGACATAATAGCAGAAGTTTACATAATGACATAAATTTCTAGCTATAAGGATATAATGTTTATCCTTAACATGTAGGTTGAGTGATTTGCCCGGTTCCATGTAGTATTGCCATACAACTGCTTGCATGTACACTATTTAGTTTTGTTACTTCTAGAGCATAATTGCTGGTCACTTGACTTGTTACATTCATTAGCATCAAGAAACACAATCAATTGGTCCCAAAGTAACTAGCTTTGCTAAATCCTGTGACATATATGGAGCTATCTTGTTACTGTGATTGCTTTGCAACAATTTGAGCATCTCAGTATCAACACAACATTAATCCCTGGTTGCATATCTATTAGTTCATGATCATAGACCCTTACATAATTGGGGGTACACCTAAGAAAAAATAGGTTCTAGTCAGTTATTGTTGGGTCTTTTTCCTTAGCTTCACATAACTAAGTATTAGTTACGCGCCAAATAGAAAGAGGGTGTCAACAAGCTTGCACGCTGACACAACACGCGAGGGGTAACTTCACGCACTTACCTGAGGTGCGTAATAGGGACCGGTCCCTGTCAATTCCGTTGTGCATAATAGGGACTGGTCCCTGTCAATTCTGTTGTGCCTAATAGGCACTGGTCCTTGTTGGTTCTGCTGTGCGTAATAGGGACCGGTCCTTGTTGATTCTGTCGTGCGTAATAGGGACCGTTTTCCGTCAATTCTGCGGCGCGATGGCTGTTTAGTTAATCTCTATCTTACTAAGGCGCTTGAGTCACTATATTTAGCTATTGTCACTATCATCATTATTATAGAGTTAGCCCTTTGACCAATCCATACAATGTAGATAACTTTTACTATAAAAGCAAAGTTAAGACCATAGAGATCAATACATCACAATTTGCAAACAAGAATTAGTTCTATTGCTTTCATTTATTAAGGCTACCAAGTTACATTGTCATTACACGATTTTTTCGGATTTGAACATTGATAACTATTCTGCATATCCAACAATATCAACTCTAGTTCTAACAACTCTAATCGTTGCAACTTCTAGTAGTCCTTAAACAAGCTAAGGGGTATTTATACACAGGGGTACCCCTTGCCTTCAGTTCTATCACTAATACAAAATGGTGAGTAATCAATGACCATTAACAACGAGTCGTGGAAAGCCTACATTGAATTCCTATTGACTTGGGCCTAATTGCCCCCATATACCCTCTCTATGCTGGATCTTCGTGTTTGTGTTCCTCTTCTCTCTCATGCCAGTGCTGGATTCGCGCTCTCATTAATCTCTGTTGCTTCCCCGAACAACTTTGTAACGACCTCCACTTCTTGCGCCCTTGTCCTAGTCTTGTGCTTTTGTGAGTCCTGCATCTTATGCTCATCATTCTCTGTTTCCTTGTCTTTCACAACTCGTCCTTCCGTGCCATTGTCTTTCGTGCCAATGTCTTCCGTGTTGTTCTTCAACTTTTCGCTCTTCGGCGCCATCTTCTTTCGTGCCATGATTTGTCCGCGCTAAGGTCCTCTATGTTGTTCTCGCGTCCTTGTGTTCTTGCGTCGTGTTACATGACACTTGGAGTATTTTATTACAAAATTTGGGTCCAACATTACCCCATACTAATCCCATAGTCCATCCCTGACTATGCTGCATTTTCTTCGATTGTCAAAAATGTGGGATCCGCTTGCTGTACTTGGCGCTTGAGTTCTTCCCACTAGTTTAGGGTTGTCTGAAGAGTGGAAGTAATAACTTTCACTTGGCCTTTTTAATTTCTTCAATTCTTCAGGGTGCTCTAAAAAGCCATCTGCTTGAGTTGCCAAAGTCTCAAGCTGAGAAGCTGCAGCCTTGTGGGCATCCTTGAGGGACCCAACTTCATTGAAAACCTACCCTCGAAGTGCTGAGAAACTAGCATTCAACTCTTGTCATTGGGTGTTTATTTTCTTTTCTAGCCCTTTGATGTCTTGGAAAGCTTTTGCACGCTGGGCCTTGTCTTTGATGCTCAGGGCATTCTCAGCCAATTATTGACGTCATTGTTCCTTAGGTAGCAGTTGCGCTTCCAAACTTTTGCCCGGTTGCACTAGGTTTACCAAAACCCCATTTGTGATGGGAATAGTGTAACCTAGTTGATTCAAAAAGTTGTTGCACTCCCAAGTATTCAGTTGCCCAAAGTTTCTCTTGTCCAAGATCCACTTGGTTTTTACATTTATTCAACAGAAGGTCCACGAGTGTCTCCAACTTATTTATGGCCTCACCAGTCACATGAATGCCATTCGAAAGCATCGATTCACTTCTCAAAATTGTTTGACAAAGGCCCAAAGTCCTAAGTCGCGCTGCCTCAACCGCATCAAGCCGACGCTTAAGTTCTTCAATTTCTGCCTCGAGCTTGTGCCGTGTTTCATGTTCCTCTTTGTATAGGTGCACAACCTCTCATTGTTTAGTGTGGATTTGGCTCATATCGTTGCTGTTAAGAATATTTTGCCTAGAAACTTCCAGGGCAAACTTGATCAGTTCTGCGCCCGCTTGCGTTGGAGAGCAAATTGCGGGACTTATCTAGAGTGTGTCGAGAATACTTGCCAATTCTGGACTTATGTTAGTGCTCTCCCTTGGAAGTTCAAATCGTTCTTCATCATGGTATACTTCCATCTCGAAGGACATCTTGTGCGGGGTTTGTTCCGTGGACTCATGCTCAGGGAAAAACTTCCACAAATACAAACGTTTGTCGGGCATGAACTGTTGGAACGCAATGCAAATGGGAGGTTCTTGATTTGGCTATTGCTATTGCTCTGCCTCCTGCATCGGTTCCTTGCCCTTTTGGGGTTTGCGCTCTAAATCAATGATCTCGGGAGTCTTTTGTCATGTCCCCTTTCCAGTTGACGTCTCGCAGAGTTGATGATTAGCCTATTATGCGACCCTCGTAGGCTGATAGGATGGATAGAGGGTCATGATGGAGCTTGGCTTGGCTTCGACTAGCAGAATTTTCCTAGTTGGCGTTTGTTCGGGTTCTTTTGGACACGTTTGCCTGAGCTCCTATTTTTTTAGGGATATTTGACACGCAACGGAGCACCCCTGTTTTGGTATGGTCATGTGCGGAATCACTCGCGTGTTCGCCAGCTTCAGATGGATCGAGAATCGAATATGTATCGAGGGAGATATTAATATTTAATTGATTTAATTAAATATTAATTATTTAGCGTAATTATGACTTAGTTGTTTTGGGCCAATGGGGCGCTCATTATGAAGGGGGCCGTTTTAATTATATTTTATAATTAAAATTGTGTCTTAGACTATGGGAAAATTAAAAGAAAAAGAAAACCCTAATTTCTAATTGTGAAACCCTAATTAGGGCAAGCACACTTTTTCAAGGATATAAGGGTTTCTCATTGGTAAGAGCACCATTGATGTTGAAGACAAATTTTTGCTAAGTGTTTTTTTTGAGAAGACTGAGCCAAGGGTTTCCAGTATTCTATTTGCATTAAAGAACGTGCAATTTTTAGTGTGTGCAATTCAGAGGTTGTGAGATATTGATTTATTGTCGGGATGAGAGATAACTTCACACAGAGGTTATCACAGAGGTTCACAGGGATTTATTTCATCAGGGTTTGATCTAGAAATTATCTAGAACAAGATTATCAGTTGTGGCGCAATTTCTTAGGGTTCTGGAGTACAGTCGTACCAGGCTGTATTGTTTTTACTGTCGATGTACGAAATCCATACGGTATTGTACCAAGCCGTACAGTTACAACAAAGGGCGTATTTTTGTTTTGGGGCAAAACGCCTTCTTTTTGGCAGTTTTGTTGATACCCTTTTGGGCGCCTAGACATCTATCATCTTTCTGTACCTTCATAAGCATAGAGAAAGGATTATTAATTGCAGCCGTACCAGCTGTATCAAATCTAGGGTTTGCAAAAAAAATCAGGGTTTTGAACAATATTTCATATTATTTTTATATGCATGACAGAGATATTCTATTGTAATCATCTGGATGAATAATAAGATCATAGATTAGCCAGTTAAGAGATTATTCTGCTATTTATTATTTATTTGAAATTATTTTGCAAAATCGCATTCTTCTTTATTTCATACAAAAACACAAAAAAATCAAAATACACAAAAACAGTCAAAAAAATATTCAGTATCAGAATTTCAGGGAAAACATGGGTTTCTACATCTTTTCCCGTTGCTTGTTGGAACCGGCGCCAAGGTCCTCTATGTTGTGGCCTTCCCCTCTTTTTGCTTCCCCAGATTTTGGACTTCTATGTTCATCTGCTGTTCCTCAGCAACTTGTTCTTCATTGGGTTCAAGTGTTTGCTCTTTGCTGGACTCGGGGGTGGGTTCCTTAACAAGTTGCACTTCAGGAGAAGCCTCACTTGTGTTTGGAATTACCACTCGAGACGCTTCTTGTTTAGACTCTACTTGAGGAGTGGGATGTGCAGAGTCATCCTTTTGTATTGTTAGAAGCTCCTTGACTTTTGTTGGCGATGGGATCTACCTTTGCCGTTTAGGCTTTTGCTTGAGGGGCTGGCTGGGATGCTGCGATGCCCTCCTGCTTTGCAGGCAACCCTTGGGTCTCTAGTGGTGGCAAGGCCTGTTGTTGATGTTTTGGGATGACCTTAGGTTGGTCCTTCGTCCCACTAGAGCTGATGGCCTCAAGTCTTGGCCTCTTCTCTTTTGCTCACTTACTCGCCTTCGTGTCTCTAGTTGGGAGGGAAGTGGTTTCTTCTCCACCTTCTGGGCTTTCGACTTCTTTGGTGGCTTGAGCATGTAGAAAATGACCCAGATTTGCCCTTGCTCGACTATCTGGTAGGGACTAATGTCAGTCTTGTCAGATTCACGCTTTTCCACATATGCGTGCCTCCCTAGGTAAATGTAAAGATTGCGAAGAGTCTGGACCTCAACTTCAATCTTGTCTGGATCAATCTTCACAGAGCGTGCGTTCGAAATGCTGTTCATCGAGTCCATGAAGTATCTTGCAGTGAAGGCATAGGGCAACTTAAGCCACCCTGACAAGTTGTCTGTGGTTGCCATCCAGATATGCACGAGGGAATATTTGCTTTACAACAAATTGTGCATAGGATCCCATCTGCATGGGAAACTCTTTGGGTATGTGCCATTCGTCCCCAAATGCCACTTCCATGCCATAAAACCAACCCTTCATCTTGGCCTTGTGGGAGGGTGTGATGGCATCGGGGCAAGTGAATTGCTTAAACCATTTGGCGGGGGACTTATGTTTTGGTGGGTAAACCTAGTTCAATTCTTTGTCTGAGCACTTTGGGATGCCAATCTTATCAAAAACTAGGAGTAGCAAAATTGTACCCCAAGGAAACTTGTGGTTGGGCAGGGGATGTGCTTTCTCCGCATCCTATACAAACTTTTTTGCAAAATATAGGGAGTAATTGTACTTTGCTCCCTTGGCCATTTGGCTAGCCACATAGAGGTGTGCCATGTCCAACTCCTTCCACCGATCCACGCTTCCCAGCTTGGTCATGGCCAAGTGTGTAGCTATTTGAATTGTTGGATCTTCCAGGCAAATTACATACATAGCGTGGCCTTTTTTCTTGTATTTTAGCACCACCACCATCTTCTCAATTACCCCCTGATCTTCCAAATCTGCGCGAAGATCATCTCCAGAACAAAATAACCTAGTTAGTTTGCTGATGCCTTTAGGAGTGATCCTCACTTTGCGCCCAACAAAATAGAGGTAGTCTTCGTGAATATGCGAGACTAAGAACCAAATTGCGTCTTGTGGTTTCCCAAAATATGGTAGGTTGAAGAGTTGGAGCACCCCCGCATCTTCCAACAAGTTGTAGACCGTGAGATCATAGGTGATCTCGTTTTGGGTGTTTTTGTGCTCCACCCGGTAGTCCTTTTGCAAATCAAGCTCATTTCTAGGCTGATGATGATTGTGGTCTAGGACCTGACATGTAGAAACCTTAGACTCCCAATCATTCACGCGCAACACCACCTTTGGGTATTGCATCTCTTCATTCACGCGCAACAACCTTTTTCCCTACACGCGTCATTTCTAGTGTTGGTCTAATAGGGGTCCCTTCCCCCAAGCTTGCTGTGTCCTTGCTCTGCATGCTGCTCTCACTAGAACCCTTTTCTTGAATGAACATTGGACCTCCTTCCTGAATGTATACGGGACCTCTTTCTGCGCCCTCGAACTCTTCAACTTCGGGAATGGCTGGTAATGATTCTCTGCTCCTATTGGACTTCCGCTTTGGCCACATCACCGATCGGGGTCCTCGGAGGTTAACATGGGGCCGACCAACTCTCCCAAACAAATACATCTTGACTCTTCTTCCTTAGACACAAAATGCTTCGGCTCCTTGCTTCAACCTCCTCTAAAGGTGGGCTTGACACTTATAACCTGCAACTTCTCTTTCCCTGCTTGTATGGACATGTTTTTACTTCTTTTTCACTTGAATGAGCATTGCCTTAATCTCTTCTTTGCTTTTGTAAATGATAGTACTACTTAATCGTATTCTTTGTTGTTGGTTCTTGCTTGTATGAGCTTTGTAATTCGTCAAGTTTTCAAGCGTAAAAATTGGAAATGAGAATCTTTATGGAGTTTTATAGGATTTTTCGAATTCTTGCATTAACTTTTCCACTTTCCATTAACTCTTTTCCATGCTGTCACCCATCACTTCTGCTATTAATGCTCTAAATGGCATGCCTTTGTGTCCATTGGGCACACTTGGCATTCATACTTTTAGTTCCTAAAATCTGTCACTCATTTTTAGGACAACATATGAACTATTTTGGTCCTGAAAGCCAAAATTATCTGTTCCCTTCTCAAAAATTGTTCTGAGCATTCAAATTCTACATTATTCAAGCTTTTCAGTTAAGGGACTAGCAGTGTCAACAGTTTCAACGACCTCAACAGGTGAGCTCTCTCTAAGGAACAAGTATCCAACACTTAGGCAATTTCAAGGTTGGTTCAACGCCTCGGTTCAACCAAAAATGTCCATCGGCAAGCTTCAAACAAAGGATTGAACCATTGAACCCCGCTTCTAAAAGGTTCAAAGGTTCAACAGGTTCAAAGACGTCGGCAAGCTTAAAGAGTTAAACGCTTCGGCAAAAGTTCAAAGTTCAACCACTTCGGCAAGTTCAACAGCTTCAAAAGACTTAGCAAAAAGAAGGAAGATTGAATCGTCGAACCTTGAACCAAAAGGTTCAATGGTTCAAAGGTTCAAGGTTCAACAAGATTGGTTCAAGAGGTCAATTGAATGAGTGGAACACAAGATTGAACCGTTGAACCAAATTTGGTTCAATCGGTCGGTTCAATCGAACGGTTCAAAGGAGTGCTCCAAAGCCCAAAGGGCAAGTGCTCTTGCGGAAGGCAATGAACCAAAGGCCAAGTGCCCTTGCGGAGGGCAGTGAACAAAAGAAAACAAAGATATCTTTTAGAAAGATTTTTCGCAGCGAAATTTTACAAGACAAAGGAAAGGTTTCCTTTGGACAAAATGTCCGAAGGAATGATCAAAAGCCCAACGCAAAGCGGCTAAGGCAAGGGAAGATTTCCTTTGGACAAAACGTTCGAAGGGGAAGGTGTCCCTTTGGGCCTTGAGAAGATCCATTTCCTGGTCGCTAAGAGCCCCCCGCAAGGGTACCTGCCCTTCGGGGTCCTTCGGGCGGTCTTCGTCTTCAATTCCTTCGGACAAAATGTCTGAAGGAATTCCCTAGTCGCTAAGAGCCCCCCGCAAGGGTACCTGCCCTTCGGGGTCCTTTGGGCGGTCTTTGTCTTCAATTCCTTCGGACAAAAGGAGTTGAAGACGAAGACCACCCGAAGGACCCCGAAGGGCAGGTACCCTTGCGGGGGGCTCTTAGCGACCAGGAAATGGATCCCTTCGGACATTTTGTCCGAAGAAATTGAAGATGAAGACCGCCCGAAGGACCCCGAAGGGCAGGTACCCTTGTGGGGGGCTCTTAGCAACCAGGGAATGGACTTCTCAAGACCCAAAGGGACACCTTCCCTTCGGGAGGTTCCAAAGACATTAAGCCGAAGGAATGTTTCTACGGATTCTGCAGACCCGTTTCTACGGACTCTGCAGACTCGTTTCTATAGACTCCGCATGTTTGTTTCTATAGGGTTATTTCTACGGACTCCGCAGGGTTGTTACTATGGACTCCTAAAGCCTATTTTTACGGACTCTGCAGGCTTGATAAAGACGAAAGAATTTCAAAGCTTCGAAAGACTTAGAGAAAATAAAGGCTTCTAAGAAAGAGGATGAACCGTTGAACTTTGAACCAAAATGGTTCAACGGTTTCAAAAGTGCAACGAAAGCGAATGAATCAAAGAAGCGATAGAATCAAGGAGCCGAGAAGGCCACCCGAACCGTTGAAACAATGAACCAATGACGTCCTCGTGGACGTCAAATTCAGGGTAATGAAATATCTGTTGATTTTCAAATGTGGCGCGGAACTTGAAAACAAACTCAGCGACCAGCTGAAGGAGCTGGCAAAAAGGGAAAAGGTAGTCCGAGAGCTCAAATTGCAACAGGAAAGAGGGAAAGCCCAGAAATATCTGCGCAGGAGTTATCCCAGTAGGTGGAACAGTCCGCCAAGTAGGCTTGTTTTTCTCCCTTGGAGTAAAGGCGAAGTGGACCGCTGCGCAGACATCAGGTAAATGACTAAATGACCCAAGCCCAAGAGAAGACATTTGAGATGAATCAAAACGCCACAGTTAAGGCAGACGCCCTGTTCCAGCATGGCCCTCTTTGACAAAATTGAAAATGCATTCAAGGCATTAAATGCAGCATGGGCCGTTCCATGAAACAAAGCGCCAAGCTTTTTTTGGCTGCTATATATTGTAATCTCTTATTTTATGCAAAAGAGATCTCTTTGATTAGAAGCGAAACTCTGCCCAAATTGAAAGGCATTTCCTGAGACTTTGAGTTCAGATTGTTAATCATATGTCTTTATTTGAATGAGAAAGCAAGTGACCTTTCAGACTTTGTGCTGTAATAAGTTGTGTTATTTAGGAGATTGTTCTTATGTCTGTTTTTTGAATGCGTTCTTGTCCATTTAATTAAATAAGCAGGACTAGTGGAAGTAACCAGGGAGGTGTCTTGAAGTCGACTGTGGAAAGACTTTGTGCTGTCACAATTGTCTTTAGTGTGTTTATTTTCTGTTTTTGTGTAAATGATCTTGGGACGACTTTGTGGCCCCATTATTCTTCGTATTTCATTCTTTGGCAGTTGAGGGGGAGACTTTGTGCTACACCTCATTCTGCTTGTTACAGCGCCCTATTCCAGTTACTTTTACTACTCAGAAAGAATTCTTGCTGTTTGCTGCAGACCATTTTTGAAAGAAGAGAAGTGCCTTCAATGTTTTCACCAGGATTTCTCCTTTAACCTGTGAACATCATCTCTGAAAAAAGAGAGATGGATGGTGTTATCCTACCCTGAGTGTTATTTTTTGCATATATATATAGTATATAGCTCTTCATATTTATAGGGAACCTCCCCTTGATGAGAGGAGAGATTTGTCTCCTTTTGATGTGGTAAACTTGCACATTTGGCCGACCAATCTCGCTATGCTGTGGTTGAAATCACCTATTTTTCTCATCAGTTAGCTGGTGACAATATATTCACCCAACACATACCACTCCGTCATTGATGAATTCACGTCCCATCCGTGGTGAGTTGTGCCTTTCTCGTACTGCATGTCAGCTGTAAGCATTTAAACTTCTCATTTTCTTGGCAGGAACTCATATTAGCCCATCTTGTAACGGCGTTTCCTTGCCATCTTCGTTTCGTTTCCTTTTTCATGCGCCATCTCCTACACATCTAGCACTATCCTTTGCATGCATCTGCCTTGTGCTACCTTTTGCGCGCATCCCTCATGCTCCCCAACTCGCATGCCTTCTATTTGTGCCGTGTCTTGCGCACCCCATTGTCTTCTAAGTTCTTCGATTCCTCATGGTTTTTCCATTGTTTCCTTTATGCGCTAATGACTTAACTAACTTATTTACCTTTAAACCCACCCCTACTAAAATATGTGTGTGGTCCTCCACGGCAAAACTGAATAAGATCCAACTGTGAAGAAAATGAAAGATAGAACAAAAGGCGCACACTATGTGCCACGCTTATTTAAAAGCAAAACAAAGTTCTAAACTAAACTATTGGCATATGTCTTATTGACAGAAAGGGAAAATTGCATCAAATGGTAGGGCTAGAGACGACTATCATTGAAATGGCTTGGTAGGAATTAGCTATCTAACCTCTTTAGTTTGCAAGCAGCTGTTGGACAAATAGCATGAATAATAAACGAACCATTTGAGTGGATCTGGAGTTTATCTGAGTGGCGCGCGAACTTGGAATCATGGACTAGGACATGTATACTAGGATGAAAAACTTTGGTTTTGATATGTCGATCATGCCAGGGTTTTTGTTTTTGCTTCTCAACTCCTTGACTCCAATATGCGAGAAAACGTGTTTCATCCAGTTGAAGTAGAGTGTCCAAACATGCTTTTAGAGATTCTTCATCATCTAATCGACCAACACATGCAATACGCAAAAAAGGTACAAGGAATTCGATTGGTAAAACTGCTTCAGTGCCAAAGACAAGATTAAAAGGAGTACTCTTGTTCAACCTTTTGTACGTGGTTAAATATGCCCATAAGACTGCAAAAACTTGATCATCCCAATCAGTGTGACTGATATTGCAAATCTTGGTCTGTGTATGACCCAGGGTCTTGTTAAAGGCTTCAACTGTGCCATTAGCTTGAGGGTGCTAAGGCGTAGTCTTATGGTGCGCGATCATGAACTCAACCAAGAGGATGCGTATTGTTTCATTGAGAAAGTGAGTGCCATGATCACTTGTTAAGCTTAATGGACATCCATACCTAGCGATAATGTGTTCCCATAGAAATTTGGCGGCGGTGGCAGCAGTACAGTCACATGTGGGAGTTGTTTCAGCCCAACATGTGAGATAGTTTGTGGCAGTAATGACATAGCGCGTGTCGATTCGTCTTGCAACAAGATTAATGGGCCCAACAAAATCAACAACCCATTTTTGAAACGGTTCATAAGCTACGAACGCGGATATCATGGTGAAAATGATTGTGCATGGCTGCGTGCACTTCTTCCGAAGTGTGCAACTGGTATCGATGAATAGGCCACTATCAAGCAGCAGTTCCCTACAAAACAAAGTTTAGCATGTGCATGTGTTCATCTTCAAAAACATAGTAATTTTCTAATTGCTGTAAGTATTCTTGGACCTGCATCTGACCATGAAACCTAGGTGCCTAGTCCAACTGTAAGGTTAATGCATTCATCAGGCATCCACTAATGAGACAAACAAACTTATGGCTCGTAATTAGCTTGCGTGGAACATTTATTTGTCGGCCAACTGCAATACAACCTCAACCTGTTAGATCATAAGCGTCGTGAGCCCAAAGTTTGCAGGCAATGCTGGTAGTGTTGGGGATGGATTGTGTGTCCCCCATTGTAGCATACCATCAAGAGTAGGATCTGCATACTCATTTCCTTGTGCCGTGATGTTATAGATGTGATTGAGGCCTTTGTCAACATCAATTGTTTGTACAAAAAGGGGCCCTTGGTCGTTATTGAGAGGAATGACCAATTGTTGGGTATCATTCTCAACGCTGATGGAGCGCTTCTTGAAACACAAGTCAGTATTGTTTGCTCAACACCATGATCGACCCAATAGTGCTGGGAAATCATCAGCTTCAAGGAGTTCAATTACTTCAAAATTACCTTTGAACGGGACACCCAAGATGTTGACACTGGCATCCTTAAGAACGCTAGTAGGAACTGCTCGAATCTTGTTGGCCATAAATAGAACGTGCGAGGAAGGTTGCAGAGTGGGGCTTCCCATCTTCCTCCAGGCATCCTTCATGAGAACATTAACTTCTGTGTTGGTGTCCACCAATATATCTCGTATCATCCAACCGTCAATGGATGCATTCACAACGACCTCTTTGTCACATTCAACATTGGTTTGGACATGAGCCTCTTGTCATCATGCATGGTTCAAACGACAATCCATCGAAGTCTTGACCATTCGCTGTCGTAACTAGTTCTTAAGGAGAGGGATGATGTTCTCACTAAGAAGAAGCTTGCAGGGCTCTTGAAATTCATCCTGCCTTGAGTCGGTTGGGATAGTCTCTCTTTACATCTTAACTTGCATGGCGGCATCCTTCTCCTTCAAAAACTCAATTTTGCCTTGTAGTTCATGTACCAGGGCCATTGTATCATGCAACACTTATTTTTGTTGTTGAGCATCTAGGTAGTGATGCGCATGAGGTTCTTCACGTTGAACCTTTTCGGTAGGTGGATTTGAAATTGCTTGGGAATGAGTGCCACTCTGTGTAGTAATATTTATCTTGGGTCCATTTGGTGGGGTGGTAGGCCATGGTCTCCACTGAGCACTTGGAGTTTTTGCAACACAAATCATACCAATGCCCTTCTCATTCCGTTCTTTGTTAATGGCTGCATACAAATCAAGAATTCTTCCAGGCGATGTTCATTTTTACAAAAGACGCAGGTGTGATACACTGTGCGGTCATGTTGGTAGCGGTCCGAATATCCATATTTGTAACAAGTTCTAGGTGGGAAATGACCACCTCCGTGTCCATTGCCACGTCGTCGACCTTTGAAAGATTGACCTCCACCAGCGTCCTAGTTATTAGCAATATAAGTCTGGCAAGTTCCTCTCGTGTGTGCTTCATGAATCTCATTAATGATCTGACAGTCATTTGTATCATGTTTGTATGCATCACATATCTTACAATATAGTGACACCTTAGATTGGGTAGCGTGCTGTAATAAGGAACAACTTACATTATGATCCTCTTGATAGATCTCATAAGACTTTAATTAGGGCGTGAACATTCCTCCAAGGACAATTACTTCTATTTTGGCCTTCCACTTTGTAATCAACACACCAAAGACCGTTACGTGTATTATGAGCATTATCGGTCGTAAGATTTTGCAGTTGAGAAGCCATCACAACAATCTGAGTCTCCATAAGGGGCTGATCCCTGTATCTGTACTTCCCACAGCTTCGGCACGGAGGGTGGCTTCCAGTGCCTTGCATGGTTTAGTGAAAGTCTTGTGGGATAAGGCTCGTTGGAAAGGGAGTAGTAACCCTCCCACAAATCATCGAACATGTTGCGTTGGGTTAATCTCAAATGATAATTTTGACAGAAGCGTTTTGAAACACACGTCATACGTGTGCACACTCTCAGTGAGCTCTTGCATTATATCTTTTAAGGCAATGATACTCTGTTGCTCAAAGTCAGGGTTTTCAAATTCTTGGAGAAAACCAACTTTTAATAATTCATAATTCACAATCGTTTGTTGAGGGTCAAATTTGCAATACCATTTGTGCATGTAATCCAATAAAGTAGTGGCAAACTGAGTGGTCTTTTGTTCTGAAGAAGTGATATCCCCCACTTGCCAAATGAGTTCACCCCTGTGAACGTGTTCTATCGCATCTTCGACACCTCGATATTCAGGGAAATGAAGCGTCATCTCGTACTAGATAGTAGGTGCATTGGGTGGTTGTAGTGGACCTTGCTGTGGTGCTCCTCTAGTTCCCCCTGAGCCTTATGGGGGAGGTTCGATAATACCTCTAGCGCCGCCACCTGATCCTCCAACGGAACCTTCGTCGATACTCTCTCCCACGCCTCCTACAACAATAGGCGCGCTAGAAATAATGGGCACTGAGGGAGGTTGATTAGTTATTGTTGGCCCTGTTGTTTGTCCACTAGTTAGATTTGGTCCACTGGGCATTCCAAGGTGAGCCATAAGTCGTTGTAATAGAAAGGTAGAAACCAATGGTAAATTGTTAACTCGATCTTGCACTTTTAGAGACTCCTCTATGGGTTCAGTTCTAGATTCAAATTCAGAGTCCACGTTGTCAGTATCCCAATTTCTAACAAGCATTTTATCAAACTTAAATGCATGAGCATGCACTATGGTGGGGTAATTGGGTTTATTTGGATTGGGTTCCGCTATCAATGTTTGTCTTACTTCTGTGTGTACCTGTGCCAACGAAGGGTGCAAATCCATGGTCATTGAATACTCAGCATGCCTTTCTGCCCTTCAGCGGATTCTTGCGGCATGTCTAGTATCCTCTCGCTTGCCTTTGGGATCGTTGCCTCTCATAGCTTTACGTTTGGCTTCATCATACTCACGCTTCCACAATTCTTGCTATTCGACTTCCATGCTGTACTATCAATCCTATACCGATGCATATCTTTCTATTCCCCCCACCAGTTGCACTGCTCATGCGCGAGAGAGTTTAGTCATCCATGGGGAAGCTCTCAAGCCTAGAATCAACCATAAGCTTCTTAATCTCTAAAGAAAATTGCTTGAGGTACCTTCCATGCGGTTTCCTCAGAAAGTTGAACCGTGCTTCTTCCGGACAAGAATACACAAAGATCGCATATTCCAGAATATGGCTATTAAGCGTTCCCTTCCACTAGATGCCTACTGCTCGTGTCCATATAGTTTCCAACTTAGCTAAGGCTGCCTGACGTTCTATTGACCAAGAAGCCTTTCGTCCATAATTTCTTGAGCGATCTTGCGCATATGCCGAAAGCCAAGCATATAAGTGAATTAATAATTCTACAAAGAATGTTTCATCAACGAATTATATAGGCTCTGCTCTACCCATGTGCGCGTAGAAACTCCTAGTTCAAGATACTGGAATGCAAAGTTCTCTTCTATGGTAACCAACCAGCGCTCAACATTTTCCAAGATAGCGGTTTGAGCATTTCTCTACCATCGTGCCAACAGATGCAACAGGTCTCGGCAATGGAATCAAAATGTTGGGTCTTTTTCCTTTGCATAACTATGTATTAGTTATGCGCCCAATAGAAAGAAGGTGCCAACAATCTTGCGCGTCGGCATATCACGCAAGGGTAACCTCGCGGACTCGCTCGAGGTGCGTAGCAGGGACCGGTCCTCGTCGATTTTGCCGTGCGATGGTTGTTTATTTAAGCTCTATCTTAGTCACATGAGTTACTATATTTAGCCATTGTCACTATCATCATTATTCTAGAGTTAGTCATTTGACCAATCCATACAATTCGGATAACTATTACTATAAAAGCAAAGTTAACACTACAGAGATCAATACATCACAATTTGCAAACAAGAACTGGTCCTATTGCTTTCATTTAATAAGGCTACCAAGTTACATTGTCATTACACAATCTCTTCAGATCTGAACATGGATAACTAATCCACACATCCAACAATATCAATTCTAGTTTTGACAACTCTAATTGTTCCAACTTCTAACCCTTCTTAAACAAGCTATGGGGTATTTATACATGGGCGTACCCCTTGCCTTCGGTTTTAGCATTAATACAAAATGGTGACTAACCGACTATTAATGAGTCATGGAAGGCCATTACAATGAATTCCTATTGACTTGGGCCTAACAACTCTTATATACCCTCTCTATGTTGGCTCTTCGTGTTCGTTTCCTCTTCTCTCATAGGCCGGTGCTAGATTTGCTCTCTCATTCATCTTTGTTGCTTCTGCGAACTGTTTTGTAACGGCCTTCGTTTTTTGTGCCTTTGTCTTAATCTTGCACTTCTGCGATTCTTGCATCTTATGCTCATTCTTTGTTTCCTTGTCTTTCACGACTCGTCCTTCCACAACAATGTCTTCCGTGCTATTCTTCAATTTTTCGCTCTTCCGCACCATCTTCTTTTGTGCCATGATCTGTTCACATCCATGTCCTTTGTTCTTGCGCCCTTGCATTCTTGTGCCATGTGACCAAAACACTTAGAATATTTTATTACAAAATTTGGGTCCAACAGTGATGAGTTATCAATTCAGCCTTATGCTCCTAACGATTTTGCTCAGTCCTCCAAGGATGTGGATGCTGATAGGCCTCATGGGTCATGACAGTATCTTAAATACTATAGTCTAGAATCTTATGGATGACTATTCCAGTAGTTCAAAATTTAAGTTCATATGAATTTTTATGTTTACAAGTCATCGTTTTGACATTAGTCAAACAACTTACAAATATAACAAGTCTTTTTTAAATATTGATTATGAAAATATAATTTAAGTTTTTAAATGTGTTAAGATGTATTAGATGTGTTGTTAAAGTTATTAGGTTTCTAATAATTTAGTTGTTCGGTTAAATTATATTAGATAAAGGTTAGATTCAAGTCTATTAATTGTTAAGTATTTATTAATTGTTTCCAACTTTGGTTTTCTTAGTGTCATATAACTTACATCGTTGGTCTCATAAACAAAACAAAATATGTCTCTATGATTGGATCTCATTGTATTTATTGGACTAGTTTCCAAGGCATTCAAGTCTAGTTGAATGTCGAACATGACATGGTTAACAAGTTTGAAAGACAACAAGTGGTTTCATTTCAAACTTTATTTTGTTAATTGAAGAGTATTTTTTTTTCAAAGCGAATTACTAGGAGAATACTTTCATAACAAAACTATTTAAAGAAAAAATGTTTAATTTTTTCAAATATAATCACTAGTTTTTATTCTGACAAGGTCAATTAAAATAAAATTTTGCATATTATTGAATAATTACTTTTTCTACTTGAAGTGCAATTCAAAGATTTAAAAAAAAGTTTCAAATATGCATATTCAACTTTGTAATGATTTTTAAAACGATCACATAAACTACGATGAATATTCAATACAAATCACATGCCGACGCATAACTAGTTTGCATCAATTCTTTTAGATTAACAATTTCAAGAGGACGTTCCTTCTAGACTGTCAAATTTTTATCAATTCATGTTTGACATTCTACTTATGACATCCAAAAGAGAATCTCTTGCTCTATATATACAATCAACAAATTTATAAGTAAAACAAACAAATCCTATTGTCCGAAATTGTCTAATCATGCATTGAATCAATTCAAAATATAAATATTCAATTTTAGCATATGGGGTTATTTATTTATAGTCTCACATTTACTTTTATGTCAAAAAATCAGTACGTGCAACAGTTCTAAGTTTTATCCCTATATTCATTTCATTTTTTTGAATACAAAAAAAATGAACTCAAAATCACATACAACTCATAAATTCCATTCAAAACTTTATAATAAATTTTGTAAGACGAATTAATTACAACCCAAAAATTGAAAAATTCTATAACATATTAATGTACATTACATCTAAAGATTACTTATTGTTTGTTTTTATTTGTAGAGCAAAACTTATAAAGACAATCTACTGATTTTGCCTAGAAACTCTATAAATGACTTTTAAAATTATGTAAATTATTTCTCATGTAGGGCGAGCCAACTCATCCCTTGAACATAAACAATAGTTATACATGTGCAACTACAAGTCAAATAAGTTCTATACCTTTTTTTAAACTTCCTTCTACCCATTTGTGCGAAACACATAATTTTGACAAGTAAAAACCCTTGTGTTTGGATGAAGAAAAATCATTACAAATTTACGAAGATATGAGATAAAAATCAAAATTAAATGAGTGTATGGTATCCTTCAACCCCTCATTCATTCCTAAATACATTTAGCAAATCACCTCTTTTTACAACATCAATTATTTAGCTTTCTATGTAAGGAGAAAGAAATATTTTTGCAATTTGTTTTAAACTTTAACATACAAATGCCCTTTTTTATCTATACAACAAGATTTTATTTTTAGACTCGATTTTTTCGATATAATAACATAACAATTTTAGAAATATAAATAGCTTTGATATTTTTTGAAGACCTCTTTTCTATGCAAGTCTTTTCCACCTCTTCTCTCATTTTTTTATTCTTTATTCTTTACAAAAAAATGATATAGTTTCTTTGCAAATTCAACAATGGTTGCACCAAAATACTATGCCCTATGCCCTTTTTAGTCTCTTCACTTCTTTTTTCCAAGTGCTACATATTTAGTGCAAAAATTCATGCAATGAAACACTTGGTCTTAATTCTTTCTTTTCTTTTAACTTTGTTTTATTATATTTATTTTTATTTAATGTTTTCTTATATTTATATTCATTTAATATTTTATTTTTTTAATTTATTTGTTTTATTTTTATTTTATTTATTTCGAATATATCAAATAACACACCACACATTAAAAATACTTTAATTACTTAGTTGTATTTCGACTTGTAATAATAAGTCTTGGAATTGCTTCAATAGAACCATATGCATACACGAGTGTGTTTTTAGAAAATACAAGTATTTATCCAACATGCATTCATGTATATGCGCATCGTTGAATTGTTCGAGTTTTGTGTTTTATTATTACGACGCACTAATTAACAGTTTAGTTTTGTAGTTTTTTTCGACGCTAGTTTATTCATTATGTAAACAATTAACAATTATAACATGTAGCAACAAAATTAAATACTACATTCAAACATAATTTAACACACAGGGTGACGAGACAACGTGATCCATATGCTAGCGACACTTATCGACTCTGTCGTCTTATCATTGTCATTATTGTCTCATTTCCTTCTTACTATCTTCTGGTGCTATACTTCATATAATGATATATCAAAATCCATCCTATTGTCATCATCATTGTCTTATTTTCTTCCTCTTAGTGTCTTGTGGTGCAATACTTCATAAAATGATATCAAAACCCATTAGCAGTGTCATTATTCATTAATAAATGACCATAAATATATACATTATGGTCAATAAGAAAGATTACCATGTCCGGCAATGAACTAAATTCAAAACTTTAATTGCATTGTTCAACCATTTAATTTAACATCAATAACCATAACAAGATTCACACAATAGACTAATTGTTATTAAATAGTTTAGTTGAGTCTAAATTTACCATGTCCGGCAATGAACTAAATTCAAAACTTAATTGCATTGTTCAACCATTTAATTTAACATCAATAACCATAGCAAGATTCACATAATAGCCTAATTGTTATCAAATAGTTTAGTTGAGTCCAAATTACCATGCAACCTGTTATATTGCAAGGTTTTTAAATATCTTAAAACATTTTTTTGATCATTTAAACAATCCATAAAAATTGAGATGTTATATCCTCCCCCCTTGGAAAAGCACCATCCTAGGGCTTATATAAAGGTACGAGTTCTTATGAAAGATTTATTCATCCTCCCAAGTAGGACTACCTTTGTCATACTGGTTCCACAAAACTTTAATTTAACAAACATCTTTGTTTCGTAGATTAATGCTGCCCTCTTCTAGGATCTTGAGGGGCTTGAGGTGGATCTTGTTCTCGTCCTCTACTTGAAGTGCATTCCAATCAATAACATGAGTGGGATTATGAGCATACATTTTCAACAAAGAAACATGAAAGACATCATGGATACAAGAGAGTTGTGGGAGTTTGAGTTGATAGGCTACATGGTTTATCTCTTTTAAAACATCAAATGGTCCGACAAATGGGGTGATAGTTTGACAACCTTTCCAAACTTAATAGACCTCTTTTGCGGTTTGACTTAGAGAATCACCTTATCTCCAACCTTAAAAGTTCTTGGGGTTCTTTTCAAGTCAGCAAAACTCTTTTGCTGATTTGAGGCTTCCTTAAGCCTTTCTTCGATGATTTTCATTTGATGATCATACTCTTGAAGAAGCTTCGGTCCAATTATAACCCGATTCTCCAAGCTTTCCTAATTGATTGGGATTTTGCACTTTCCACCATAAAAGGCTTGAAAAAGTGCCATGTCGATCAAGGAGTGGTAGTAGTTATTGTATGCAAACTTCACTAAAACCAAATAATCTTCTCACTTGCTTTGCTCGTCAATGACATACATTCAAAGCATGTTTTCCAACTCTTGATTGACTCTTTCCCTCTGACCATTGGTCTCAGGTTGATATGAAGAGCTAAAGTTTAGTTTTGTACCAAACACTATGTGAAGGGTGTTCCAAGATCTAGAGGAAAACAATTTATCTGTCAGAAATAATCGTTTTTGGAATTCTATAAAGATGTACCACCTCTTTAATGAATATTTTTTCCAACGCTGGGGCTTTATCCTTTAGATTTCCTGATAAAAATGGGCAACCTTAGTCAACTTGTCCACAAAAACAAAAATTGTGTCATGATGGTTCTCAGTTTTGGGCAACCTATTAATGAAGTCCACAGATATGACTTCCCATTTATGATGAGGAACAAGACGTGGATACAAACTTCTTACATGACGACGATGTTTTGCTTTCAACCTCTTAACACTCAAGACACTTTGCTATGTAATTAGCTATGTCCATACTAGGCCAAAAATATAATGGTTTCAAATTTGCATACATCTTGGTCATTCTAGGATGAGCATTGTAGTATGCATCATGGGCTTTGTCAGGAACCTTGTGTATACACCAATATTTTTCAGTCATTGATAGTTTCTTTCACAGGACTTCATTGGCACATCTTTTTTTTTGAGTGCACATCCTAAGGATAACACCTTCACAGGACTAATTGGCACATCTTTTCTTTTGAGTGCACATCCTAAGGATTGCACCGGGGTCGGTGTTGGGCTAGCTCATGGTACTTTATGACATATTGTTGTCATATGATTACTTGTTATACCTATTTACACTTATTATCTTGTTATTTGGTCATTTTGGCCTCTTCTGGTGCTTTTTCCCCTTCATTCCACCTCTTCTTCCTACTTTCATGCTTTCTCTTGACTAATTCGATTTGGTTCGAGTTAGTTCTGTTTTGGCCCTTGTGTTTACAATTGTATTGACCATGGTTGATCCATTTTTTTTTTGCATGTCTCTTTCCAACTATATCGACCTAGCTCGATATAATTGATTGCCATATTGTACTAAGTTGGCATGGTTGACATAGTACTAGTTTTTGTTGTGATTACTATACCATATCGATCTGGATCGAGCCTGTAGGCATATTAGATAGGTCACTTTTAGGAGTTGGATCCATATATATAGGGCTTGCAAATCTCTTTTTTATAAGAAACACACACTATTCTCCTTTACTTGCACCCAAAATCTTGCCCTTAATAGAAGAAGAGGAATTAGAGTATAGGACATTATATTTTTGGAGGTCTATGTTTGCACAAGGTCTTTGGAGTTTATGAGGACGCTAAACCTGAGATGTACACCTAGTATTTGGATTCCGCAACTAAGGATACTTAGGTCTTCATTATTATCTTTTGATTCTTCGCCTACAACGTCTCTCATAAGTGCTATTTGAGCCAAGGGGGAGTTTGATGCACTAACAAGTCAACCTAAGGTAAGCATCCTTGTTGCTATTTTTTTTTTTTTAATTTGGTTTGTATGCATATACTAGAGTAGTATGTTGTTTTTTGCCATGCTATCTTTGCATGCCACTATACCCCTAGTTAGATGTCTCTTGGTTACAACCCATAGTTTAGATATCTCTTGGTTACCGCCTAATGGCATTTCTTTATATTTAGTTTACCTCTTTTACATCTTGGATCCAGGTTGTCTTTGTTCATCAGTTCCTTGCATAGGCTTCCTAATTATTTATTTGATCCTCTTTTTACAAACAACTCTTGCTAATAGCCTTTGCCCTATTTTGCGGTGAGATCAATTGTATGTATGTTGGATCTAGTATACTCTTTTTCTTTTTCCTATAATATTTATATTGTTGACCATATTCACTCTACACACATTCTGGTGAGTCTTAATTGAATCTTACCCCATTGTTGTGTTTGGTGATTTTCATGTTTTTTTCTCTAGCCAACATTCTGGTGAGTTTGATTGAATTTTACCCCAACCTATTGCAAGAAGCCCTTTTAAACCACCCCCTTCTAATCACCAAGCTAATATCATTGATATTCATAATCATCTTAGCCTTAATGAATTTAGGAGAGCTTCCTAGGGCCCAACGTAAAGATTTTGATGATTTGCATCCCAAACTTGAATAGCATGATCCCCTAAAGTTTTGCTGGTTTCAAACTAATTGGGGTCATTTTCATAATAATTGTCGTACTCTTTATAGCTTACCATTTGATTTTCTCCTTGGTTGTAGCTTTGACCATGATACTATGACAAGAGAGTGTTATCAAGCCTTTGAGAAAGTTGCCAAAGCTCATGAGGGTAGGGTTAAGTGTGTTGCACTTAATCAAGCTAATGCTCACCTTGGTATCTATACCAATTCCCTTTCGGATCATTGTCAAAGCAAACTTAATCAACCTCAAAACAATATCAACTCTTTGCAACCACAAATATAACCTCTAATGCCATAAAAACATCAGTTAAGTTTAAGGCTTCCACTCATCCGGAAAACTTGGTTAACACGAATGGCGTGAGGCACATTATTGCTCACATTGATTCTTTTCAAAACATTCAAATTCAACCTATCATACCTCCCAGGGCCTACAAATTTGTTTAGGCTTATCATATAGGTCAAAGTTCAGTTTTTGTCCCTTCAGAACCTTTAGAATGTTAAAAATCAGATAAAATTGAGGAACTTGGCCATGCCAATGTAGTTTTGGATTTTTTTGGTAATTATGCAGGGTTGCCATTACTGATATAGTTGTTTGCTTTTGTGTTGATACAACCTTCCATGTTTGTGCCGATACAATCTTCTGTGTCTGTGCTAATATGGTATCTTGTTTCCACAACATTATTGACATGCTCGATACAATCTTCTTATTTCCAAATTGTATCAACGTAGAACTATATTGCCTATGCTGATCGAGTCAATTGTTATTCAACCTACTATATTGCTATGGCCAATATAGTCGAAACATGTCAACACATCTAATTTGAGGTCCAAAACTTTCTATAGTCAAACTTGATTCTATTTAGACCGTTGGTTCTCAGTTTTAGTCATCTTCAGCTTACCTTAATCTTGTATAATGGGATTCCATTGAAGAGTTCTCTAATCTCTCTAGTCGTATTCCTTTCCTTAAGTTATGCATACCTCTCTTAAACACCACACTTGTTGAATGCATACTCTCTTTGCTATGAACATTCCTCAACCACCACCTACGGGGCAAGAGCCCACTTTACCCAACTCCGAGGAAAGTATCATGCAACAATGTGAAGAGATGTCTATCCAAATTCATGAGACAACAAACTGAGTCTTGTCTTTGAAATTCCCTATCCAGGTAATGATCCTCGATGAAATCCTCTTTTGCGCGGATGACCGACCTCTTTTTATTAGTGTTCGAATTGGTGGTGTCCAAGTCAAGAGAGCCCATATAGATGAAGGTTCAGGGACTTGTGTCACCTCATTGGAATCTATTAATTCTCTTTGGTATACAACAAACAACCTTAAGTTACCCTGTAGCATGTGCCAAGGATATGACTGACAACAAAAGTCACCCATGGGGTGCATTTGGCTTCCTATCACCGTACCTCCAGTTATAGGAGTAAAAGATATGATTTTTAACTTTCCCTATTCCTATAATATCTTGCTTGGCTGCCCTTAGACCCATCGCATTAGGGCCATACATCCTTTACATGTCAATGCGCTAAATTCTTGTACTTAGGAGCTATCTCTAAAATTCAAGGTGATACCAACCCTTCGAATTGAACAATTTCAACAACACGGTGTCTTTAAAATACCTACCCTTGAACCCCTTTCAAGTAATCCTTTTCGTGAGTATCAACATTTAACTTCCTTGTTGATTCAGTTAAAGACTATAGTGGTCACCCTAAGCTTGTGGGCAATATACCACACCAAGCCTTCTCGATTTTGACAATGATGAACTTGATGAGTTTAATCTCAAAATCGAAATCTCCAATCTTCCCTCTAGTATTATACCTCATTTACCTCATACCTTGCGATCCAATTCTTGCAAAAGGGCGATTGACGAGACACCAATGACAATTCTTATTCCAAAGAAATATCCTATCATTACTCCTAGTGATATTGTGGTTGAATCCCTCAACGTGGATCTCACCACTCCCAATTATGACAATAGTTATATGTTAGATGACAATTATTTGTTTGGCTAGGCTCAAGCAATGCATGCAGAAATATTACGCTATAAGTCATCCCTTCAACAATCTTATGACCAATCATCCTTTAGCTTTAGCATTAACATGATCACTCTTTCTTGTTCTAGCATGTATGATGATGTTCCTTTAGATCTTCCTAGCATATCTGTCGATCTTAATGTTGATTTTGTTCCTTTTATTAGGTTTTCTAGTATGTAGAATATTTTCCCTGCTTAGATGTTGGCTTTGGCACTATGCCCACCAAACTGATGCTTTCGATGGAAGAGTTAGGACGTCATCATCTAGCATAGTTTTGTTTGTTTCACAATGCCCTTGGGCATATGAGCAAGAACTGTAGAGCATATAAGAAACATTTAGAGTAGAAAAAATCACAAAGACAACCTCCTTCTGGGGACAACCCACCATTGTGTGTATCTTCTCCACCTACGTGCTTTTGTGATTTTCATGGGACTAGTACACATTCTATGACTAATTGTTGAGACCTTTGACAATACTTTGTCTCGAGGCTATGAATTTTCCTCTTTAGTCAAATATGTCTCCTCTAAAGATACTTCCCAAATACATTCCAAAAAAGAAGAGTGTTATTGTCTTTGGCACGAGTCTTCTACACATCCCACAGATAAGTGTAGAGCACTTTAGCAACATTTGTGCAATTTCCCTCGGTTGGAACATTAGGTTCCCTAGCAGCATTCAGAGCCGCTTCATAGCAAGGCGTTGCCTTTTCCTATGTGCGATGTGTTGTCCCCAAATACAATTCCCACATACATCCCCAAGAAAGGGGAGCACAATTGTCTTTGGCATGATTCTCCTTCCCACTCCACAAATGAGCGTAAGGCTTATCAACAACATATTCATATTTTTCAGAGGCAGGGGCACTAGGCTCTTCCGTAACCATCACATCATGTTCATAGGATGGAGGAACAACCTCTCTTTCAGCCATAACCACCTCTTAGGCCAAAAGACTTTCTTCCCCTTTTACCTTATTCATGGTCGGAGGAGCAACGTCCTCCCAATTATAGCACCCCTACTTTCTCTATCGAGGCTATTGGCAAGGTTGTTCTTGCACGTATTTTGAAGTGTAGAAGAGATCATGGTTAAGGCATGATATTAGACTCAACACGAGATTTTTGACGTGGTTGATGATACATGCAATGAGATTTTCTGACATTTGTGAGTAGTCATATCTTTACTATATGCTTCATATTTTATCATGTCTTAGATATTGCTTCATATTTTAGCAGTTGATTATTTCTTGCTCTTTGCTTTTCTCGTATCACGTTCTTTAATTTTCAGCACCTTATTATCTCTTCATCTTGGGTTTATTCATCCATTGACTCTTTTTAGACTCCTTTGTAGCCTCTTTTTATCAGTTGTTTGCTTCTTGGGTTTGTTCAACCGTTGACTATTTTAGATTCTTTTGTAGCTTATTTTTACAATCTTTCCCCCTTGTGTTTATTTGGCCATTGCCTCATTTTTTGACTCCTTGGTAGCTTACTTTTTACTATCCTCCCCTCTTGGGTTTATCCTCTCCCCTCCTAGGTTTTTATCTCCATCTTTGTTTGTGTTAGACCTATTGTAGGTTTACGTGACTTATCTAGCGACATTACCACCATCCTTCATATTGCCTCCCCTTAAGGGTTGATCCGATCCTCTATGCACTTGTTATGCGATTTGATTTAAATTCTCATGTACATCCAAATCCTTTATGCTTAGTCTGTCTGAATCAAAAATTTTCCTTCTTGTGATTAGTTACTTGCATGTCTTCATTATATCACTTCACATTTTGTGGATCTCTCATGATCCCCATCTTCACCTAAGGCACACTTGGGTCAAAGACTAGATTTCACTCTCTTCTTAAGTGTAAGTCTAGGGGTGTCTAAACTTCTTGGTCCCTAGGTTATTTTCTTTAGTGGACAGGTCTAGGCTCTCTTGTGTTAGTCATCTTTAGCACCCATCATTGGTTTTTTGATTCTGTATGGAAAACGGAAATAGAAAAAGCCATAAAGTTAGAAGCCAAGACATGAAAGCAAAATCAAAAGCAAAGAAAAAGAAAAAAAAAACAATCTCAAAAAAAATAAAAATAAAAATAAAAAATCAAATATTACCAAAAGATGTGATCATATCATTTGGCATGTCTTCTTATCCTTGTTGAAGCTCAAACTTTACAGTTGGCCTCATTATAGAGCCAAGGTCCGTTGTAGTGCGGTAGCCAACTATAGTGGGGTACGTGGCTTTATATATATATATATATATATATATATATATATATATATATATTCTACGGGCTGACAAGTGAAGTATAAAAATCATCCCATGAAGTCTAAGTGCATGAGAATATAAAAGGATCCTACCTTTCCACAGCGAGTTCCCCACTCCTCGAGACCTTAACGGAGCCATCGGTCACTATGAGAATTAGGCATTAGTGTGAGAAACTAGGTGCACCTAGTTTCTCACACTAATGCCTAATTCTCATAGTGAACGATGGCTCCGTTAAGGTCTCGAGGAGTGGCACACACACACACACACACACATATTAGTGCCACCTAGTTTCTCACACTAATGCCTAATTCTCATAGTGACTGATGGCTCCGTTAAGGTCTTGAGGAGTGGGGAACTCGTTGTGGATATATATATATATATATATATATATTAGTGCCACCTAGTTTCTCACACTAATGCCTAATTCTCATAGTGACCGATGGCTTCGTTAAGGTCTCGAGGAGTGGGGAACTCGTTGTGGAAAGGTAGGATCCTTTTATATTCTCATGCACTTAGACTTTATATATATATATATATATATATATATATATATATATATTAGTGCCACCTAGTTTCTCACACTAATGCCTAATTCTCATAGTGACTGATGGCTCCGTTAAGGTCTCGAGGAGTGGGAAACTCGTTGTGGAAAGGTAGGATCCTTTTATATTCTCATGCACTTAAGACTTCATGGGATGATTTTTATACTTCACTTGTCACCCTGAGCTCTACACTTGCTAGGTGGGGTCTTTTAGATCCTTGATGTGAAAATATTTTATTACTGCCCACTTGATTATAGTGTTTTGTCTTTGTTTGTGGTGCCTTGCCTATTTATATCTCCATTTTATCATTCCCAATATTCCCTTGACGAATATTGTCACTAGTTGATCACCTCCCTCTTCTTTATGGGCCATCTTTTATCTCTTTGCTTCACTCATAGCCCTCATTATTATGCCTCTTGGATTTTCAATTTGTGTATTGCATGGTAAGACTCTGGGGAATACAACCAGAGCCTCCTCACAAATGCCCATCACCTTCATATCCACATCATCCTTGTCATTTTAATAATGGCTTGAGATGGTCGTGTCTTCTTACAAGACAATCTAGCAAGCATTGATTCAATAGTTACTCCTTTCCCTGCTTCTAGTTTTTTCGCATCTTATGTTTGACCTATATTTTGTTTTATCTTCTTGCAGTTGATGTTTTGTGATCATTTGATACATATCTTGCATGTCCTTTGTTGGGTTCATACTTCTCTCATCTACCTTCATTGGATGTTTTACAATTATTTTACGAGCTTCTCATGGGTTACATGTTCTTTGTTTGATTTAAATTAGTTTTTGATCTATTTTACATTGAATATTGTACTAGCCTTTGCTTTTCACATCTTTTTTTTGGTTGGATTATTTTTCCTCTACTCACATTTGATGTTGTTTTATCCTTTGTTTGACTTAGATTTTCATATACATATCTTGCACGTCTCTCGTTTGACTTGGATATCTCTCATCTACTTTCATTGGATGTTTTACAATTATTTTATGAGCTTCTCATGGGTTACATGTCCTTTGTTTGATTTAAATAATTTTTTGATCTATTTTGCATTGAATATTGTACTAGCCTTTGCTTTTCACATCTTTTGTTGCTTGGATTATTTTTCCTTTACTCACATTTGATGTTGTTTTATCCTTTGTTTAACTTAGATTTTCTTCTACTTTAATTAGATTTCTTATTTTCAATTAATTTCATTGCACATCTTATGATTGTTTTAAATTTGTTTGTATCTATCTACATTTTATGTCTTACAATCTTATTGCACATCTTTTGTTTGTTGGATTTTTCTATGCACTCACTTTATATGTCATGTTTGCACTTAGTCTTTCATTTATCTTCTATATATGTACATGCTCATATTTGTTATAAAATTGTGGAACATATAAGACAAAACATCAATTCATGATATCACATACAACCATGCTACAATGCTATATCTATCTAAGTATCAAAGTAATATTTTCCCATCTAGAAGACAATGAGCTGAAATAATTAACTATATATATATATATATATTGTGGAACATACAAGACAAAACATCAACTCATGATATCGCATACAACCATGCTACAATGCTATATCAATATAAGTATCAAAGTAATATTTTCTCATCTAGAAGACAATGCGCTGAAATAATTATATATATCTAGAAGACAATGCGCTGAAATAATTAAATATATCTAGAAGACAATGAGCTGAAATAGTTATCACACACAACCATGCTACAATGCTATATCAATATGAGTATCAAAGTAATATTTTCCCATCTAGAAGACAATGAGCTGAAATAGTTATCACACACAACCATGCTAAAATGCTATATCAATATAAGTATCAAAGTAATATTTTCCCATCTAGAAGACAATGAGCTGAAATAGTTATCACACACAACCATGCTACAATGCTATATCAATATAAGTATCAAAGTAATATTTTCAGTGCATTGTAGCATGGTTGTGTGTGATATCATGAATTGATGTTTTGTCTTATATGTTCCACAATTATATATATATATATATATATATATATATATATATATATATATATATATATATCACATGTTTTCTATATTTCATAATTATAAAAATGCAACATATGTACATCCAAGGCTAGGGGCCGCCTTTATCCGTATGTCTGGGAGGGGCTATGCTCTGCTGAGAAGTAGTCTCTCTCGCCTCTTGAAGAGATCTCTCTAAGGAAGCGGTCCTCGACCGTAATCTTGCAACCTCTCCCTCTACTTGGGCTGATCGTGTCAAAAGCGTAGTAAGCTAAGTAGCCGATGCTTGCTCTCTCGCCGTGGCCACTAGTGTCATAGCCATGTATGCTGTTCTCTTAGTTTCCAAGGTTGCGTGAGCTGCAACTACTTGATTCTAGGCCATTGCTACTTGTTTCCATGTCGTAGTGTCCCCTCTTACCTATGCTACCAATGTAGATGTAGATAGACCAGGGCCCTGGGCTCGTCTTTGTAAAGCATGTGTTGCTATGCTGACCAATCTAAACCAACCAAAATGATCTCTCATAGGTGGTGCCATGGAATCCAACATAGTTGTCATGTTGTGCTTAGGTAGCACGATATCCAAGATCTCATGGTGAACAGCCTTGTCATTGAGCCCCACCATGCCATCTTTGTTGCATCCGCAAAAGCAAACCAAATTCAACATTAGATCACGATATATATAAATCCAAATAAAAACTAGCTAGCAGTATTATATAGTATGTCTATCTATCTATCTAGAAGATGTAGTGATCCAAATCCAACTATTATTTTATACCTAGATGTGTGCCACCTATGCAAATAGTCTCTTCGTCTCCTTGGCTATTGAGGACACCTTCGTCCTTGCTTTCCATCCTCTATCTAGTGAGCCCCAAACGTTGCTGCCCATCTCTCCCTTTTCAAGATTAGAACTATCCGATCTCATGCCTGTCGATGCTATGAAACGGTCCATGTTTGAGGTGCTATGGCACCTTTGCCATAGCGACATTTGGTGTGTCTTGTGTAGACTCCACGACACCTCCCCTCCTACTGCCTTTGTCACTTGACGTTGCTATTTCCTCCTTCGAACCTGAGGAGCGCACTTTGTTCTCAACACTTGAACCTCTAGTGGTGGTTCTTGTCCTCTCGCCCCCTTCACTCTCTAGCATGCCTCATCTAGTATGGCGACAAGGCTAATGGTGTTGCTGGGTGGGGTAGTTTGAACTGTCTTGAAACCTATGCGCAAGACAATGGCTCTACACACCATATTTAGTGCGTAGCCACCTTGACCTGATCTTGATCTCGCATTGTGGATGGCCATGGCAACCATCTATCCACGGTCCCTCGAGACAGTGTCCATATGATTTGCTCCCTGCGAATGGTATCTAGCATGGGATACCCTGTGACACATCTTGATATAGGCACCTGCGCCCACATCTAACTCAGGGCAGTTGATTTGAAAGCTAAAGTGGAATCCCTGTAGGGCAGTACATGGGAAATCTCACATAGATCTAGTTAACAAATAGTATGATGGGACTCATTATATGTTGTCGCCTGCTTAGAATCCCATAGAAATCGTGCACTAGCTATACCCAGATACTTTGTCCCATGCTGAATATTGTGCCCTGTTCCAAAGCAGCGTGACACATGATAATGTCAAACATCGGGACTCACTCATCTGACTTGTCACACAACACATGTTTAGTCATCAAGCCCAAAATCACCTTCCATATGTCCGAAACATTTGCCATGTATACATCAAATAGTTGTACAATCAGTGATCGTTGGTCGTACCTAGTAGATCTAGTCGCCTAGCGAGCCAATGCCTACCTTTCAACCACTGCCTTTGGTGCATCGCATACCATGGGTATGCCCTCCAATGGCAGGCCTAGGATCGCACGCACATCCTCTAGAGTAATGACGACCTCTTTGTCCCATCCACCTATATGAAGGTCTCAATGCTCCTCTACCAGTGTTGCAGGAGCATCATAAGTGACTTTGCCTCCAAAGTCACCCGACACATCTCCATGGCACTGTTGAATCTCAAACTAATGAGATGCTCTCTCTTCGTTTGACAATCTAGCTATAGCATTAGGAATCCAAGACGCATCTACTATTTGCCACAATTGTGGGCATCACTGTGTTTGCAAAATGCCAAACAACCAAGCCCAATTAGTTTCTCGTCAAACAAAAATCAGCAAAAATACAATTAAAATTGAAAAATTTACACAATCAAAATTTTTAACTACATTGGGTATCTTACTTAACTGTATCGGCCATGTGCTTAAAATATTATTATATCGGCCATCATATTTAACTGTATCGGCTATATACTATTTTTTTGGCCATATTGGCCATCAATATTTCTATTGTATCGGCCATAGAACCCAAGTTTTCATGCCTTGGTCATTAATTTGATTATATTTGTCCATTCAATCGATATTTAATTGTATCAGCCATATTATTGATTTTCCTTATAATTATATCAACCAATTTCTTTTCCCGATACTTAACTATATTGACTAGATTTATCTCTATTATATCGGCCATTTCATATTATTGTATTGGCTCGCTTGTGATATCTCATCCATATAACTATATTGGCATGGCTGATATAGTTCTTTCACAGGTGGTGATTTCTTTTTCAGCCCATTATAAATGCGTACATTTTGAATTTTGCTATAGGACCTACCTGTTTCCCATTGAATTTCTCTTCGATTTGACATTTGTTGGGGAAAATTCCATAACATAGATTTGCCCCAGTGTTCAGTTTTTCTAGATTTATCCTATTTACCCTTTCCAATATTAATTACATGTCTTACCTTGATAGTTGTGGTAGTGTGCTCTTTGTGTCCTTCGCACCGTCTGCGTCTCTATCCTCTAGCCATCGTCTCTCTTTGTAGAAGAAATAGTCGCTTAGAGCTCTCGATATCTCAAAGCATCAAATGTTAAAATGATTTTCTTTTTACTTATTTATAGTAAAATTTGAACCTTTAGATGTTTTTTGGTCATATCTTTGTATCTATGGGTCTGTTTGACGAACCGAAAGAAGTGATAGAATCATGGTGTTGCAAGGAGTTGTGGTACAAACATAATATTTTTACATAAATTTAGATTTTTCTCTTAATTTTCAGGCTTACCCAAATATTTACAGCATAGCTTTGGTACCTTACATCAACATTTTTATATGGCCGACTTGCTAGAGTTGTCTTCATACCCCTTTGACACTGCATATCATTTATTTTTAGTCCATATACCGCATTTATGTTCCTTCCATTTATCTCATTTATCAATGTTTATTTACAACACTTGCTTTTATCTTTTGTGTTGCTATGTTTTATCCCAAAACACCATCAGGGGTTACACTATTGTGACATGTGACGAACTTTTGATGGGGCATATGTATACACATGTTTTTCAGTCATTGCCAATTTCTTTTGCAGGCCTTGTTGATGCATCTTTCACCCTAAGTGCATCTCTTGAGGAGTGCACCGTGATCGGGGTTGGGCCGACTCACGGTATTTAATGATAGATTTTGACATATTATTACCTATTATACCTATTTACACTCATTATCTTGCTATTTGGTCATTCTAGCCTCCTTTAGTGCTCTTTTTCCTTCATTTCGCCTCTTCTGCTTAGTTTCAGGGTTTCATTTCTCTTGACTAACTAGATCTGGACTGAGTTAGTTATGTTTTGCTCGTGTTTACAGTTATATCGGCTATGGCTGACACAATTCCTTTTTCTGCTTGTGCCCCTTTCCAATTGTATTGGCTTTGTTTGAGACAATTGTTTGCGCATCTATGCTAACTTGGCATCGCTGATGTAGTACTATTTTTTCGCTATGATCGTTATGTTATATCGATCTGAATCGAGCACATTGGCATATTTGATAGGTCACTTTTAGGAGTTGGATACATATATATAGGGCTCCTAGATCTCATTTTTATAAGAAACAAATCATTATGCTCAGCTTATGCATGGAAACCTACCCTTAGTTGAAGAAGAGGAATTAAAATATAGGAGCTTATACTTGTGGAGGCCTTTGTTTGCATAAAGTCCTTGGAGTTTATGAGAAGGACGTTGAACTAGAGAGGTACACCTAGACTTTGGAGTTCCCAACTAAGGATACGTAGGTCTTCATTCTCACCTTTTGATCCTCCAACTACATCTCTCATAACGTGCCACTTGAGCCAAGGGGGAGATTGATGTGTCGACAAGTCAACCCAAGGTAAATTGTTCTTTTATTTGGTTTATATATATATGCTAGAGTAGTATGTTGTTGCCTTCTTCTGCATTCTTCGCTTAGCTTATATTATCTTTGCATGCCAACATATCCGTAATTAGATACCTTTTGGCTATAACCCTTAGTTTGGATACCTCTTGGTTACCACGTAATGGCATTTTTTTTATCTTTAGTTTACCTTTTTTATATCTTGGATTTAGGTTGTCTTTGTTCATCGGTTTCTTACATGGGCTTCCTAACCATATCTTTGATCCCTTTTTTATAAATAACTCTTGCTTATAGCCTCACCCTGTGTTGCAACTCGGCCAATTGTATGTATGTTGGATCTAGTATGGTCTTCTCCCTTTTCCTATAGTGTAGGATATTTATGTTGCTGACCATATTCACCCTACGTACACTTTGTCTTGCAATTCTCGCTCTAAAGGCACATAAATTCTGCCCAAAAGCCTCAACAAACCATCATTATTGATACATAACTCTCGAACATTACTAGGGTCATGTTGAAGCTTAACACCAATGCTTTGAAAGAACTCATCAGCTTCAAGTTGATCTCGGATTTGATCTCTAAGAGAGATCCTCAAATGAGAGATTGCTGCAATGTTAGCTTGTCTACTCAAGGCATCAGCGACTTGGTTCTATTTTCCCTTGATATAGGAAATATCAATCTCAAATTGTAGATAAACTCCAACAATCTACTTTGTTTGGATTTCAAATTTGGTTGTGTGAAGAGGTACTCAAATGCTTTATGGTTCGTTCTATGCTTGAATGGTCTACCTAAAAGAAAATGTCTCCAGACTTTCAGTGCATGAACAAGAGTAGCTAACTCCAAGTCATGAGTTTGAGAGTTGCGTTCGTGAGTTTTCAGCTTTCTTGCCTCATAAGGAACAATCTTCTTATTTTGCACAAACACACCACGGAATCCTTTTTTGGAAGCATTGGTGCACAGTTCGAACTCCTTGGGATTAGACACTCGTAGGATTGGCACAAAAATCAAAGCTTTCTTAAGGTTTTGCAACACAAGTTCACACTTTAGAGTCCATTCAAACTTCTTTCCCCTTACGTTGAAGAGAAGTGACTGGTTTGGCTATCTTGGAAGTAAGTTCTCAACCAATCTTATGTAATAATTTGCTAAGCCTGTGAAGCTTCTCACTTCACTGACATTCTTGGGAGCCGACCAATCTAAAATGGCTTGATTCTTGGAAGGATCTATATGCACGGGCAAGGATGACCATTACAACAATCCCCTCTCTATGGTCTATGATACAAACAATAGATCATAACATAGAGCCCGCATATACTTGAAGGTATAGCGACAATATTTGGGGTGGCCATAGATCTTGTAGAGGGCAATCTACACTCAATATCAAGGGTATATGGTTCCAAAGCTTATGCCTAAGATATGAGATATGGGTCTAACTAGGTCTCAAGATAAATCAATGATATAACAATGGTATTCAAAGGGGGGATCAAGGATATAATAGGGGAACTACATACAAGGAACTAACAAATAAGGGTAACTTAGATCCAAGATAGCATATAACACTAAACACAAGATAAATGGTGCAATGGTAGTTCTCAACCAATCTTATGTAATAATTTGCTAAGCCTGTGAAGCTTCTCACTTCACTGACATTCTTGGGAGCCGACCAATCTAAAATGGCTTGATTCTTGGAAGGATCTATATGCACGGGCAAGGATGACCATTACAACAATCCCCTCTCTATGGTCTATGATACAAACAATAGATCATAACATAGAGCCCGCATATACTTGAAGGTATAGCGACAATATTTGGGGTGGCCATAGATCTTGTAGAGGGCAATCTACACTCAATATCAAGGGTATATGGTTCCAAAGCTTATGCCTAAGATATGAGATATGGGTCTAACTAGGTCTCAAGATAAATCAATGATATAACAATGGTATTCAAAGGGGGGATCAAGGATATAATAGGGGAACTACATACAAGGAACTAACAAATAAGGGTAACTTAGATCCAAGATAGCATATAACACTAAACACAAGATAAATGGTGCAATGGTAGATCGTAAGTGCAGTCTATGCCACCTAGAATGATAATGGCAAGCCTAAGCACCCTATACTATACTAGCTTATTTGGTGTAAGGAGAACTCAAACAAGGACAACATACACGCTGCTATAGCATAAGCAAAACAAATCTATCTACAAAATAAATAAAAAATAAAAAATAGGGACAAAGATACTTACCGTTGGATTGACTTGTTAGTGCATTAGTCTCCTCCTAGGCTCTAGTGGCACTTTGCAAGAGATGTTGTAGGTGAAGACCTCAAATGACAATGATGAAGATCTAGATGTCTTTAGTTGGAGACTCCAAAGAATATAGGGCATCTCTTTGGTTCAACTCCTATTGAGCCTCAAAGACTTTGAGCAAACTTGACCTCCACAAGAATAAGACTTTAACCTCTCTTCCTTTTACTAAAGGGTAGAAATGCGAGTGCAAACAAAACAAATGAGTGTTGTGTGTTGGAAATGATAATTATGAGGCCCTATAAATACGGCTCCAAACCTAGAAATCACCTAAAACTCTAAGTTGATGGTATTTACGACGCTGATATAGTCAAATAGGTGTCGACTGACCCAAAACTATATCAACCAAGTTGATACAATACGGAAGACACAGGTAAACTCATAACTATATCGGCTAGGCTAATACAGTATAAGAATACGCAGGTAGGAAATAGACTGTATCGGCCAGGTTGATACAGTAGAAATATAGAGTGACTAACATAATTGGAGATAAAAGAGATAGGGAATGAAGATAAAAAGAGACTCAGAGGAGGTTAGATTGATAGTAGTGAAGATCTGATAGAGTAGTGTGTAAACATCTCTCACAAAATACCGCGAGCTGACCCCATTGCTTTCTTAGTGCACTCCTTAGGATGTGCACTCAGAGAGATTGATGCGCTAATGAGTCCTGCAAAAGAAATCTTCATTTAAGTGATAAAGATATAAATCTCAGGTGTATATAGGATTTATCGTTATCCCTTCAACGGAGATCACATGTCCTAGATAATGGATCTTTGGCTGGAAAAATGAGCACTTTAGACAACTTCCCATATAGCATATGCTCATTTAATTGTTGGAGCACAATCCTTAAATGCTATTTGTGTTCTTGCTGTTTTTTAGAATACCCCTGTATGTCATCAAGGATTACAAACACAAATTGATCCAAAAAGTCATGGAACACATGATTTATTAGGCTTATGAATGTAGACGGTGCGTTGGTCAAGCCAAATGGTACTACTATGAACTTATAGTACCCATTTCTTTATCTAAAAGCAGTTTTAGGTACATCCTCCTCCTTGGTCTAGAGTTGATAGTACCTAGATTTCAGATCAGTCTTAGATAACATGGCTGCTCCTCTCATCTGGTCAAATAGGTCATCTATTCTTGGCAAATGATATTTGTTTCTAATGGTGACCTTGTTGAACATTCAATAGTCTATACACAACCGAAGGGTTCCATCTTTCTTCACGACGAAGATCACTGACACACCCCAGGGGATACACTTGGATGAATTAGGGCTTTCTCTAACAAGTCCTCTAATTGTAATTTCACTTCTTGCAATTCAACAATGTTCATCCTATAAGGGGCCCTTTGAAATGGATTTTGTTCTAGGGTCAAGTCACTAGACAAGTCAATTTTTTTGCTTTGGTGGAACCCCTGGTAGATCATCGAGGAACACATCTTGAAATTCTTGAAGAATGGGATGGTCTTCAAGGCTAGCTCAGGATTACATTCTACTTCCTCTTCATGGGCCAAGAACAACTTACATCCCTTCTTCACTCCATTCCTCATCTACCTAACAAATATTGTCTTGGGCACTACCAGTCTTACAACTCCTTGAAGCACTACCGGCTTACCACGGTTATCTAGCACCTCTATCTTCTTACCATAGCAGTCAAACTTACCATGATGTGGTCCAAACCAGTCCATACCTAGAATGATATCACATGAACTCAACTTGGTGACATAAAGATCCACATAAATCTTTGTCTTCCCCAACTCCCACTCCACATTTTTTATAAACTTGTCAATATTTTGTGCCTACTGGATCCGACCTCTACCACCATGCTCTTATTACATAAGGATTTAATACGCAATTTATACTTCTTTGTTGCCTTAGAAGAAATGAAACTGTTGGTAGCAACCAAATCAGCTAACGTACTTTATGTCCATAAACAACTTGACAATCAACACCTGAAACAAATAGGGAACTTATAGCAGAGCATGAATTTACTTCTGATATGCATGACAAACCCTTGTGGAATCGGTGTTGTTCATCACAACCCAATAAAGGTGTTGTTTCAAGCTAAATAGTTAAAATGATAAAGATAGATAAGACTAGTTTTTAAGACATGAAAGAACCCGTAAAACCCCTTTCCTATTGCTCATCCTTGGAGGTGTATTTTGGCCTATTATAATAACCTATATGTTTCTCAAATCTGAAAGTTTACACGTTCTTCAAAAAATCTTCCAGCCTCTATGTGATAGTGAGCGATTGTGAGGTAGTTTCCTCTTAATCCAACACCACAAACGGAAGTTGTTTTAACATAAGAGCTTACAAAACATGGAACAAATTGTGCATAAATTATAGGACCATTTTAAAATAACACAGGCCAGCCTTCAGCCCAGTTTATGGGCCTTGGGGTTTTGAACCTGTTCTAAGAATAAAAACAGCAAGGAAAGATTCTTAGATGTCAACATATGAAGATCATATTTTCCTCTGTCATTATATGAAAATAACACTGAAAAAGTGCTGTAAGCTACCTTATCATGGCAACGTTTTGCCCTAGGGTTTTCCTAGGCAAAATTTGGGTTAGGGTTTGAACATCCAACGTTTTCCAACCGACCAAACATGCCTGGATTTACATTTTTTTTTCTATAGTGTTACTATATTGAAAACACTAAAATGGTTCAAGTAAGAACCCAACTATGGGTTCTGTTTGTTTAAGATTAGCATACTTGGCCTCTTATAGGTAGGACGAACTCCATGGGGCCTAATTTTGATCCAGATCAGAAATTCTAAGCCATGAAATATTGCCAAAAGTCCTCATCAAAGAAACCCTAGGTCATGCTTTTATAACAAAAGACATTTAGGGCTCTAATAATATATTTGCAAGCCTTCTAGGGTGCAAGCTGAGGATAGCTAGGGCTAACCATTAAACTGCATGGTTGACTGTATTGTGCAGCTATTAGTGAGTGTAAATAAGCTCTTTTATGTATATTATTTAACTATTGTATCTCATGTTGTGGATATTGTGGGAGTTGTATTATCTTATTTATCTTCTAACCCTAATCCTGTACTCTTCCCAATCCTTATCCATTACCACATCTCTCTGCAACAAAGCTCAAATGCTCCAAGGAATTGGTTATGGAAGCACGAAAGGTAGGGAAGTGGGCAGTTGTCAGGAACCTTCGAGCTGTAATTAGAAACACCTTCCCTCCTGGATGGGAGTCTTGACCTGGGACTTCCAAATGATGGACCAGGTGGGAGAGGCAATAGAGTACGGGTTTATCTATTAGGTGTTGGAACGGTAATGGCGTCTTCACCCGGCCTTATACATGATGCTCTCGAATTTGCGAGCATCCTCTTCATCACGGAGACTCACGAGAGTCCTGTGTGGCCTCTCCCTGGTATCACGGGATGTCAATGGTACTCTGCTTGTAGGTAGGAGACTAGGAGTTCAGGTGGTGTCAGAGGTTCGGGAGGCGTAGCAAGTTTGTATAGAGATTCCCTCTAGAGCAGGGTTTCTTTGGTCGTCAAAGATGAGTTTGCTAGGTTCATTTGGGTCCATATTTGGGGTGCTGCCCATCAATCCAGGGATATATACATTGCAGTATGTTATTTCCCTCCAGTATTCTCCCCATATGCCATCCATAATGGTCTTGACAGTGATCCTTTTATTGACTTGTACGACAACATTGCTCAGTATTCAAGGGTTGGGGAAGTCATTTTTGGGTGATTTCAATGCCCGCACTAGAACCCTTTAGGTTCCTCTCCACAATTGCTTAGAGGCTACGTTGTTTGGATACGGGTACGGGTACGAGTACGGGTACGATTCGGGTACGCGGGTACGTCATTTTTCAAAAACCTTGATTTGGATATGTCGTGGGTACGTCTCTATATATATATTTAAATATATATATATATATATATATATATATATATATATATATAAATTTAAAATAATTTTAAAATTAAAAATATTAAAAATATAATTTAAATACTACCTAAAGATATAGTAAACTGTAAATTTAAAATAAAATATAAATTATAATATTAAAAATGTAAAAACTAAATAGTATTTAGTTTAAATTTTTAATATTAAATTTTATTTTATTTTTAATAGTTATATTATGTTTTTAATATTTTATTATATATATATTTTTAATATTTTATTATATATATATTTTAATATTTTATTGTATATCTTATTTGTTTTAAAATATTTAAAGTTTTTAAAACTAAATATTTATATATTTTTTAATTTATAAATTATATTCTATATTTATATATTAAAATATTATTTATTTTTTAATTTTTTTAGTTGTTTTTAAGTTTTTAATAGTTATTAATTAATTTGATCCCGTTATTTCCCAACTCGAGCATCCGGAATTGTTTGCGGGCACAGGCGCGGAATTGTTTGTGGGCAAAGGCGGGGAACAATCTCTTTCCCGCAAGGGCATTCGAAGAACACCCTCCCCCCATAGTAGTTATAAGTTAAAATCCATGCCACGATTCTCGTAAGGATCCCATTATATTGATCAAGCTCATTTTTTCAAGTGCAAATCGCAGGTTTTTTCGCGCGGTTTTTTTTTTTTTTTTAAGGGTTTTCCGCTACAGTCGCCGGAAATTTTCGGGGACGCCCCGGAGGCGCCCGGAGTCATCCCGGAGGCGCCCGGAGTCGTCCCGGAGGCGCCCGCCGGCGTGTCGGACGTTTCCGGCATGCCGGAGGACGCCTCCGGGCGTCCCCAGGACGTCCCCGTGCCGGAGGCGCCTCCGAACAGGAGGCGTCGGGCTGGGGGGCGTACCCCTGCAACACAGCTTAGAGGATATGTTATGCACTCAGGCAGTGGATCCAAAGATAGTTGGTCTACATATGACTTTAGAGAATGATTCAAGGCCCCTCACAACTTATGGTCGGCACCTTCTACAACTTGGTGAATCACATGAATTATCGATCCTCAACGGGATTGCCTGCTTTCCCGACTTTATTTCTTTACTTGCCGAACTCATGGTGGGGGTGCTAGTGTAGTGGATTGTCCTTTCTAGCCAAAACTACTTGTCACTGGTCAACCATTTCTCTATTTCCCCCATTCCTCTTGCTAATCATGCTCTTCTCTCTTTATCAATCCATATTGACATTCCCCATCCTATCACCGTCCCCCTTCATGGCCTCCCTCACAGGGCCCTGACACCTTTTCCTCCCACATTCGGCAACTTCTCCCTTCTGAGTCCTAGTTCTTTTCTCTGGATAGTGTTGTGGCCAAGTACGTCCGTCTATCTTCCATCATTTGGATAGTTGTCCCCATGTCCTTCCCTAGCTCCACTCGGTCTTCCTCCGCTTCCCACCAACAAAAAGCTTGCCCCATGAACAAGTGGTGTGATGATGAGTGCAAATCCATACACCACCAATTACGACATGCTTTTATCTAGGCCCACCCCTCTTATCCCACCTTGAAAACATCCTATCACTGTTTCCTTTGCCACAAAAAACCCCTGTTTATCTCCCAGCGTAGATGGACTTTATGTGCATCTCTCCGACATTCTCTTAAGCAGTTTTGGTGCACAATTTTTCCTCGCCATTCTCCTCTTCCCTTAGAGCTTAGCCCCAAATCCATGCTCTCTCACACTCCAATCGTTATGATATTCCTGGACAACTACTTATCCAAGTTGATAATCCACCATCTTCTTGCCACTTGTTCACGTACAAAAATATCAGAGAGGCAGTTTGAGTGATGAATAGTAGCAGGGCAGCGGATGAGGAGGGGTTCCAAGCATTATTCAAGTATGGTTATGGGGTGCTTGGTAGCTATTTGATTGACCTCTTCAACCACGTTGTATGCTCTGGTTTTTCACCGGCTTGGTCGTATCATACAATTCACCCCATCCACAAATCGAGCATCAGCTTGGATCCCAACAACTACATGACAATTATGGTGGGTCATACATTATCCAAACTTTATGCTACAGTCCTCCATATGCAGCTTTCTGAGGAATTAAAGCGTAGGCACCTCAAAGCTAGGGGGTAAGCAGGGTTTCGTCTGGCTCAACAGACTATTGATCATATCTTTACCCTTTGGGCTGTCATTGAGGAGGCTCGCCATTGCTCGTCGGAAGTTTACTGTTGCTTTGTAGACTTTCAGAAAGCTTTTGATCTGCGTGTGGTACTTTTTAGAGACTCAGAGACATTGCCATTTTCGAGAGCCTTCTCACTGCCATCATGCGTTTGTATGAGATTGTTTTGGGTCTCCTCCGCACAGCCCATGGGGAATCAGATTTCATTAGGAGTACCATTGGGGCCAAACAGGGGTGTCCCCTGTCCCCAACTCTCTTTGGGATATACATAGATGAGCTTGAGTCTTTCCTCCATGAGCATATCCAAGACAATGATGGGTGCCTACTTCACTAGGTTCTGATATCCATCCTTTTGTTTGCTGATGATGTGGTCCTCTTGGCCTCCGCATCGGATGGTCTGTAGAGAGAGCTAGATACCTTAGCCTTGTTCTATGACTGTTGGCAGTTGACTATTAACCTAGGTAAAACCAAGGTTATGGTCTTCAATGGTTTGAAGACCTCACACCTCCACTTCTTTAGGGGCAAGGAGATTGAGATCACCACCATGTATACTTGCTTGGGTGTTCAGTTTTTTGGCTCATGTTTTAGTTTGAGACAAGCCCTCCAACGTTGTGTTAATAAGGGTTATGGATCCTTAGCCCTCCTTGAGAGACAATGCTTTCACCACCACTTCCAGGGCATCTCCAAAATGCTCCTCATGGACTCCCGCATCAGATCCACTGTTCTTTATGGCTCTGTTGTTTGGGGGCCCTCCTTATTGGTGGTTGACTGGGATTTCACAAAGAGAGTTCAGACACTTCTCCTTCGCTGATTTATTAGGTGCAAACATACTGTACCCCAATACATTATTTTCGCTGAGTTTGGAGCCCATCCTTTCAGATTGGAGACCATGTTTGACCTGATCTCTTTCCTACACTGCATTTGAGGCTTCACCGATTTTGATGAGGGGCGGGATAGGTACCCGTACTTGGCATATTGTTCATCAGAGGCTATTGCTCATTCAGATTCTCCTCGTCGTGGTCACGGTTGGTACGTTGAGGTTTTCGACTTCTTAGGGACAATGGGCATTCAGATGGATCGTCTTCCTCCTTTTCAGTATTCCTTGGACGCACCGGGCCACCTTCTCCCTATTAGACAGGTAATGAACAAGATCATCAGAGAGGGTATTTACAGGGAGTTCATCTAGACCACTTGGGTGAACCCTCATGGGAGGCTATTCCCTAAAATGGCCCTTTATGCTGAGCACTTTCTGGAGTTGAGTGACGGTCTCATTATTCGTCCTTAGTATACTCTTCGTCATTGGATGCATGCCCTTCGCATCCCCTTGGCCAGCTCAGTGTAGGGTTTCACAGACTCCGGTGCGAGACATATCACCACAAGATTGAGACGGAGACACACTTAATCTTTCACTACCCCATTTACTATGAGATCAGAGGGAGGCTCTACTGCTTTTTTAGGAGGGCACAAACTCTTTTTGATTTATTCAGGGATGAGGATCAAAAGTGCTTGGCCTTATACATACAGGAGGCTCTGAGGCTTCGTGAGCACACACTTTAGCCACATTCCAGACCATATTCTACTCAGCAGATCACTTCCTTCACAATACTACCTTCAGTGAGAGGCACTAAGCACCACTGTGAGGCCAACTTTGCTTCTTACTCTAGATCTCTTCAGCCTAGAGATACCATCCATAGTTCCCTGAGCCATCATAGCCAGACCCATATAGGGTCCTGCACCAGGAGACAAACTAGATCTACCAGGTCTTTGAGATATAGTACGGTGTCCAAACAACAGCATAGTAGGCGGCCTCCACACTCTACCACCTCTTCATCTGGTTGTCATTCCATCCAGAGTTTCTGTTAGTTAGCCTCGGATGTTAGGAGAGTTGGATCTTCCATTCCCTGATAGACTTCTGTCATTGCTTCTCCTTGGCTGTCTTCCCTTTCTTCTTGTTTGCATTTCCACCCCCGATTTTGGGTTCGTGGGATTGCTCTTTTTAGTTTTGCCACTTTCTCTGACTTTGTACTTTTCTTTATCAGGAATCTTTTGGTTCTCCTGCTTTCTACTTGCATACGTTATTTGCAGTCCCTTTGACCTACTTTTGTGGTCATTTGTTGGACATTAATATATTTATCTTATCTGCTGGCATTTTGTTGGATTCTTTGTCTCAGTTCATGATGGTTGAGAAGGTTCAGGGAATTCTTATGGTTGGGCATATCGGATCTACCATCTCTTGTTCACATGGACGAGAAGACAGATTGCATATATTAAATTTTAGTTGTACATGCAAATATGTATTGTATTGTATTGTAATGTCCCCCTTTTTGGCATAATTTGTTTTTGGAGTCCTTAGTTTGGTTGTTCCCACAAAGCTAAGGGAAGGAAGAAAAGGGAACATGGAGGGGGGCTAATCTATGAACAAGAGAGGTAAAAAGTACTTAAGTGTTCTAATTTTTAGTTGAGTTTGCAAAAAGGTACTTTTTATCCTTTGTTCACTTAAGTTGGGGTCATGGGAGCCTAAACCCTTAATAAGGTGAGTTTTAAAAAGATAAAGTGCTTATGTTTGAAAGGTTACAACCCTCCAACTTGGGCACCGCCCTTGGAGGTTGGTTATAAAAGCAAAAAATGAATCTTGTGGATGTTTATGTTGAATATTGATTTGAAAATTTGGATCAAGTATGTCAAGCTTGATTTCCACCTCTTGAGGACAGAAACCTTCAAGAAGTGTCAAAGGTTTGGGGACGAAACCTCTATTCCTTCTACTTGGACAACTTTGTTCCATAGTTGTAAGTGAGCTTCAAAATTGCATGTGTACATGCAAGTGGATCTACAAAGATATTTTTGGACACCACTTTTATTGAGGAAATATTGCAAACCCTATGGAACGCTGGTTTTTGATGATTTCATAGGTTTTGGAGAAAGATGAATCATCTTGAGAGTTTGTTCGTAGTACAGAAGATCATCCCAAGGTGTGGCAACTTGCTTAGGGAGTTGGGTGAGGCACTTGGAGGGGTCGTTGGAGCCAAGGAAGGTTGCATATTATTTTATTAAAATTTTCAATTAGGGCGACTTGATTGGAGAGCAGATTTCAAGGACTTGAGACTGATTTGTTAGTCTTTTGCAGAGCATAATGTTGTATATAAACTCGTCTAGTTAGTTCTCGGTTTACTTCGATCATGCGCAAGCATGGGATACTCCCTTTGCGCACAACATTTGAACACTCGGCTGCACCGGCATCAATCCACATAAGGCACAAGCCTTATGCGCTCACCTGAAGCGTAGTTGAGAATGAACCTGGGCTAGCGTTGTGCTAGTTGTGCCATGGCACGAGACTTCACTATTGGGGGACTTAAGTAGTTCAACGAAAGCTTTAGGTAGATCCATAGGCGCAAGCCTTTCGTGGACTAAGCCCAGTGTGAGATAGATGCTTAAGAGGTCACAAGGCTACTTTCACTCAAACTACTCATACTAGACATGCGATCTTAACAAGGATATGAATACTTGGCGTAGAACCTATATTCATTCTCTATACAAAATGATGGTGATGTCACAGAAGTTTACAGGGACTCCATTAAATATGCGAACTAGTAACATGCACGAGCATTTTTTAACATAAATGTCTTGAAAGTGTTACATTACAACCATACACATTCCATTAGCAATATAAAAAGATACATAAACCAGACACATTACGTGTTAATGAAACAATGTTCGTCATAAATCAAAATTCATAATAGAGTATAAAGTTCATAGCAGAGTATATGTTCAGTTCATACTACTTAACAACCTAGAGGCTCACAGACGAGCTTAGGCACTTACAAGTGGAGCCAAGCGGCCTCTATACTATTCCTAAGCCTTAATGGGCGCCGAAGTAATGTCTACAAAGAATTCATTTTGCCAGAGCTCCGCTACCGTTCTTTGTTTTCTTGCCTCTTCTTGCTTGAGCTCCTTAAATAGTCTTCAAGGGCATCTTCGCTAGGGTGGAAGTTGTACACCGAGTGTCGAGCTAGAACTTGGTCATCATAACCGTTAGCTCGATGACTCTGCAAATTCGCGCTGCACCTACCACATTTCACTAAATCTTCGATGAAGCCCTGAAGATCTAGGAGATAGTCGCTTGCCAGCTAGCGCAAGATATGTGTTGCAACCTCCAGCTGGTTATAAAAAGCCCAAAAGGCTAACCACTCGACAAAATAATCTCTTCGCGCCTAGGTGGATGTTGTGTTGGCACGAATCCTCTACTTAATGGGTTAGGGGCCCAACATTACCCCAAACAAAAACTTTAGTCTACCCTCGGACTAGGTTGTCAAACTCTTAGGAGCACAAAACTCAAGTTCATTCTCTTTGAGTTCGACGCTAAAGTCTTCAAAGCCCTTGATGGCTAGCTTGATTTCTTTTGCAGCGCTATCTATCTCGGAGGATGCAGTCGTGAGCGCAAGTATATCCGTTTTCTCCAGCGCTTTCTAGAAGGCCTCGACATTGGCTTTTGCCTTTTCCACACTTCCGTCTAAGATCTCTCCTTGCTCACAGGCCTTAGTTTGTAGAGAGCAGAAGAGTGCTTCCAAGGATTGCCCCTGGTCCTGAATCTGATTACTGAGCGAGTTCACATTGCTCATGATTTGCGTCCGCTCTGACCTGCTTGCTGAGTACACCTATGCCATCAGCTTCTTTTCCTTCGCTTGCTTTAGGTGCGCATCTATTATCGAGGCTTGGTTGGAGAAGCTTAAGAAAATGGTGTTTGTTGCCTCCGTGCCCTCCTGCAATTTTGCGAAGAGGTCTTCTACCTCTTCGAGCTTGTCAGCGAGCTCTTTCTGCAGCGTGACGTTGGGGCCTTCTTCCCTTGGGAGCATTTGCTCCACCAACACACAAATCTTGTCAACCTCTGAAAGGTCCGAGTGTCGACGCTGACCAAAAGAGATGGTTCGGCTACCTCCATGCGCTCACAAAGTTGTTGCAACTTGAATTTGTTGGCCTGCGCCTCATCCTTGGCTTCCTTGAGGAGCCTTTTCCATTTCCTTACCTTGCCATCATTAATGATGTTTCGGTGCACAACTTTTGTGGCCATTCTTATCAGTGCATTCCCAGATTGGACTGGGTTCATGGTGCGAGGGTTAGTAAGGAGGGAGTCCTGCCCCTCTTTAGGATCTTCCAGGCTAGAAGTAGCTACTCTAGCATCTCAAATTAGAGCTCATCCATATAATGGTCTAGCGCAAATGAGAGTTGTTTGCGTGTCCTGGTCATGGCAGCTTGGGGGGGCATAGTGTCATACATATATAGGTCTTCATCCACCCATTTATTCTATGTTGTCTCCCTTATATTCAGCTCTTAGTCGTCCTTCGCGACGATGGACTTTTCTATCTGTACTTCCTCCTCTTCACTGGTGCCACCGTTCTCTTCAACGCTCTCCTCTGAGGACTCACTTGTTTGATCCTTGGGGGTTGCTTCCTTGGACTTCTCCCCCTCGTTCGTTTCCTCATCTTGGGGTTTTTCAATACTTATCTCCAGGGTAATTCCTTTGGTGCCAATGTCGTCATGTTGCTGCTGGGGCTCCTCCGTCATCTCTGTTTGTTGTTCTAATGCCCCAGTATTGCCTTATCTTTTTTCAAGCACCCCTTCACTACTTGGGCGTGCCTCTTGCGCAACTTCTTCTGCCTTCCTGGTGGGGTCACTTAGCGCTTGCTTGATCACTTCAAATGCTGGTCCTGCGCTTGCAAGAACCTTCGGGCCCTTTTCTCTAACTTGGCCTTTTTCTTCTCTCGTTCAAGCCTCCGCTTCTCTTCAAGCATCAAAGCCACGTTGATCTCCTTCTTGCTCAATCCCATCTTCTTCCAAGCCACTTTTTTCTCCTCGACTGTTTCAAGAGCGATGGGGAGGCCTCCTTGTTGGATGTCGGCACTGGTTTCCTTGGAGGGCTCATTAATGGGGTGGCACTGGATGTGAGGCTCGCCATTTCCTCTGTTACCTGAAACGTGGCGGTCACGCCACTTTGCAGGGCTTCCTGCACATTACTGGTGCTGAGCTACTCTTCTCCTTCTCCTATCTACAGGATATAGGTCCCTACTCAATCTTCTTCAGTTTCCTCCTCTATTATGGGTGTGAGGCTTGCCTCTCTCCGTATCTGCAAGAGTTATAATAGGGAACACTCTCGGTCCCTTGGTCTTTTTCTTTGGCTTGTTGCTGGAAGAAGCAATCTTTTGCATGAAGGTCACGTGCTTCTTTGGGGTAGGGGGCACAATTGGTTCTTCGGAGGCAATCTTTAATTGAATGCGTTCCACGATCTCTTCTAGATTCTCACCCCGTTTCCTTTGGAGTGTCTTCTCTTGCAGCTTCGATGCGACCTTCCCTTCATCGCCGACTAGGAGGGGACAATCATCGTCCTTTTTAGGATCGCCACCCTTCTTGCACGGCTTCATTTCATAATAGAGGTTAAATATCCTCCCATTTATTATCACCCTGTGGAGGGGATGGATGTTTGTCTTGTCGGTGTCATCTTCCTCATCTTTGGTGGCCTTAGCTCCGGGGCGCACAAACTGGTGCCTAATCCTGCTTCTGTCGTGATCCATGGTCTTGACCGGGATCTCAAGCTGTTGCACGTTGGCAATTCTCCTTAGCGCTGCCATGAAATACTTGGCTGAGAACGCATAAGGCAATCGGAGCCACCTTGACAGGTTTCCATCTATGAGCGCTAGGCGCACCACACGGAAGTGTTGCATCACGACAAAGGTTGCCGTTCCCACCAGTTGTTGAGGAAGCTCTTGAGGGATGCGCTACTCCTTCTCAAAGGCTTCTATGTACCTCTCAAACCACCTTTGCACCCTAGTCTTATACTTTTGTGAGAAGCTGGGTGGGCAAATGATGTCTTGGTACTTCATTGCAAGGGACTCGTGGTTGGGTGGGAACATTGATAGGTGGTCGTCATCGCAGTCCGACACACCTATCTCCTTCATTACTATCAGAATCAACATATACCCCTATCGGAAGGTCTCACGCACTCAATGGCACTCTTGCGCGTTCTTGACTCTCTCTTCAGCAATGAACTTGAGATGTTGAATTTTACACCTTGCGCCATGTGGTGGGCAATGCTCATGAAGGTCTTGCTGATATTGGACCACCGGCCACCAGGGCACAGTTTGGCGCTAACAAGATGTGCCTTTGCGCTTGTGCGGGGGTCTTGCATGTCCTTAATGGGAAACACAAACCCTGACTTGTAGTAGCCCAGGAGCTTTGTGACCCTTTCAACCTCCACCTCGTCCTCCATTATTTTTTGGATGTCTGCCCCTGCGCTAGGTAGCCCCGTGATTTTGCTAATGAGGCTCGTCGAGATCCTCATGTGCCGTCTTGCAAAGTAGAATTAGTGGCCATGTACTCTCGAGAGGAAATGCACCAAGTCTTTCGGCTTGCTGAAGCTTGACAGCTCAAATAGTTGCGTGGTGCTTGTGGTTGCCAATTTGTCTCTGATGGAGACGTCGAAGAGTGTGGGACCTGCCTTTGTCTTCTTCCCCGTGTCTACCATCCAGTCCTTGTTTAACTCTTGCGCATTGCTTCCCGTCTTATGGTTGTAGTCCTTCAGTTTGCACATATGCACAAAAGACACCCACTTTTCCCCCACCATGACCTCAGGGGGTATTCCATTTCTCTAGAGGCGAGTTTTGCACTCGCTTCTGGATCTACTTCTGCGATGCTCACGCCTTACACCAACTGCGCCTTCAGTTTCTTAACGGCTGCTTCTCTCACCGCCCGTGCTTTTTTCACGTTCTTCTGCGCCTGTGGCGGACCTGTGCTTAGCCTTTTCTTGCCCATCCTAAACTTGCTGCTATTGAAATGCAGCTGGTTGATTCTATCGAAGCTTGAAATTATGCTTGGCGCTTCTTCACAGTTGCGGGAAATGCGATTGTGCGTTTGGCTCTCGAGCTCCCTACCCCGTTAATGGCGGCCTGGTCGTTCTACTAAACTTCTACTAACTTGTTTTTCTACCAATTTAGGACAGAATGCAATCTTGTTTGTGGTCTTTCGTTCACGCTTGTGGGGGCTGTGGATGATTGGTTCTCTCTCTGGTAGTGTCTTTCAGGTTTAATGGCTTCGGCTCTTTGCTCTGCTTAGAACTCTTGAAAATGATAGTAACCCTACTACCTCAGCCATTTGCTCTTTTATACGATGTTTTCAGCTATTGCATTGATGGATGGTAGTGTGTTGATTTCTTGAAATCTATTAAACCCATGAAATCCGCTAAAATTTGCCACCAACTACTCATTTAATGCGGATCTTTGTTCTTCCTCTGCCGTAGCATTAACTTTGCTAACTGTTTATTCGGTGAAGTGACAGGTAATTCAAACGGTCACTTCCCGTCGACCATTGGGTGGGTGCCAGCTATCACGACGGTCATTCTCTTGTGCTTTGTTCAACTTGGCACGACCTTCGCCCTTATGGCAACTTGGGCTCAGCGCTTCACATGCATGCGATTCAGCCTCCTTGGTTCCATCTCCTCAGTGTTGTGCTTCTTTCCAAGCGCGTCTCTCTTTCTAGGTTGATTTCTCTGCGCTTTCATATCTCTTGCTTTGGCCTTCTCTACCCCATACAAATCTTGGCGTTGGTCCTCTAGCGCCTCATCGTCTCCTCTTGATTTCTTGCGCATGAATATCTTGTGCGCCCTCCTTTGTCAACTCGTACTTACTATTTTTTGAACTTAGCAAACTTCCCATGTGCCCAGAAACTTAGGTGTCTGACCTTAGGCGCTTAAAAAGCGACCATGCTCGACTCACTTGACTGGATTTATGTGTGTAAGCGCCAAAAGAATTCTCCTGCGGGCTTGAAAGCGCTACGGTTATTCACCCAACACAAAAGAAACCAACATAAGGAGAGATTTGGCTTGTGTCAATTTTATTATGGTCAAGGCAAGCAATCGACTTGTGACTAGGAAGTCGGTGCCAGATGGTGCAAGCGCCATCCTAGTGAATGTATAGCCTCAATCCGTTGTCATTGAAATGTTTAGGGAGCATTTCACCAGCCAATGTGCGCAACTTGCATGTGCTAGTCTCCAATATACTATGGACGACATAAGGTCCCATCCATCTAATCATATAACAAGACCAATGCACCTTCTGTAAATACCTTGCGCTTGATGTGCTTATCATGCCATACCTTTTGGCATGCCTTTTCTATCTGCGGGCTCCACTGTGCTTGGGCGCGTGTCTCGTCCAGGCGCTCCAAGTCTTCCAGGCATGCACTTAAAGATTCGTGGTCATCCAATCGACCAATACGCATGATGCGCAATGAGGGCACTAGGAATTCCATAGGTAAAATGGCCTCTACGCCAAAGACCAGTTGAAATGGTGTAGCTTTATTCAGGGGCTTATAAGTAGTGTGATAGGCCCACAATACTATTGACACATGGTCATCCCAATCCTTGTGACCAATGTCGCATATTTTGGTGAGGCACGTCTCCAATATTTTATTGAATGTCTCTGTGGTGCCATTCACTTGGGGATGGTATGGTGTCGTTTTATGGTGCACCACCATATACTCAGTCAGTAGGATTTGAACGGTTTCATTGATGAAGTGCACGCCATGGTCGTTAGTCAAGTTAAGCGAGCATCCATAGCGACTGATGATATTCTCCCAGATGAATCTTGCTACTGTGGCGGTTGTACAATTTTTGGTCGGCACTGTTTCGGCCCACTTGGTGAAGTAATTTGTGGCAGCTAGAATGTACCTTGCGCTTGTTTGCCTTGTCGTGGGAGTAATAGGTGCAACAAAGTTAACGGCCCATTTTTCAAATGGCCCCTGGCAAGGATGGGAATGAGAGGCATCTCATCCCGGTGGTTTGGTTTCCTTGTGCGCTGGCAAATGTCACATGCTTTGGTGTATTCGTTTGTGTCATGAAACAAAGTTAGCCATCACAACCCTGATTGTAGTACCTTGTTCTCTGTAGTGTCTCTAGCACAATGGTCTCCAACAATCCCCTCATGTGCCTCTTGCAGTACTGAGTCCCGTTCGTGCTCTAGGACACATCGGCACATGATTTTGTCACGGCCCAATTTGTATAATTTCCTGACAATGAGTTGAAAAGGGGTGGTGCGGACTGCAAGCTGCTTCTTCTCCTTAGCCATTATGGTTTGAGGCGCAAATCTAGAGGTCAGAAATGCGGCGATTTTTGCCAAGTCCTTTGGGACATGTTGAACCCTATAAAGTTGCGCGTCAGGGATATCATCTTCGATTGGTGCTGCCACATTGCCAAAGTTGATGCAGGACAGATGGTCTGGGCTTGAGTTTTGTTTTTCAGGGTTCACTAGCACAACAAATTGGAATTCTTGGAACAAAACAATCCATCGTCAAATGCTCCCGTGCAAAACGAGCTTGTTCACCAAGTACTTAAGCGCCTTGTGATCAGTGAAGAAGATGAAGGGGGTTGCCAACAAATATTGTCGAAACTTCTACAGAGTGTAGACCATGGCAAGCGCCTCGTGCTTAGTTGTGGTGTAGTTTTGTTCTACCTTTGTTAGCTTCCTACTTGCGAAAGAAATGGGATGATCCATTTTCCCTTCGCCTAGTTGCGCGAGAATGACACCGATTGCGGTACCAAAGGCATCGACGTGGACATGGAAGGGACTTGACCAGTCAGGAATTGCAGTATCGACACACTTGCTAGTTTGAGCTTCAGGTTCTCAAAAGCATCTTCCTGCACTGTGCCCCAATAGAATGGGCCATCCTTTCGCAAGAGTTCCTCTAGAGGCGTCGCAATTTTGACATAATTTATTATGAACTTCCTGTAATACCCGCAATGCTGAAGAAAGGTGTGAACGTCTTTCTGTGTTGATGGGGTCTGAAGTTGAAGGATGATTGCAATCTTGGCTAGATCAACGAGCAAACCATCCTTGCAGACGATGTGCTCGAGCAAAGTGCCAAATGGCATTGCGAAAACACACTTCTTGAGGTTCAACGAAATATGCAACTGCCTGCACCTTTTAAACATTAGGCATAGATTGTCATAGTGATCTTTCACTAACCCATACACTGTCCAATTGTCTAAATATACTTGGAAGAACTTGTGAATGAAGTTTGAAAGTGGTGATCACCACTCGGGAGAACACTGCTGGTGCATTCTTCAGCCCAAAGGGCATCGCGTTATAAGCGAAACAACCCCATTTAGTCGCAAAGGTGGTTTTGGGCTGCCTCCTCAATTTGGACTTGATGGTATCCTGAGAACCCATCAGTAAAGATGTATATCTCGCAACTTGTGATGCCATCCAATACTTCGTCGGTGAATGGAGTTGGAAAGGGGTCAGTTATGTAGGTGGCGTTCAACAGTCTGTACTCAACACAAATTTGGATGCGCCCATCCTTTTTGATGCTGATGACCATGGGGCTAACCCATTCAGATTCCGGCATGGGGTAGATGACGCTTGTGACTAGCATGCCATTGATCTTTGTCTTGACCTTGGCGCGAAGATTTGGGTTCATCCTGTATGATCGCTTTTTGATGGGTCTTGTGCTGTTGACTAGTTTGATGCTCATCTTCTCAAGGGATGGGTGTGCACCTTTCATATCCTTGTAGTTTCGCGGGAACAAGTCTTGGAATTCCTTTAGGCAATCAACAATACGTGCTAGCTCCATGTCAGAACAATAGGTGCCCAAAGTGGCAATCTTTGGTTCCCCCTCTGAACTGATATCTACGTTGGTAGTTTTTAATAGCGCTCGATAGGGTTCATTCTTCTCCTAGTGTGAATCCTCGACTTGTCTGCTACCCTCAGTTGTTTCTACCCGAAGATGGGAAGGGTCTTTTTTTTCTGGAGCGCTATCCTCAACTTGGCACACGAACTTCCTTTTCCCTGTCAAATTCTTCTAGTTGCGCACCTTCCACGTGTCATCATCTTCATCACTAGAGTTACTATTGAGAGTTTGCTCTTCGAGGAAGGTTGTTAGCGCTATCTCTTTTTCACCGAACATATCTTTTAGGCTCTCTTCCAATATTGCAGTGTCCTCAAACACTAACCTTTGAACTACCTGTAATGGCTCAATCAATTCAAGGTTTTGTGAAGAAAAGGAGAAGGTATGGACAAACCGCTCTTTAAGGTCATCCCAGTTGGCTGTTTTGCAGCGTGTCTCATTGATTACGTACCATGCCCGCACCCAAGTCTTCAAGGTCCTATAGAAGACGTGCACCCATGGATTCCTTGGGGCATTTTCTCCACAAACAGTCCATGTTTTTGAGCAAAGGCATACGTGTGTGATAGGGTTAGAGTCACCAGAATACGCTGAAGTGTCCAGGGCCTCGTTGCTCTTTCCGAATCTAGTGCAAATGTCCGCCTTCACATCTTGCCAAGTTGGCAAACTAGGCTTTTGCTCTGCCCACCAACGAGCGGCAATACTCTTCAATGTGTATACTAGTCTGCCCATTCTATCCACTTCTTTTGGGACGCACGACTCAAGGTCACGGACATAGTCTTCCACAGGGTTACTCCCTTTATATCTTGGAAGTGCTGCAAGTTTGCCCTTACTAAGGTGAAACACTCTTTTTCCCCTTTTCTTGGCGTAAGGGACCCATCTTTTCGAAGCGCGCTCCCAGCCTATCCTTATTGGTTTTGGGGCCTTTGCGCGCACCAAGAGGAACTATCGACCAGTGGTCTCATATGCTTCCTCGACCCACCGGTCACAAGCAACATCAGTGGTGTCTGAGGCTGATTGTCCATCTTCCCAAGAGGATTCCTTGATCATTTGGATCTAGAGTCTTGGCGCCTTGCATTGTGATGTTATAGATATGGTTGATTTCATCCTTGATGTCCATCTCTTGACATAGAGGGGTCCTTAGTTATTTGAGAGGGGTGTAACTACCCTCTCCTTTCCATTCTCAAATGTCATGTAGCGCCTTTTGAAGCGCATATCTACATTGTTTGCATAACACCATGGCCTTCCTAGAAGTGCAAGATAGTTGTCCTACTATGCTAACTCTATTACTTCAAAGTCAGTGCGGAATTCGGCACCCATGATATCTACAACTGCGTTTTTCAGAATTTCGATCGACTGCGCCCAAGTCTTATTGGGCATGAAGAGTACATGAGAGGGTCTCCGGGCTGGTCTACTCATTTTCTTCCAAGCATTCTTGGTCAAGATGTTGACTTCAGCCCCTGTGTCTACAAGAACTTCACAAACATACCATCCGTCAATAGTGGCATCCACCAAGAGTTCTTGGTCGTATTCTGCATTTTGTGTATGCTGAACTTCTTGCGCCCTCTCCATGTGTGGTGTGGTGACCTCAACTTGCTTTTGACTTGCATGCTGTAGGAGCAAGTTCTTCAATAGGGGCAACATTCCTTCTGTTTGCAGGAGGTGCAGGATCTTAGTTAATTCTTCTACTTCAGCGTCCTGACTATCTTGCTTCTTACAGGGGGTGGCAACCTACGCTTCTAGGTCTCGCGCTAATTGAAGCTTCCCTTGTAGGTTTTGGATGACACTCATAGCCTGATGTAACATGTCTTTTTGGTGCGTTGGGTCTGGGTATGGCGCAACTTTGGGTTCAGGCCGTGTTTTGCACTCATTGTGACCCTTATCCCCATACTCTAGGCTTAACTCAGGTATTGGCACAACTGGCCGCAGAGTGGTAAATCCATTGCATGTAGTTGCTTGCACCTTGATTGCCTCTGTGCGGGTAGGTTGCATCTTTGGGGTCCATTTTTCTGTCTTTTGCTTGCGCCTGATCATTTTTGAACCCTTGTTTGCGCCGGCTTGCCTTGGGTCAACTTTTTGTAGATGTCAGGGCATTCTTCGACCTTATGGGACCCTTGACAATACCCACACGTGGGATGTGTAGGGTAATTGTGTTGATAATGCTCTGTTGAGCCACACTTATAACATGAGCGTGGTGGGAGCCTTCCACCACCGCATCCTCCGTTTCGCCCTCTGGTGCCTCGTTACATCCCAAATCCTGTGTTTTGTTGGCCGTAGTCCTCATTACCTTGGTTAGCTAGCCCTCCGATTGCTGTGGTGGCCTGTCGTGCACCTCTTTTCATGATCTCGTGCATTTCGTCAATCCCCCGACAATCAACAGTGGTATGGGTGTAGGCGTCGCACAACTGACAATAGATGGTTGTGTTGACTTGGTTGGCGCATTGCAACAAAGGGAAGTTGCGGACGTCATGTGCCTCTCAACAAACTTTGCAGCTTAGAAGTAGAGTGCACACATTCCTCCGTGGGCAGTTAGTTCTATTATAGCCTTCTACTTCATAGTCGGTGCACCATAGTCCACTTCGAGCGTCATGCGAAGAGCTAGCAGTAAGCTTTTGTAACTAGGAGGTCATATATGCAATATGTGTTTCCATAAATGCGCTGATCCCTGTGTTTGCACTTCCAACTGCCTTGGCTCTGAGCGTGGCTTCAAGCACTTCTCGAGGGTCGGTAAAAGTCTTCATGGAAAGCGCTCTTTGGAATGACACGAGTAACCCCCCAAATGAACCATTGCTCATGTTGGGAAGAGTGAATATCATATTGGAGCTTTGATAGGAGTGTTTTGAACTTTGCATCATATAGGTGCACACTCTCTGAGAGTCCTTGGGTAATTTCTTTTAGCATGGTGATGCTCTGTTCAAACTCCGGAATGTCAAATTTCTTCAGGAATGCGTCCTTGAAGGTATCATAGTCAACCATGGTCTGGTTAGGATCAAATTTTCTGTACTAGGTGTGGGCGCGATCAAGTAGAGTGGTCGCAAACTGAGTAGCCTTGTGCTCCGACTGGGTTATGTCTCGCGTGCGCCACTGCAGTTCACATTTTAGTACATGTTCTACGACATTCTCCACGTTGTAATACTTTGGCAAGTGCATAGCTATTTCGTAGAAGATTTGTTGCGGGGCGGGGGGGGCGCGACTGATATTTGAGGCACTTGTCCCCCCGATACCTGTCCTGGGGGTGGTCTTCCAATGCCTCCAATCACAGGGTTAGGCGTTGGCCCCGTCGTTATTGTTGGTGCAGTTGATGTCGTTGGCGCTGTGCTACTTGCTTGTGGCACTAGACCACTTCTTGCATGCTGTTGACCACCTTGTGTTGCTGACATCGACTGAGTTGGTATTCTCACACGCAAATTCTATTGTGGTGAGCTAGTGCCCAATGGTCTAGAGGTTGTTGCATTCACCTCCTTGTATGGAATAATTTGTTCAATCACAAAGTTGCAATCCAAGTCTGCAAAACGTCTAAGAATTAAGTCGTAAGTAGAGTAAAAAATTACTTTTGTACTTTCTTCATCGCTTCAAAGGGGTAAGGTGCGTCAAGCGTATCCGTAGTCACCAAATTCTATAGGAGCCCAGCAAATTCCACACCTATCAAGTGTTGAGCTTGATTCATCGCTTCATTATATCTCTCATCCTCATGCTGTTGTATTTTAAGAGATCCTTTCCCATGCCCTTCCCGCCTGCTACGTGTTCTCTTGGCACTTCCAGGTTCTAGATCTTCCGACAGTCAGTGCCATCTCTTATTATAGGTTTGTCTTCTGAGCTCTCGGGTGTCAATTTGCTTGTTCCCTTCCATTACGCCTCATCTACAGATCCCTTTCTCCCCCTTTGTGCAACTCATACGTGAAAGGACTTTAGCCTTCCATCCCCAAAGTTTCAAAACCGTAATCCACCATTAGCCTTTTGAGTTCTGCGTCGAACTCCTTCACAAGCGTGCCTCTAGGGTCACGTAAAAACTGGTACTCCGCTTCCTTAGGGCACGAGTATGTTGAGACTATGAACTCAAGTATGTAGCTATTTAGGGTTCCTTGCCCCCATTTATCCATTGCTCTAGTCCAAGTTACATTTAGGGTCTCAAGCCTCTCTAAGCGCTCTTTTGTCCACTCATAGTGCCATTCATAGCTTCTCTTGTGGGTTGAATATGCAGCCAACCACTGGTACACATGCTCAGGTAACTCATAGAAAAAGACCTCATACAGAGCATCATATAGGTTGTCTTGAACCCATCTTCTTGGCTTTTGTCCATTATAGGTTGGATGCTTCAACGCAAAACTATCTTCCACCTATTGTAGCCAACGCTTGATGTTTTCGAGAGGAAGTCGGTACATCGTTCTATCGCACCATCGCAGCAACAAAATTCAACACGGATCCCGACAACGGAGCTAAAATGTTGTATACAAACTCGTCTAGTTAGTTCTCTGTTTACTTAGACCATGCGCAAGCATGGGATACTCCCTTTGCGCTCAACATTTGAACACTCAGTTGTGCCGGCATCAATCCACATAAGGCACACGGTTATGTGCTCACTTGAAGCTCAGTTGAGAAGGAATCAGGGCCCGCGTTGGGCTAGTTGTGCCATGGCGCGAGACTTCACTATTGGGGGACTTAATCAGTTCAACGAAAGCTTTAGGTAGATCCATAGGTGCAAGCCTTTCGTGGACTAAGCCTAGTGTCATATAGACGCTTAAGAGGTCCCAAGGCTGCTTTTACTCAAACTACTCATACTAGACATGCGATCTTAACAAGGATAGGAATACTTGGCATAGAACCTATATTCATTCTCTATACAAAATGATGGTGACATCATAAAAGTTTACAGGGACTCCATTAAAGATGTGAATCAGTAACATGTGCGAGCATTTCTTAACATAAATGTATTGAAAATGTTACATTACAACCATACACATTCCATTAGCAATACAAAAGATACGTAATCCAGACACATTACGTGTTAATGCAACAATCTTCATAATTAATCAAAATACACAATAGAGTATAAAGTTCATAGCAGAGTATATGTTCAGTTCATACTACTTAACAACCTAGAGGCTCACAGACGAGCTTAGGCACGCCCAAGTGGAGCCAAGTAGTGTCTATACTATTCCTTAGACTTAATGGTCGCCGAAGCAATGTCTACAGAGAATTCATTTTGCTAGATCCATTACCGTTCTTCGTCTCCTTGCCTTTTCTTGTTCGAGCTCCTTATATAGCCTTCAGGAGTATCTTTGAGGGTGGAAGTTGCACGTTGAGTGCCAAGTTGAAACTTGGTCATCATAACCGCCAGTGCCATGACTGCGAATTTTGTGTTGCACCTGCCACGTTTTGCCAAATCTTCGATGAAGCCCTGAAGATCCAGGGGATAGTTAGCCACCTGCCAACTAGCGCAAGATATGCACTGCAACTTCTAGCTGGCTATAAAACTCCAAAAGGCTAACCACTCGACAAAATGATCCCTTCGTGCCTAGGTGGATGTTGTGTTGGTGTGAATCCTCTACCTAACGGGTTAGGGGCTCAACACATAAAATATTGCAAATATTTTATATTAATTTTTCAGCTTGGGGGACTTGCCCTAGGTGTCCTTTGGAGGCTATTTGGAAGAATTTTGGTGAGTAAAATAATCTGATTTTATTTGCTATATTTTGAGGTAAGACGAATCAGTTGGGAAGGAAATTGAGCGTCTTTGGAGGGTTTTTAGACTCCGTTTGACAAGGTACAAATTGTTACACTATTTCTGATTTTTGTGACAATTTATCATAAGAGTTTGAAGGAAATTGAAAGGGAAAGACTAGGGTTTCATTTTAAAAATTCTGCCATTATTTCCTAAATGGGGCGATTCAATTGTGGAGGATTTTCTAAGGGTTGTAGGGTGCTTTTATACTGTAAACAATGGACAAATAAGATTATAATTATTTGTGTATTTTTGGCATAATTTTTGAGGACTTTGACATCCTCTTGAGAGTGAATTCCAGGTTAAAATTCTGATTTAACTCATACAGTGATTTTATGCACTTGGCGACTTGCATTGAAGGGTTTTGAAGGCCATTGGAAGGGCTAACTTGGAAATATTTCATTCTGAAATATTTTTATAATTTTTCATTATTATTGGTGAGTTTTTGCAAGGGTTTGAAGGTTGATTTGGCAAGGGAAAATGCAGTTGTACTTTCAGAAGAAAAATAAAAAATATTGCAAGGGTACTTTCCAATGGTACATCCCCATTTCTCTCACCAAAGTAGGTATTTATTACAATAGCCTAATTAGGGTTTATGTATGATATTTCATATGGATTAAAAGTGAAATTCAGTGGATATGTACCACATTAGTGGTGCAATTAATTGTGCAACATTGATGCCTAGGGTTTGTTTCTATTTGTGGTGTTTTTGAGCATCTTAATTCAGCTAGGGTTTGCTGATTTAAATTATCAAAATTCAATTTTGTTTGAGTTGGTTAAGGGTTTGCTAGAAAACCCTCTTTTTTCATCGTTGTCCCAATTTGGGGACATTACCGTGGTATCAGAGCCATATTTTGGCCATTTTGTGGGGTGAAGAGTTGATACATGAGTGGCAACAAAGAGGTTAAATATTATTTGAGTAGTAGGAGGGAAACAGGGCTTCCACCAGTTGGTTCATGTGAACAGGATCAAGCTATGGGTGACATGGAGCACCAGGGGACAGAGAGTGAGAGGAGAGACAGGTTGGCCAAGGAAAGGTTTGAGAAGTATTCTCAAACTCAGGAGAAGATGACCACTGTGATGGAGGGGTTTCTTCATTCTCTCAGTGAGATGGGTGGCTTGAAGCCACTTAATAGAGATAGCGGTGCCTCAAGGAGCAGCCTAGATGCACATACACCCCCGTTGGGAAATCGGGCATCCACACGTAGGCCCACACAACCTACATTTGTTTAGAGGGTGGACCCTGCTCCAGTGAGGGAGGGGTTACTCAACCTATGTGAGGAGTTAGAGAGAGAGATGGATGAGTATGTCACCTTATCTACGACAATTAGGGAGGCTATGATAATTTTTGAGTTTTTAGCTTGAAAATGGGGACAAAGTGGGCCCAGGATCAGTCAGAGCCAAAGGGGCAACCAAAGAGATCTACAACATGCATTGGGGAAGTTATCTCTTTTTGCTTTTGATGGGTCATAGAGATCGGCTAGGGCATGGATTCAGAAGGTGGATACCTTCTTTTCGCTTCGACCTATACAAAGGGAGAGGCCATCCAGTTCGCCACCTTGCATTTGGAGAGAACAACCCACGATTGGTGGTATCATGGTTTGATCACACAGAGGCATCATCACATACACTCCTATGAAGAGTTCAACAAGACGTTGATTGAGAGGTTCGATAGAGTGGATCTTGAGCTTCACTTTTGTGATTTAGCTCAATTGAGGCAGAGGGCTTCCGTGGACGATTACATCACAAAGTCAGAGACTTTCAGTCATGGTGATTGATATTTCAGATAGGAGATTGGTGGTACTATTCATAGAGGGCTTGGTTGACTCCCAAAGGGGATTGGTCAAGGCTTTTGATCCACTTTCATTGAGAAAGGCCATTTAGAAGGCCTATGATTTGGAGTCTTCTAATTCGAGGAGCAGATTTCTACCTTTGGGACAGCCAAACAATACTTTTTTTCCACCTATTGAGCAGTAGAGAGGTGGCGGATTGGGGCAGCCCAAGAGTAGCTTTGCAGGACCACGCAAGGCCAATCATGTGGGTCCTTTGATTAGACCAAACCAACAGGGTTTGGGGCAGCAGAAGGAGCTACCACGTCGTAGCTTTGATGTGAGGAATGAGCTAAAGAAGGAAAGGTCTTTGCTTCACATGCAAGGACCCTTGGGAGAAAGGCTACCATTGTCGTGGCAAGGGACAAGTTCACAACATCGAGGTGCTTTTCGATGAGGAAAACGAAGAGAAAGAAGTTGGGACAACCAACTATGAGGGGAACACTTTGGAAATAGGAGAGGAGGAGTTGAGTGGCACCTTGGCATCACTTTTCGGGGCTCTTAGATATTTACCCTTCAGAGTTAAGGGTTTATTAAAAGGCACACCTATTACCATACTTATTGATAGTGGGGCAACTCACAATTTCATTGATAGAGGATTGATAACATCATGTGGATTACAATCAATGGAGTTCAAGGGTTTTAGAGTTATGGTAGTGAATGGATTCACCATCCCTTGCACAACCAAGATTCCAAAGCTTAGCCTCACTTTGGAAAAACATGTGGTTAAGGATGATTTTTATGTGGTGGGCATAGGGGTGACCAATATGGTCTTTGATATTCAATGGTTACACTCACTTGGTGAATATACACGAAACTACCAAACCATGGAGTTCAAGGGTTTTAGAGTTATGGTAGTGAATGGATTCACCATCCCTTGCACAACCAAGATTCCAAAGCTTAGCCTCACTTTGGAAAAACATGTGGTTAAGGATGATTTTTATGTGGTGGGCATAGGGGTGACCAATATGGTTTTTGATATTCAATGGTTACACTCACTTGGTGAATATACACGAAACTACCAAACCATGGAGCTCAAATTCAAGATAGTTGGCAAGCGGGTTGTTTTGCATGGTTTGTGTGATGTAGAGGCCCCCTCTTCTAAAAGCCAATAAAATGTTGGGAGGATGTATCATGAGCATGAAGGGAGTGGAAAAGAAGGCTGTCCCTAGACATAAAATGCAGACCCTTCATCCAATTTTTGAGCCTTCTAGAAAGCATTTGGTAAGCATTGCAAATTTCCATTGTTGTCATATGTTATTTAAAAAGGATGGGAAGAGAATGGATTGCCAAGGGCAACCCAAAACATGCTTGGGGCAACACCCTACTCCTCCTTGCAAAAGGGGAAGTAGTGAGGCTTTGAAGAAAATAGGACACCCCCTAAATTTTGAAAGAAGGAAAGTGATTAGCAGCTGTACAAAGGATCCAAATGACAAGAAAGGGAGGTCTTCCTCCTTGCAAAGTAAGGACAAACATGGCGGGAATCACCTATTGAACATTGGGGGCATAAAAAATCATTTATCTTACACATGGCAGCCAAAGGAAAGAATGGAAAAAAATGGTAAGAAGTCTGAAATTTTTTGTTTCCAATTTCTTGAATTAAAAAAAACAAGTTCAGCCACATGAAGAAGGGTAAAGTTTGCACTTTTTTGTTGTTTTACAGCGTACATTGGGAAAATTTGGTGCCAAGATGCATTTTAAAAATGATCACATAGTGAAATCTGATTTTAATGATCAATTACAGCAGTATACAGAGGCCAAAAATCTGTTTTTTTCTGGTAAAATACAGCGAAAGGTACAATCTAGAAATGTGTATGAGAGAACATACTTTTGGTTTAATCCAATTGGGAAGGTGCAATTCCATGTTGAGGATTGGCATATGCTTTTGTTTGATCAAAACTACATCTTTCCTATGCATAAAGGGAGTGGTAGAAGATACACGTAAGAAAGGTTATGCATATGCACTTTTATCATTCAAGGTATGTTGTATGAAGAGGCCTTAATGATTAATTTCAGAATTGTAAATATTTTTTTTGAAGGCACATCATACACTTTGGGATACCACATCAAAAGCATTCAAGTAAGGCATGTCTTTCTAGGTTATGAAGGATTCTTGGAAGATGATTATGACATCTTGAATCTATGGAGGCAGCCCACAAGGTATGTGGTTTGCAAATGGGGAGTTCAACTTAAATGTTCTTTGCAATGGGAAATCATTTAAGTGAAAATATGGATTATGAAAGATGTGGGGAGAGTCCCATGGGTTTTGCAATTGCTTGAGGACAAGCAATTTTGGGTGGGGAGAATTGTAATGTCCCCCCTTTTGACATAGTTTGTTTTTGGAATCCTTAGCTTGGTTGTTCCCACAAAGCTAAGGGAAGGAAGAAAAGGGAACATGGAGGGGGGTTAATCTATGAACAAGAGAGGTAAAAAGTACTTAGAGTGTTCTAATTTTTAATTGAGTTTGCACCAAGGTACTTTTTATCTTTTGTTCACTTAAGTTGGGGTCATGGGAGCCTAAACCCTTAATAAGGTGAGTATTAAAAAGATAAAGTGCTTATGTTTGAAATGTTACAACCCTCCAACTTGGGTGCCACTCTTGGAGGTTGGTTATAAAAACAAAAAATGAATCTTGTGGATATTTATGTTGAATATTGATTTGAATATTTGGATCAAGTCTGTCAAGCTTGATTTCCACCTTTTAATGATACACACCTTTAATAAGTGTCGAAGGTTTGGGGACGAAAGACTCAATTCCTTTTATTTGGGTAACTCTATTCAATAGTTGTAAGTGAGCTTCAAAATTGCATGTGTACATGCAAGTGAATCTACAAAGGTGTTTTTAGATACCACCTTCATTGAGGAAATATTGCAAACCCTATGGAAAGTTGGTTTTTGATAATTTCACAGGGTTTGAAGAAGGCCGAATCATCTTGAGAGCTTGTTCGTGGTCCGGAAGATCATCCCTAGGTGTGGCGACTTGCCTAAGGAGTTGGGCGAGCCACTTGGAGGGATCGTTGGAGCCAAGGAAGGTTGCATATTATTTTATTGAATTTTCTAGTTAGGGCAACTTGATTGGAGAGAAGATTTCAAGGACTTGAGGCTGATTGGGAGTGTTTTGTAGAGTATAAAATATTGCAAATATTTTATACTAATTTTCTAGCTTGGGCGACTTGCCCTAGGAGTCCTTTGGAGGCTATTTGGTGAGTAAAATAGTCTGATTTTATTTCCTATATTTTTTGAGGTAGGGCGAACCAGTTGGGAAGGAAATTGAGCATCTTCGAAGGGTTTTTAGACTTCGTTTGACAAGGTACAAATTGTTATACTATTTATGATTTTTGTCGCAATTTATCATAAGGGTTTGAAAGAAATTGAAAGGCTAAGACTAGGGTTTCATCTGAAAATTTTGTCATTATTTCTTAAGTGAAGCGATTCAATTGTGGAGGATTTTCCGAGGGTTGTAGGGTGCTTTTAGACCATAAACAGTGGACAAATAATATTATAATTATTTGTGTATTTTTGGCACAATTTTTAGGGACTTTGACATCCTCTTGAGAGTGAATTCCAAGTTAAAATTTTGATTTAACTCATACAGTAATTTTCTGCACTTTGGCAACTTGCATTGAAGGGTTTTGAAGGCCATTGGAAGGGCTAACTTGGAAATATTTCATTTTGAAATATTTCTATAATTTTTAATTATTATTGGTAAGTTGTTGCAAGTTTTTGAAGGTTAATTTGGCAAGGGAAAATGCAACTGTACTTTCAAAAGAAAAATAAAAAATATTGCAAGGGTAGTTTCCAATGGTACATCCCCATTTCTTTCACCAAAGTAGGTATTTATTACACCAGCCTAATCAACGTTTATATATGACATTTCATATGGATTAAAGGTGAAATTCAGTGGATATATACCCCATTAGTGGTGGAATTAATTGTGCAACATTGATACCTAGGATTTGTTTTATTTGTGGTGTTTTTGAGCATCTTAATTCAACTAGGGTTTGCTGATTTAAATTTTCAAAATTTAGTGTTGTTTGGGTTGGTTAAGGGTTTGTTGGAAAACCCTCTTTTTTTATCATTTTCCCAATTTGGGGACATTACATGTATCTTTGAATTTTAAAGTTGTAAATAAAAATCTTAATTTAGTTGATTATTGTGTTTGTTTGGATGACAAATGCACAACAATCAATGATGCCACTAATAATCAAAAGGGAAATGTATTTCAATTTTGAATTAAATACAACAATATAGCACCTTAAATAGATCTGAAATATGGTAACATTGAGAATTAAATATGTTTGGAATTGATAGAGTTTGTAGAGAAATACTTGAATTTTGACTTGTGCACTATCAGACACTGAAAGTGACTGAAAACTGGTTTGGAAGCACTACCAAAGCAAATTTAAACAAATGATGTAGATCATAGAAGTTTCAAAATATTGCTTGATTTTGGCAACGATCGATCCTAGTAGGGTAAGGTTCGATTTTTGCAACATGGTTTGATTTTGGCAGATGATGTCAGATGTTCTTGAAATTTTGTGAGCACATTCGCTGGTGTCTACTGATAAAAAACCTCTCCTAGATTGTCGAATTGAGTTGTGGATCTTTCAAAATTCCTTCTTTCTCCAGACCCTACCCACTCCAAGAGACCTTGCAAGAGCATAAAAAAATGTTGTAGTTATGAGGGGCTTGCTTCAATTAGATCCTTGTTCCTAGATAGTTTGCCAATCAACACTTATGTAGTCCAACAAGCAATCTAGTGTAATATGAAGATCCTAGCCCTTATCCCTATGTATGAGATGTAAGCAACTAGTAGATTCTATATGCTATTTTATTATTTTTTTAATTCAGTTTTTGGCAAAAGTGGTGCATAAACTTCAATAGATGGCAACAATAATAGAAAGCATAGTGTATCTTAGAATGTGAATTCCAATCCTATTATCCTTGCCCCCATATGAACTAGCAGGCTTGTGTGATCAAACGGCTTGATTTTCATCTCAATTGAAATTGAATGGCTCGACTTATGCAACATACAAGATCGAAGGGTTGATCTTGGTAGACCGACCTAATATGTTAAAAAATAGTGATTCAAACATGACAAGACCATCGAGAGTTGTGCCAAGGCAAAAAAATAGTCGATTTGTAGGTTTTTAAGCATTCCGGATTGAATGGTGGTATTTTCATAGACCCACGGTGAAGTGAATGTAAAGTTGTAAGGACAAAACAAAATAAGGGAAAGCAATACTGGGCCCAACACAAAGAGAAACGTGCTAACAAGGGCCTAATATGAATTAATGATTCATATACACAAAAACACACTAATTCCATAGGAAATAACTAGTCTTGTATCAAAATTATGTGTTTACATAATGTCCCACTTTGATGTGTGTGCATGCGTACATATCAAAGTACAAAAAACAAGTGCACTTAAAAGGCTCAAAGAAGAAGTTGCAACCAAAACTTATAAATGTTGCTCGAAGTTAGTACCTTATATGATAATGAATTGAAAGTCAAAAGGAGAGAGGTTACCTTATGATAGAGCCCAACGCCTGCAACTTGCAAAATTGAAAAATCTCGTCTCGTTGTGATTTGCATTAATGTCTTGACTACTGTTGCGGGTCTTTAAAGGAGCATCAATGCTTCTGTGTTTGGCATACAAATATGTGGTGTACTTGCAAACAAATGATAACATTTACAGGTAGATCAATGTCTATATAAATCAGTGACAAAGAATTGAGGAAATTACCGAGTAAAAGCAAAGAGTAGGAACGAATACCCTTGGTGTTATGCAAACTTTGGTGTCGCCTTTGTAGATTCTCTAAATGTGCGAGGTGTGTCATATAACTCTCTGGTGTGCATAATATGCTATATAACTCTCCTATGTTTGTCTCTCGTTGTAGAAGCAAATAATTGTAATGTGTCCTGCTAATTGCCTCCAGGGCAAAAATAGAATAATGTCTAGTGATCGCCTTCAACTATGCAGGGGCAAATGTCTTGTAACTCTTTGGCGTGATGTAACTAAAGATGGAATAAGTGAATCATATGCCCCCCTTTTGAGGTGTGGGATAATTTGCATATCACTCATTTCAAATGCAAGGATTGTGTACCGTGTGTAAAATATATAAAATCATAAGCTGATGTAATCATTTAAAGTGCATTTATCACATGTTTTGGTATAATCAAAGAAAGATATCATCATTAAAACATCTATATGATTTGCGAGAGTTCGATCACTAGGGATCTAAACTATGTAAGGAATGGTAGGAAGGAATTGGATGCCCTTGCATTGGCAGGGGGTAAGCAATGAGGTGCTAATTATATGGCTCAACAAGATTCAAGCAGTGAAGGCACAAACAATAGTATGCCCAAATTTGGACAAGATATAATCAATGAGGGCACAAACATTAGTATGACCAAATATAAACAATGTATAATCAATGTAAGTATGGGTGTATAATGGCTCTAATAGGCAATAATATATAATCAATGAAGCACACCAATGGTATGCCTCAATAGATGCATGGTAGAAACCATGGCAATGCAGGGAACAAGCATATAAGCAATTAAGGGTTAGCATGCATGATATAAATCATGGCACCAATCATAGTAACATAGAGTAAACGTAACAAACTATATAAACATACCAAGCACAACTCAATCGTCTCACACTTAGGAGTAAACAAAGCAATCAATAGTACATGTAGAGTATACATATCAAACAATGCCACGTAAAGTAAACAAATCAAGTAGTGTCACACAGAGTAAGCAAGTCAAGCAATGTCAAGCAGAGTCAACAAGTCAAGTAATGTCACACACAACAAGCAATTCGAGCAATGACACACATAGTCAACAAGTCAAGAAATGCCACACATAGTAAACAAAAGCAATAAGAGTACATACAAGAAACATATGACTCTAAGTATACAATTAAAGCATCTGCTATAGGGAAGACAAGAAATACACACCAAACAACATGCATATACAAGCCGAGTAGTCAAAGGGCAAACAAGAGGCACAATAAACAAAAAGCATTGTAGCAAACACATGAAGAAATCTAAAACCAATGCAAAGTATTCATATAACAAAGCACCGAGCAATATTGAAGCAAAGCACACAAGATATATGCTAGACATGATATATATAGTTGAATATAAAGCTGAATATGATAAAGAAACAAAGAAAGATAAAACCTGAAGCATTGTTGGGGATGGCCCCAAAATCAGCACAAGGATGCCCTTGGTGTGTATGAAATTTCTCGCAGGTGTAAGTATGAAGCTGCCCACGAGTAATTGAATTCATAATTATATGAAAATCCCTGTGTATCATGCATCTAACTCAATAATATCATCAATAACATGCGCATAAACAATGCCTATGTAACCTCTAGTGATAGGCAAAATCATGATATGCTAAACTGTGTAACTATGTAATAGACCAAAGTAAAGACACATTTTTTTTTTGCTATTTTATTATTTGTAAGACCTAAAGCAAGACTTAGATGAAATCTATTAGGAAGGAAAACAAGCCAAGGAACGAAAACGAGAAGAAACAAGGGAAGGATCCCTACTAACTTAAAATTTTCCTTAGAACTATGTACACACTAGGGCGGAAGGCTTCGATACGTAATGTGTTGTCATCATGGGGAAGCGCTCACAAATTTTTTGGATGGGAAGCAACAATCAAAAGCAAGGGCTCAAAGCAAAAAAGGCATAGCAATCAATATAAATAAAGAGGCTAGAAGAATGATATAGAAATCATGAGTGGACATAAATAGATAAATACAGAAGTACACACATTGATGCTTGAACCATTATCTACCATAATTTCGTTTGCTAACCTGGAATGTGTATTTATGAAAGCTCAAATAAGTAATGGACCATTGTTAGAATCATCTTTTAAAATTTTGTGGTTGTAAAACGTAAGGGAGGAGGCTCCTTATGTGTGTCACTGATTGCACCTATGAATCCGTCAAGGATATGACCATTTTAAATTTGTGGACGTTGTTTTTAAGCTACATATGAACATCATTTTGGTTTTTAGATTGGGTTGCATGATTTGGTAGAGGGTTTGGTAAGGATTTCTCGATGCTGGTTAGGTTGGCCAATTGATTCATTCAAGGTATTGTTGGACCTTCTACTTGGATTTGGTTGTTTTCTATCAAGTCTTGGATCTAATGCTTCAAAGTTATGCATTTGTTTGTATGATGTCTAGAGAGTCTATGTTAATCAACATCTAAATTGCTGCATTCACCGAATTTCAAACAAAAAATTCGAATTTCACCGAATCTCAAACTAGTGCAAAAAATTCGATGAAATTTACAATTTAATTTGTACGGATCGAATGGTAGTATAGACAAACGTCTGTAAAACCTTGCAGGTGTATACACAAGTTGTGAATCCCTGAGGGAAGGAAAAGCCGCAAGGAAAAGATAGGAGGAAAATCCTGCAGAAAAACCATCGTAAAAAAAAACTGGCATGCAAATTCATAGAAATACCGTTGTGAAACTTTACATAAATCTTGCCATCCAGATTCACAAAAATACTGTCAGGAAATGCGTGTAATTAATTTAAGTGGTCCAGACTTAGGTTGAAGGAAGTTGATAATTGCTAAACTTGTTGGTGATTTAAACGCTGTTCAAGAAACTGCCCTTGTTTGCCGGTAACACTATACACCCAAATCAGTATTTGTCGGGGATGTTCTAGTGTCGTAGGCATTAAGTTCATATATTTTATTATTTTTATCATTTTATCTTGTTCAAAACGTGGGTGTGCTACATTATTATCCTGGCATTAATATTTTGAGATTTTTAAAGATTTTCCTAGCATACCAATTCAATATCCATAGCGATCGAACTAGTGGGAAAGTGACGGAATACAGTGTATTATTCTACTGAAAATATGTGCTATTTTGTATAGGGTTGGCTTAAAATACTAAGGGATTATAACATTGCATAGTATAGTGCTATTAATGGTATAATTAAATAGCGAATGAACTAATGGGAATAGCGAATTTCATTGCTTTATGATTGTACTGCTTGTATACTTATATAATTTATTTATAAATTATAAGTAATAGCTATATTATATAGTTTATAAAACATTAATATATTTAATAGTTTAAAAGATACTAATGTATATATTTCTTTTAGTTGAATTTAATCACAAATTTTATAGCTGATTTTCTTAGCAACGATTTTTTTATGAATTTTATCTTCCACGAATTTGAACACGAATTCAAATGCGGTAACTTAAATCATAGTATGAATCAATATGATGTTTTTTAAACAAAGGCTGTGACAAGTCCAATTCTTGTTGGGGAGGTAAAGGTATCTTGATGCATTCAAGCAAGCATTGAAGCACAATTTGAGGACTCTCACTTGACCATGTAAATTGTCTTCGCTCTTTTTGTTGAGAAAGGACTATTTTGTCTAGTGGTTGGTCTACCACATTGACTAATTATTGACCTCATTCTTAGGTTGAAATGTATTATCATTAGCTTTAGCTTTGAATGATTATTTCTTGCGATATTTGGCTCCACTAGAGGTAGGGGCATTAGTCCCATATTTGAGCATATTGACCTTTAAAAACTTGATTTCTTAGTTCCTAACTGTGTGACAAAGTTCATTGAAGGATTGGTAAGAATTGAAGACCACTTTATGTTTAATGGGTTGGAGTAAACTTTGAGAAAATATACTATGCAATTCACTATTAGGTAATTGGCAAGTCATCTTTGTAAGCATGTTTTTGAACCAAAGCACATACTCACTAACATTTTTGTAATGCATTTGTTTAAAATTGGGCAATTTGTGAGAATGTGACCATGCTAATGTTGATCGAAAAATGAGCTAATAAATTATTGGCCAAAGAATTGAAAGAGTGTACAGATCTAGATGAGAAAGCATAAAAGCTTTTAGGAAAAACCTTTGTCAATAGTCTATCAATATGTGCAAAGTCGAGACATGAAGCATAAAAATACTTGATATGGTGAGAAGGAGCACCTTTACCATTGAATAAGTCAAAGTTTGGAGCTGCAAATCTAATGGGAAAATGATAGGCAAGGATCTCATGAGCCAAAAGATTAAGTAATATATCATGTGAGTTGACCATATGACTTGGTTTTTGAGACCCTTGGGAAAGCAATTGAAATTATTGCTGCTTAGTTTGCATAGTCTGAGTAGTTTGTCTAAGGAGTGTGGTTTTAGGAGTTGGAACCAAATGACTAGTAGCATAAGTAGGAATAGAAACATTTGGCACTTGGGAACACATTGACAAGGGAAGAAGGTTGAAACATCTGTTGAGATAGCTAAGGAGCATAAAAAAAAGTATCAAGACTTATGCGAGAAGGAAAAGACAAAATCTAAGTAGAAGAGATAGGAGGAACAATAGTAAAAGAGACAAGAGGAGGAACAATAGTAGGAGCAATTTGAGACACATGCACATTATTTGTCATAGGAGGGGAACCTCTAGAATGTGGAATATTAGAAGCATTCAGAGATCCATTATTAGTTGCAACATGTATTTCCTCAGAGATAGTTTCTTTAGGTAGGATTTCTTTTTGCACCTTTTAACACCTCATATTGCATTCATTTTGTTGGGATGTTATTTGATATGTTTTCGAAATATAACTATTCATTCTACCCTTTCTTCATGAAAATGTTAAATATTCTGAGATCCACTAGAATCATTATCATTCATAGCATCATTATTCAAATCATTTGCATTTTAATCATTCAATTCGTTTTCATTTGTATCATTTACATTTTCATCCACATGCGTATCAACAAAAGGAGCATCAATCTTATTAACAATTACCATTTTATTTTTCAAATTAACACGGATACTAGTCAAAGGAAGTTCAACAAAATCAACTTGTTTGGAATTCAATCTATCACTTTGCTTGATAGGGCACTTAGATTTAATCTCCTTAGGTGACATGCGATGTAAACATATATAACATACAAACAAGGGTTGAAACAACACACAAGGAGCCAGGGCTAATGATGTAAAAGTAAGCACAACCCTAGATAAATCAGATCTATACTAGCAAGAGCCAACCCTAAAATGAAAGAAAGCATACAAAAGAATGTGGGTTAATGGAAAACCTAGGTAGAATTGGATCCAATATGCAATATAATCAGCAATATAACCCTAGAGGGAAAGGAGCAAGGCTCACCAAAAGAGGAAACCCCAAGGTTGGGTGCAAGAAAGCACATGCTCACCAAAATGTTTTGATGAAAAGTGCACAATGGCCAATGACACTACATTAATCATCAAAATGGAAATGTATTTCAAAAATGAAATACAACAATATAACATGTTAAATAGAGTTGAAATACGACAACAATTGAGAGGTAAATATCCTTGGAATTGACAAAGAGAGTTCATAGAGAAATACATGAATTAAGATTTACGTGTGCATTGTTAGATGTTGAAAGTGACTGAAATCTGGTCTCGGAGTAGTTGTAGAGCAAACCAAGTCACAAGAAAGTGTTGAGGTCAAACTACTTGACTTTGGTAACGACCAAAATCAGTGGGTCGATCTTGGTAGGTTCAGTTCGATTTTGGCAACAAGGTTCGATTTTGGCATACGATGTTAGATCCTCTTGAAATTTTGTGAGCACCTTCCTCAGTGTCTGCTAGTCAAGAACCTCTCTTGAATTGACAAATTGAGTTGAGGATTTTTCAGTATTCCTCCTTTCTCCAAACCCTAATCCACTTCAAGAGACCCTGCAAAAACACATAAAATGGGTGTAGTTGAGGGGCTTGCCTTAGTCAGATCCCTGTTATTAGAAAGTTTGACAATCAACATTTATGTAGTCCAATAAGCAATCTAATGTAATATGAAGATCCCAACCCTTATCCCTATGCATGAGATGCAAGCAACTAGTAGATTCTATATGCTCTTTCATTGTTTCTTCAATTCAGCGTTTGGTACAAGGGGCGCATACACTTCAATGGATGGCAGTAGTAATAGAAAACGTAGTGCATCTTAAGATATGAATTCCAATCCTATTGTCCTTGTCTCGAAATGCATTAGTAAACTTGTGTATATATAGACTTCTTGAATTCAAATGAAGACCTTATTAGTGCGCAAGCCGATAATAAAAAGTTGAGAATGACAACAAACAAGGCACCAAAATCCATTAAAAAGGGAACATGGGCCAAGGGTTCCATAAGGCACAAGTGACCAAGATTGAACGGTTCGATTTGGGACACGAGCAAAATCGAATGGCTCAATTTTGGCAACAACCAAGATTGAAGGATCGATCTTGACAGGCTGACCTAAAACCCTAAAACAACAATTCAAATATTCCAGGAGCATTGAGAGTTGTGCTAAGGCAAAAAAATAATTCATTTGTAGGTTTTCAAGCATTAAAGATTGAATGGTGTTATTATGATAAACCCAAGGTGATGTGAAAGTAAAGTTGTAAGTACAACACAAATCAAGGGAAGGAAATATGGGGCCCAACACAAGGGAAAACGTGCCATCAAGAGCCTAATTTGAACCCATGATCCTAATACATAAACACACTAATACCACAACAAATAGCTAGTCCTATACCAAAATTAGGTGTCTACAGTACTATATAATTATTGTTGGATGTAAGGATCGAGAATATCCATGTATGGCAAAATACTATTTGTGGGTGTACTATGTTTGAATGTTGATGAACAAGTTTTTATTCAGTTGACATCATGATGCATGAGACTATAATGTGAATACATGAGACAATTGCTTTTGCTTCAATCCTAATTTGAAGTTATGAGAATTCATAGATTAGTTCCTTCAATGTGCTCCTATGAAAATGCTATTAAGATCTCAATATCATGAGTTTATGTGAATGACAACATGTGTTGCAATGATTATGATATTTTGGTAACTAATCTAGCTTACCATTTGAGTTTTGGACTATATGATGAATGCTTATTTCCCTTATATCATATTATATTGGGAATATAATAAGAGTATTTTCTCATTATGCAACTATGACACACCAATGTTCTTTAAATTGTTTGATGGAAATCAGCAACAAATTGGTTTACCTGTATCAACAATGAAGTATTTTGTACATTCTTTGTTAATGCACTCATACCCATATTAAGATTAGATCCCACTGAAAATTAAATGTAAATGATATGCTTTTACCTAAATTTCCTAGATGGAAAAAATGAACCTAGAAACATGCTAGTTTGCTTCAATCTTTAGAATGAACTAGAAACTAGACAAAGTAAGTTTTGTTTTAAATAAAAAACATAGCTTGTTTTCTAGGTTAGAGTGAATTGGTGTGTTACAAATGAAATCAAGCAACACTCTGATGTCAAGCGAAAACCGGTCATCAAGGATCAACCATGTTACCTCACCTAAAATCTCAGGTTACGATTGCTTCCAAATATCACATGCATCGCTAACTACTATGGAACATTATGTCCCTTCAACCTCATGAAGGCACATAAAAAATATAAAAGAGGAAAATCTCCAGAAATGGCTTGTGACTAGTGATGATTTCATTGAACATATTAGCTTTTTTTTCTAATTTTGATCAGCCTTGTGATCTAGACAAGCTTGCCATTGTCTTTCAATGCAGCACTGAATGCATGCACACAAACATGGCGTTCAAAGATTGTATGGAAAGAGCCCAGTAAGAGTGAAACTTTATCAAGACCATTATATGACACGATTATCATTCAAAGAAGGGGATAAATGCCTTAAAAGTGAAACCAAATAACTCATTATCACCAGGAAAATGTGTAATACTATCCCCTAGATACTAAGGACCCTTCACAAGAATGAAGACGATTAATGATATAACATACAAAGTTGATTTTCCATCACATGACAAAATATCTCAAATATTTCTTGTAAGTTTTTTAAAGAATGCATTGTCTAGATATGGCAACATTGTCATTTTTTATGTCGATGTAGAAGAAATAGAACATACACACAACCCAATAAGGATTCCAAAAGATCAAGAAAGTTAAGAAATGGAGAAATTAAATAATATTTAACTGAATGGTTGGACAAACAATAAGAGGAAGCAACTTGGGTGGGTCAGACAATTGTTAGAGAAGTTAGACCTATCGAGACAACACATTGTTCAAAGGTGGATGTTGTCACTGTCCATAATAGGCCTTCATTTAACTAAGTTGTCCACTATAATTCCAAAGTGACGGAAGAATTTCTCAAAGAGGAGGAAGTGGATAACATTAAAACTTAGATGATGGAAGAAGATATTTTCCACTCAACTTATAATTTTTGACATCATTTTCTAATTAGATAGCTAATGCTTTCACAGTTCATATGTTAAAGATGAGTTTCTGCAAAAATGGTGTAGAGATTTTTAGATCAACATTGCGGATCACATGTAGTGATCTATCATCATTATTTTATGTCAAATAATTTTAGCTTCCATGGCCACCTTTATTAATTAGATTTCAATTTTGTAGGATTTTTAATTGTGAATATTTAAGCCATCTCAATGATGACTAGTTTCCATGAGTATTCATTTCTTTAATGATCTTTCTCTCATGTGTACTAGTTATAATTACAAGGCAAGGAGACCCAAAAAGCACCTCTATGCGATGTTAGTTCGTTGGAGGAGCATGCTAACACATCAACCTGGGGACCTTTACCCTGAAGCCTGCTCTATATTTAATAGGATGCTTAGATCAGAGTCAAAAGTCAAGTCAAACTGAAGTTAACAATGCATAATTGGGCCGACCAATGTTACGCCATCCTTGTTTGGCCCTATTCTAGATTGGCAAAGCTTTTAGTGCATGTAATGCCATATTTAATAGGATGACTAGATCAGAGTTAAAAGTCAAGAAAAACTGAAATTAACAATGCATAATTGGGCCGACCATTGTTACACCATCCTTGTTTGGCTGGTATAAATTAATAATAATAGGTCAATTTTATGACCTAGTTCAAACAATTCCTTGAAAATTTCAAATTGCCAAAATGAGAAGTGAGGCTTAAGAGGACATAAAAGTACAGTTGAACAGCAAAGTGACTAAAGCTGCCGCATTGAGTACATCTGACATTAGTATTGAATGTCCAGCAGTGTTGCCCAGTGTTAACTTTCAGCTGATTAACTTTTGCGATTTTGTATTTTTCGGTGTTGACCCATTTGGAGGAAGAATTCTACAGCTTCTGATCTTCTAAAGAAGTATTTGACTAGAAAATACATCTTTGACTAATGATGATTTTTCGCAGTAGCTGTCTGATTAAAGTACAACATTTCATTCTTATGTGTGACTGAGGTATTTGACTGGTCGTTTGATTCTTTTGAAAGATATGATGACCCCGTGCATTTTCACTGAAAATTTACTTTTAGAGACTTCAAGGTTTCTCAGTCCATTAATGTTTCAAAGAGAAAAACTTCTAGATTAAACTGTATACAGAAGTTCAAGAAAATTCTTTTTTCGGCTCACACTGTGAGACCCATCATCAACATAAGTGATGAATTGGATTGTGCTTGGAGCCCTTCGTATAAACATTGATTTTTCATGCAAAATGCTGCGTCTTGTGCTTGGCAGGTTGATTTTAATTAAATATTATTGAGCACTTATTTGCGAAAGGGCAATTTCTATGGGCAACAATGTGTGGAAGAACCATGCTATTTGGTATTGATAAAAAAACCATGAAGGCCCACGACAGTTTGGTGACTGGGTATTGATGAAAACCGATACCCATGATAGTTGGGTGATTGGGTATTGATGAGAACCCTAGGCACATGCTAGTTGGTTAATTTGGTACCTTTGAAGACCCATGTGAGTTGTGTGAATGGGTAACTAATTGTCCTATAGGCGACTGTAGCCAAATTAAATGAATAATGATTAAATGGAAAGAAATTTTTGAATTATACCTGGCAAAATTATTCGCGCTCTTATTTTCTGTATTAATTTGGCTAGGCAATGGAAATAGAGTTGGTGGAGTCCCAAATTATTGATGCCTTACAACAATAAATGTCAAGGGATGTTCTTCTGTTGGACATGATTTGGTTATGGTCTGCACTCATACTAGACCTTGTGTTTGATTATTGGCTCATGTTGGGTGTATGTGCAAGTACTGTAGTCATTGGCGTTGTATCTTGTCATTGGGTGCAAGTACATGTGGGATAGTGCATAACATTTTGTGAGTTGGGCTATATGGCCAGCTCGGGCCTTGCTCCTTCAATTGCTTCATCTGAGAAGCTAACTGAGACTTGCATATTTTCTCTAGGCTTCTGAATATAGATTCAAAGGTTTTCATAAGGTGGCTAGAGATATTTTCTGCACATACCCTAAGAAACGAAGGTCTGGGAATGTTAGACATTCATTTTCAAGGCTTAGCCCTTTATGGCAAATGGGTCATTTGAGCTTGTTTAGAAATATATTTTGGAAGGTGTTTCTGTGTCATTGTGTTGTTTCAAGAGGCCCAAATGGTAAGAAAGGATGGCAGGGTTTGGGCTTGAACACCTTGCTCATCACTTTTGCCTTGCTGAATTTGGTGGGTCTTTCATGGCTAAAGACATTTGGATGGCTTGGGAGAATCTCAAAGCTGCTTTATAGTTTAGGGGTTTTCAATTTCATGCTGGTTCATCTTTCAATGACCATTCTCTTCGTTGGTTGCCAGTGCTTTGTCACAACAGGAAGCTCTTGGCTAAGGATAATTGGTTTTATGACTTGCATTTTTTCCAATAAGGGTATCAAAACTGCTATGGATATTGTTTTCTTATGATCAGGGAGACTTGATCCCTTGGCTACATTACATGATACCTTTGAAACTCCCTTGTACACAAACCGGTACAAATTTGATTTTGGTTTTATTTTACATTTTATTGCTGATGTGTAAATATAGTTTCTAGAATCTGATATGGCTTTGCCCGTTGAAGTCATGTGTCAGTGGGAGGTGATGTCTGGATGCCTAATATGCATAGCTGCATAGCACAATTTTTTTGGGAACTGGTGCCACATGATTATAGTATGGAATCACTATAGGATTCTGATCTCTTATTGCCCACTGATAGACTATGCTCCAAGGATTGGCATTGTACACATTGGCGATTATGCATGCATGGATGCCCAAGGAGTACATCACAAACAAATATTGGTGCTATATCACAAGCTAACTCTTCTTTGAAATGGTAGATAGCATATGAGAAGTGACATTGGAGAGCGACATGCATACCTTTGTTGTTGCAGGTACTGAACTATCCCCATTTGTAAGGTTTTGGATTTGGCATGATTGGAAAATTCAGTTGTTTGATGGTTGCTTTAGAGATGAGGTACTTCATGTTACTTCCATCGATCAAAAAATCCAATGGCTGCCGTTACACTCACATCTACGAACGAAATAGGCGTTCTGATTTATCATTTTGTGCTATTGGTGTTGCTTGTGCAGTGGCTACTACAACATTTGGATTTGTGTCAATTATTCCATTAGAGGGCTTGACTTCATAATCCTCTGTTTCTGCTTGTGCTAGCAATTTTTTTTGAGTATGTCACTCTGTATTTTAGTGGCTACCACGTTTGTGCTTGTCGCACTATTTACTTGTCTTAAATTGTTGTGGCTTTCTTACTGAAGGTGGTAGTTTCTTTGGTGTAGACAATGTGTTCTACTTGCCCTTCATCTTGATTTCTTCTTCAATGATTGTCGCATAGCGATAGGCTTCTCCCATTATCTTAACCTTAGCCAACTTTAGCTTGGACTGAATGGATGGTCATAGGCCACTGTAGTACTTGAGAACACTATGCTGCTTAGAGTCGAATGAACCTGATTTTGCATATAAGTTGGTGTAGGCTTACCGTCATGTCCTTGCCACAGTTGTTGCCACTATATGTAGTGATCATTGCCGACATCTTCGAGATAATATTCATCCTTGAAGGCTTCTATAAATTTATCCCAAGTTGGCTCAGATCTTTCTTCTATCTAGTCTTTCTCCCACAAAGAATGTGCTTACCGCCACTTCTTTACAGGTGAAGCAAGTTTAAGAAGGGCAATCTTGATTTTCTTGTCATCAAAAATTCATTCATAGAGATATATAACTAATCTAACCAATTATTTGCTGCAACTGAATTTATTTTACCCTTAAACACATGAACCTCTAGATTTACTTGCAACCTAGGGGAGACTCGACTAGCAAAAGCTTTACTGCTTGAGTACTTCAATGAACTAGTTGAATAGAAATGTCTTTTGCTCTCAAAGTGCTTTTGTGATGTTATTGATCATCTCTTGGATTGCTTCTTGTGAGCTATTGTCTCTTTCCATTTGAACTTGCTTGAAACGAAACATGTAGTTTGATGGGTTTTGTGATTTGGCATTGAGCTTCAAATACTCTAACCTGGTTCGATGGGATATGCACAACAAGATAAGCCGCTTTGATACCACTAATCCGGGGTCCAGGAAGATCCCGGTGGATAACACTCTAAATAAAGATCTAGATGTGTTATATGCATATGTAGAAGCTATATGAGACAATATGCAAAGAATCAAGAGAGAGATTATAAAACTGAAGCAAAAAGTTTTATTAATCTGTGTTTTGTACATGGCATAGTCTGGAGTCTTGAAAAAGATGTATGGCTTTCTATCTTTTACTCTGATTGCTAACTAAAGCTACAAATGCATATACATATAATACAAAGTCGAGGAGTGAAGAACTATTATGGAAGTTGACCCATATCCATGTGTGACTCTTCATCTTCCGATGGTTACGTAGCTTGGCTAACATGTGCACAATGCAAGCCTCGGGAGTGCCACCTGACATGGCACAAGGATTGTGTTGGTCGACATCAGAAATGTAACGCTTGGAACAACTTGGTATTGCATGGTATGAGTTGGCCTTTGTGGTTTGGCTTGGAGGCATTTTAGATCTTGCTGACGCTGATGATAGGTACTGTAGAAGGTTGGGTGTCCGATTTGCACAGATTGCACTATGCCACAACAGGGTTGTGTGTGGCATTTGTTGAAGATGGATGGATGATCTTGGAGGTACCACAAACTATTGAGCATGAACTCATAGCTACTACAAGATGTGAAAACATGGTTGGTGACATCTTGGGAATCGCAGTTATTGCAAGCTATGAGAACACGGTTTGCGGCATCTTGGGAACCGTTGTTGGTAGATCCTCTTGGATCACCTATGGTGGCAAGACTGGTAATGGACGAGTGAATTTTTTTCCTCTATTGTGAGCTTGGAGATGCGATACACATTGAGGGCTCACTCATTTTCCCAATATTGACAATAAATTTAATGATAGATGGAACTTGTAGTCTTAGCTTTCCACATGGCTCAATAGAGTTCAATGGATTTGGGAAATCCCAACAAAGCCCATTAAGGCATTCTTTTCATTGTCCGTAACTTTCTAGGAACTTTCCTTGGGCTCTCAACATGAGTATTTAAGTGCTACCATACCTAGATTTGTAGTTTGTGGGACATTTGAGTCGATCAAATATCTTTCTCTTCTTGCCCTAAAATCATTTGGTAATGGGCGGATGACTTTTTTCAAACTTCTTTAATATTACATGGACAAATGGTAGTCCTGCAAAATCTTTCTGTTGGCCTATTGTTTATTTTAATATTGATAGATGCTTATAATTGAAATATTTTACTTGCTATGGAAACATTTAATTTCTATAATTTTTTTTTGTAAGTAATCTTGCTCTAAAGCTTTCACACGGGTTGACAAGATTTTAATGATTGCTAATCTGTCTATGCAAATCCAATGCCAAACTGAGAAAGTGGGCATGCAGCTTGAGCACCTTAAGCAAGTTACCAAGCACTGAGGGCATGCCCCCTATATGTTCTGTCTGGTCCCATTGGAAAACTTCATAGGGAGGCCTTAGCACCCAAAGGGGAGTTACGAGAAATTGCATTAACTTGCTCCTTCCTTGCCTCTTCTCAAAGGCCCTTCGGTACAAATGATTTCCAGATCCGCCAAGTTAGCCCTGCCAAAGTGGAAATCTCAGCCTTAGACATTGGGCTTGCCAAGTTTTCTGCCCTTGGTATTGGCCATCTAAATTCCGGAGGCCCAAGCTGGCCATATCGCTTGAGTGATGTGATCCAGGGAACTATTAGGGCTGGTATGTGATACCTCAAACACCAAGATGATAGTTGGATTGTTAATGGCAATTATGACAGTGATCTGCCTTCAGTAGCAGAACTTGTGGCATTGAGGATTCGCATGGTTGGTTCTTATTCTTTGGTTATCTTGATTGCTTCCACGCGGGTTTTCTTGAGATCTCAGTCAGTCTGGCTTCACAGAGCAGATATTTTTCCTTGTTTGACAATTGTTTTGGAGATATGCTCTGATGTTTTATATCAATTTTTTGTCCGGTGGGATATTCAATTTTTTGGTGTGTTTGGGCTTCATGCTCTTTGAGCATGGTTACACGACAGCGATTCAAAAAGACTTGGAAAGACTAGGCACCAACACATGCAAAAATTAAAAAATATTGATTTTTTTAAAGAATTTTGAAATTTGAGGAAAAAGTAGAGGGAAGGATTTTTATTTTTGGCTTATGTGTTTTTCATTTTCTCCCAAGTCCAAACTGTTGTTTTTTGTTGTTTCCCATGCCCTATAGTGCTGACTACCCTGCAACAGTGTTTGAGAAATAGGAGTGAAAATATGGAAATGCAAGTTTTTTTATTACCCTGAATAGAGGGCCAACCAAGCCAAATAGTCATTGCAGCAAAGTAACCCTGAAGTCTGATCTGCAATCGACTTGGATATTCCAATTTCTGGAACCAACAGGCACAAGGTGGAAATTTGATGTTTGCTACAGCTATGAGCTGCCATCTATCTTTCATTCAATTTGCAATGTGCACATGCTCGAATACATGCTTATAATGCTATAAATCAGATTTCACAACCCTTCCATGCTACCACCATGTAATTCATTCAATCCATAAAATCAATAGCGTAACAAAGACATGCCAGTTCTTTAACTTGTATCTGACTGAAATCTATTTCTATTTGCTGTTTTAAATAAGAACCGTGCTTACAATCAACTACATGTAAATTGTATTGTGCTTAAGTGCTTGAATTTGTGAGGTATTTGCATAGAATGAAATAACCAAGTAAAAGACCCAAACATACATGAAAAGGGAGAATTAACCATAGGTACCAATTCATGCCAGATCTGGCCCAATTCCTGCGAGATCTGACCCAAATCTTGTTAGATCTGGATTTTGTCAGATTTGCCGAATCAGTCCTATTGAATCTGGATATTTATCAATTATTTTTATTTTAAAACAATAAATTACATTTATCTACATGGAATTAACACAAGAATTTACTTTGAAGAAACCCAATGTGGGAAAACTTTAGAAGGGTTGTATTGGTCTCCTCATTGCCACTATCATCATGCAAGATTTACAAGCTAGTTGCTCAATTTGAGCCTCCAAGATCATTGCGATCTTACTCTAGCACTTCTACAATGCTTTAAAAGCTTGCCTTGTGGATACTTGCTTAAGTGACATGATTCACTGCTACACTTAGTTGTATCATCATCATATCACTCCTAGAATGATCACCAATGTCAGAATTCACTCTTGAAACCTTCTTGAATCCTTACATGATCCCAAGGGGTACATACGAAGGGGAACAAAGGATTCTAAATGCCCCTCCCATGAAGAGATAATAGAAACAATTTGCTATCCTTTGGGATGCTTGTCTCGAGTTTTGTCTTATATGGGGTGGGTTTAGTTGTAGTCGAACTTGACTGTATAGATTCGTTACCCATAGGGCGGGTTCATTTGTAGCCGAACCTGCCCACTACAGCTGCTTTTATGAATGGTGTGGGCCCTAGGATGTCTGAATCATACTTGAACCTTCTTGCATCTATTTCTGCGTCTGCTTTTTTGTTTGTCCAATTCTTGTTCTTGGAGTGAGTGAAAACATCTCAAGGCACTTCGTTAGTCATTCAAACTATATGACATAAAGATGACCATCTCAATCAATTGAATTGTGATGCATTTCAAGATCAATTTTGGATCAAGGTGTAGCTCAACAAGTTGACTTGCCCTGTTTTAGAAAATGACTTACCCAGATTCTTTGAGTTAGGATAGTTCAAGGATGGTTACATGTTTTATTAGAATTTGGATTTAATGCGGTGATTAACCCCAATTCAAATAAATTGAATAGAATATAGTAAATGTTGTAAAACAACTTGCGACACATAGAATGAAAACGAAGTACTGAAATCGACAAAGCATGATTGCATGGAAGAAGACTAACTATGAACAAAATGAAAGACTTAGTTGTTTACAGTTTGTGATTTGACTGTGTGAAATTGAGCAGACGCTGGAACAATGGTTGCATGTATCGTTTGGGGAAAAAATCATGTTTTCAAAAATTTAAGCGTTTTTCAAAAAATCGCAATTAATTGAAAAACAATTGGGGAAAAATTGGAAAAACATAAAACTGCAAAAAAAATGTGAAAAAAAGAGAAAACTTTAAAAATTAAAGGCATTTTCATTGCATAGAGATACATATTAAGCATATCAATTGCATAGAGAATAGATGCAAATCATGAGAGAAAGATAAATGAGATTGTACGCCATGAAAATCAGCCAACTATACTATTCAAATTTTATTACATTTGCATTTCAAAGTGCATGCTATTGTTTTTTACAAAGGAACAATAAAGGGGAGGGAGCCAATGGCAACAAGGTAGACTAAGGGATCAACAGGTCTAGATATTGAAGCTCCAGGGTTAGAGTCTCTCTTGATTTAAGAGATGACTTCGGTGTCGTATCCAACGTTCTCCAACAAGTTGAAGTCTTTTATGTCATAAATAGACTCATTATTTTCGAGTCATTCAAATTCTGGGTCGATCTTGTTAAGGTCAATTTGTTAATATTTTTCAACGGTACCTAACATTATCAAATAAAATACATATATTAGTGACTTTGACAAATAATGTTTTACAAGAATATAAATCAACTTTTCATATGAATTGAGAATTATAAATACAACATTTCGTAACTTTGAGCCTTCATCTTCAGGGAAAAATTGTGGTTGACAAACACCAAATCATTCATTTGTTATTGAATGAGTTGATTTGTTTTTTTGAATGTATATGTTTGAACATGCTCCAACTACGCTTACAAACGGGTGAACTGCATCGTTGGCTCAAAATGTGCATTGCCATCCATCAAAGGTGTTTGGTTTCTTTGCCAAAGAAATTCCATCATTGTGCTGCAAGAACAAATTTTGTCAACATTGAAACATGCACAATTCAGTAAAAATTTAACACTTTCACTGTACATATGTAAAAACATCGTCTACTTGGTTTGAAGGTCTTCCTCCCTGTGACTATTGCCTTAGTAAAGAAGAAACCCCTTGCTTGCTTGTACATCAAGAACTCTCTCATAGTTGCCTCAAAAGATCTTTATAAAATATTCTCTCCATGCACTTTAATAGGCCCTTTGTGACCTTTGCATCATATCAAAATGAGCCACTAAAGAATGTTGGATTCAAAAAATATCCAACTGTATGGAGGGGAGAATGTATTTGTCGATCCCATCTTTTATCAACTATCTCCCATAAGGGCATGTGCTTGGTCCTATTATTCTTCAATCTGCTCCTAATAACATCTTTGGCTCTATCAATTGTCTCATATAAATAACCCATGGGGGATTTATCCCCATTGACGAGTCTCAAAACTCAAACTAGAGTCTTAGAGACTAACACAAATTTCTTTGCCTCTTCCCAAAAAGACGGTGAGAAAACATGGTCAGCCACCATTTTGCCTTTCATATGTTTCACAAAGGAATATTCCACCCATTCAATTGAAATGAACATTTGTGTTAAATTTATTTGTTTTTGGCAAATAGTTTGCAACGCAAGGAAGTAGGTAATAAACCTTGTCACCCTTGGCTGAAGAAGTTCCTTCCCATCTATGAATGTGTGCATTATACAGAGCACCCTTGTTTGATTGTATAAGAACTTGGTGATTGTGGAAGGCTTTTTGCAAAACCTCTTTCACTCATAAAATTTTACTTGTCATCCAAAGTCAAATCCAAACAATGTGCCACACCTGGAGTCCAAAAGATAGTTCCATATTTGTCCACAAGAAGCCTCCTAGTGGCCACACAAACAACATTATCTATAATGAATTGGACTACATTTTGTGGCTCCACCTCAATCACAACCTCATCAAATAGATGAAAGAGTGCCTTGTCGGATTTTATCATCTCAGATGCATTGACACTCTTAAGAAAATTTGTGCCAATGCCACATGACACAAGGAAATTTAAGAGTGCAGCTCCATTTGTCTATCCATTTGACATGATAGTGCATCCTAATTTTTTCTATTCGTTGCATTGTTTTGCAAGATCATTGCACACATTCTATACAAATTAGTCTGCAAAGCCTCGTATGATGGGGCAATGAATCCAAAATCTGCAACTACAATTGCATCCACCATACTTTCCCAGTATAGAGATTTGGCCATATTAAACAAGCTAGAATAATACCAAAAGTTGGAGATTGCCTTCTTTATCTGCTCATGAGCAATAATTTTTCAACCTACTCTTTAGTGTGGTTTGCGCTCCATGTGTAGTGTGAGGGCTAAAGAAGACATGCATGCTTTCTCTGCTTGTGTTTGGCCCATGAGTTATTGATCCAAGGGTATATCATTAGGGAGTTATAATGAGAAATATTTTCACCATATTTCACGGTTAAAAATATTAAATATGTTCAAATGAACGTCAAATATAACACCTACCACAGAGGAGGGTTAGTTAGGTTTAGGGTTTTTTAAGTTCTGTGTATTTAAGTTTTTTTAAAACTGTAGACAACATTTCAAAATGCCACATGATACGAGGTGTTGCAGATTGATTTGCTGAAAAAGCGCCAAAAACCCGGGTTGAAAAAAGCGTTTTGGGCCAAGTACAATGACTAGTTGCGTTTAAATTGCACATTTTGCTACTATGGATGGAACATATCAACAGAGACTAATTCTGCAAATGCCATAGAAACTGTGATTGAGACTGATGAGGGACATGGTCATCCAAATTGGGACAGGATTGACTGGCATTATACTTCCAAGTTGGTGGATTTTGTTCTCTATTGAAAACTAGGGAAATTAGGGGATGATTATTTGTGACAACTTAAATCATTCATGTGTGTGGAAATTTGAACTTCAAATGTGTGGGAAAGACTTGCAAATGATTTGTTCAAATTTGAAACCCTAACAAGGCTTGCAATGTCTTAAAACTTGGAAATAGAAAAAGGGGGAGTAATGCTTTGAGCTGACTCCAATCACCCCCACTATGACTAATCGTTGCTTGCGTATCCAATACTTCGAAGAGAGAAATCAAGGCCATGTATTTCTCCCACTTAGAGTGCTTTGTGCAATTTTGCTCCTTTGACTACATGTATGCATCTAGAGTTGGCTTGAATACTTGATCGTTCTTTGTTTTGGCTTGGATAAAATAGGCTCTTGACTTGGTTAAAGACTGTTTCAAATGATTAGAATCAGAATTGGGAAGAATAGGGAAACTTTGCTCAGTGTGCAATAGTGTAAGTGTGCTTCTGTATTGAAATTGCTAAGTGGTAGAAAGGGTGACTTAAATGTGCCTTGATAGTAATCCAAAAAGGGAAAACCTCACACTACCTATCCTAAAACCATAGACCAACGTGTAAGGGAGTGTTCAAATTTGAAAAGTGACCATTAGAAGGGCTAAGGACAAGATCGACTCATAAGGGACAAAAACGCTTGCCATTATTGTCCCCTATTGGCCGATCTTGTCCTTAAGGGAAACATGCAAGTTTTGGGATGTCCGTACAGATGCTTAGAAAGGTTTTTAGCAGTTTAGATCATTTTGCCACTATTGCCCCCTGTTGGCCGATCTTGTCCTTAAGGGAAACATGCAAGTTTTGGGATGTCCTACAGATGCTTAGAAAGGTTTTTAGCAATTTAGATCATTTTTGTAGGCGCAAGATAGCAATTTAGAAATGAATAGGTCCGCATAGGTGCTTAGGATAGGGTGAGGTGGCGGAATAGGTCCAAATTAAGTGCTCAAGTCAATTAAAGTGAAATAGGGCCAAAATTGGGTTTATCAAATATTCATGACCAAATTTGAGTGGCTACATTACGTGAATTGGTCCTCTATTTAGATCATTTGAAAGCTTTATTTCAAAACAAAAGTGGAGGCATTTAGAAAGATTTGATGCAAAAGGGAAGACTTAGATCTTTGAAATGAAGTGAATTTATTCATCTCAACATTGCTTAGGAATCATTACCATCAAGCACAATGAAACACGAGTCACAGTTCAGTCCAAGCTTATCACCTACACCATATATGGCTAAATAATAATCCTACCAGTAACTGTTACTTTCCATTAAGGTGGTGTCTTTTGTGAAATAGTTTTTATCCTCACTTTTGATGGAGTCTATGTATGATAAGTTTTTGTTTTCCAGCATAATGCTGAATTTTAAAATGCGAGTTTAATGAATATATGCCATGTTCACTCACATCCCTCCTTTCCTAATATCGTCCTTAACAAACTTTATCTCTAGCATCTTTGTCAAAGAGAGCCACCCAATCACATTTTGTTTTCTTGTATGACATCAAATGCAAGAAAAGAACTAGATCACTATAAGATAATTTATTGTGCTTTAAGGTCAGTTGATATCCCCTAGACGAGGCTTTTTTTTCTTTTTCTTTCCTAGATTTGGCTTTTTCTTTCTTCTGTTAAAAGTTTTCATACATAAAAGTCATGTTTTTTATTATCAATTTCTGAATCAACCGGTTTTGCATGGGGCCGTGTTCCTTGCAGTATGGGACACATCCATTGTCCCCTGCATAAATGCTTGTGAAATAGCAGTGAAAATGCTAGGTTTTTTGTTTAGCAGAGTCAAACAGTCAAACTAGCCAAGTCTGGAGGGATTCACTGGGTTTGATTGAGTCATTGCAGACTTGGCTAGTCACAATTGGTCATCCTAAGTCTGGCTCAGCAAGTCGACTTGACTTGTCTTGGGACATGATTTGCCCCGATTCATTGAGTTGGGTGAGTTCAAGGGTAGTTATGTGACTAAGTATCGCTTTGAACATGGCCCGTACATGCTATCATACAGGCCTCTCTATTCTTGATATCAAGATATGTACATATTGACTTATGATTAACTGAAAGCTTTATTAAAAAAGAAAGTGGATCCCTTTCAATAAGATTCAAGGTAAAAATGAAGGGTAAGATCTCTGAACTGAAGTGAATTTATTCATCTTAACATTACTCAGGCTGCACTACTATCAAGCACAACCAAATAAGAATCACGGATCAGTCCATGCTTATTACCCTACACCATATATTGTTAAATACTAATCCATCTGGTAATTGTTTTTGTTCTCAAATCTGACAGTATGTATGATAACAATTTTCTGTTTTCCATCATAAAGCTGTTTTTTAAATTGCAAGTTATTTGAATATATGCCATGTTATTACTCATTTTTATCAACAAGATTCATCTTTGGCATCTTTGTCAAAGAGAGGCATTCGGCACGTTTTGTTTATCTGTATGACATGGAATGCAAGGAAAGAACTAGATCACTATGAGATCTGTTATTGTGCTTTAAGGTCTGTTGATATCTGCTAGACGAGACACTTCTTTTCTGTTTCTTTTCTAGACTTGGTTTATGCTTTCCTTCTATTGAAAGTTTTCATACACATGTTTTGTTTTGTATTTTCATTTTTTGAATCAACCTATTTTACATTGGGCCATGACCCATGTGGTATGGGACACATACACTGCATCCCTTGCATTTTGGGAGCAGGGGATGCAGAGGAAAAGGCTCCTCATTTCCATGCAAGTGGGTGACAATGTTGCCACGTTCCTGAGATGTTTCTTGGGGACAGGAAACATATTGGAATTGTCTCGGAGATATGAGAGTCATGCCCCCACATACAAGGACATCTGAGAGTATCCCATTCTACCAGAGATGCTAAGACATGCCATACGAAATGTCATGAAAGAATGAAATGCCTTTGCATCACTAAATGCCAATTATGTCATCCATGTTAAAAGCATAGAGATATGTATACCTGAATTTATTAATTATTCTTCCTCTATCAGGGATATCATGTTTTTCACATATTTTAAATTTAAATGTGTATTTTAATCTAATCTAAGCGCGAAGTGTATGATGCAAAAACATTTCATTCTGGTCTCTCTTAATGTTGATGTGTGAGAAGGATTAGAGCTTTGCTTGGCGAATTATAATATAGCAGTAAATCTCATTCAGCTGGAGTGAGAGTGCAGCCAATGGATGTTCTTCTATCACAGAATAAATATACAGGATAAAGTAGTGAAGTTTTATGTGCATAAAAATTCTAACATTCTGTGGAGGTTGTTTAGTTCATTTAAGTAAGACATGTATTGAAATTTCTAAAATTGTCTCAAGTGGACTAAAAATAGAAAGATGTCGTTTAGTTGGTTTGTTGGGTGATAAAGTCTCTCAGATATCAAGAGAGGAGGAACAAGATCAAAATGATATGATTTTTTGTTTAGCATTCACAGCACTAACTGCAAGATGTTTCAAAATAAGTGTATGTCAAAAAACAAAATTTCAAATTCTCCTTGGCTATCAAACTTTAAAGGCTGTAGTCAATTACGTAGTCAATTACATATCTCTTTGTGTGATTTCTAATTACCAGTAGAATGGTGCACTATTTTAATTAATTTTTTGGTGAAAATGTAAAAAAATAGTTACTAATTTTATTTTTATGTTTCCCATTTTTTCATATATTGTTGGACCCTTTTGTCCTCTATCCCATCCCCTGAAAGTCAGGGCTGTCTCGACTCTTGGACATCCCTGGAACTTGTCCCCACATCCCCTGTCCTGGAGACTTGATCAGACATTGGCATCAAATTTCAAGCAAACAAATTTGTTTTGTTCTTTGTTGCTTTATCCTCTTGAATTCCTATTGTTTTGATCTCCATAACAGTGATTTTGAGTTTCTTAAATGACGGACAATTATTTTTATATGGAAGCTAATTAAGGTATTCTGTTGTGTAGTTGACGTTACAGGTCCTTTTTGTTGCTTGTCTACAATCGCTGTGTGTCTTTCTTCCATTTCTAATTTTTCAACTATATGGATTTTTAAATATTTGTCATGGCGGGCCATCATCTCAAGGAAGCAGGCCTTGGTGTACAGAAAATTTACCTTATGTATATGGTTTTGTTCAAAGCCACTACTGGTAATTTGCTGCTTTGTTGTCATTTCTTTATCAACTGGTTAAAATATGGCCGTAATTCATAAGTTTCTCTTTCTTTTTTGTCACAGGGACGTTGGCTTCTTGCGCTATTTCCAACTTAAGCAATTACCTAACTTTCTTCTAGCTTCACCAATGTTGTTGCTTGGGACTTGCTCAGTTCTTGAATATTCTATTCAAAATTATCGACTTCTTTTCTCTTTGGGATTTCAGGCTTCTTATGCTGAGAAGGAAACAGCTGCTATTTTCTATTCTGTACAGAGCAAAAAAACATCGAACAAGATTGCTGTGCAGAGAGAAGAGTTGGCTAATCCAGTATCTACATTCTCATCAGCATCTGAGAGTAAGAAGTAATTTATTGTTTTAAAATTAAAATTGAGCAAGTTAAGATGTTTTGGATGAGCAAACAAGCTATTGCTCTATTCTCTATTTTTTATTGTATGCAAATTTTACAGGGTGCTCGTATGCCAGAAGGAAGATATACAAAATATTTAAATGTGAACCAGAAAACTTGAGTCTAAAAGTAATACTGATATCAGAAATAAAATTGCAGAGTACAAAGCAGCTTATAGTATTGTACAACTAGTATTCATAATTTCAGAATGTGATGGATTGTTAGATTCCACCATAGTTACTGGGAGAAGGGTATGGGTACAGTTACGGGGAGACGGGTATGGGTACCAGTATGCCGTTTTTTAGGAAAAAGGAGATGGGTACTTGGAGGCAGCGAAAAATAATAATTATAATATATATATATATATATATATATATTATAATTATTATTTTTCGCTGCCTCCAAGTACCCATCTCCTTTTTCCTTTTAGTGAAAAAATAAATAAAAAATTAAATACAATACATTTTAATTTTAAATATTTATATTATTAAAAAAATAATACAGTATACTATTATTTAATAAATACTAAATCCGATCTTTTGTTTATACGAGTCCTCGTTGATCAAGGAAGAAGGGCCATGTCGTCCGCAATGGTTCTTTTTCTTTATATAAATTTTTATCCATGCCTCTCCACATGTCTAAATCCCAACACCTTTTTAAATTCCAACTTTTGTTTATTCTCTGGACAAAGACTTTACACTCAATTCCTTATCACTAATTCTTAGTCCTCTTTCCACCATCTTATCCTTGGACAAAATGTGAATCCTTGTACTCAGGTTTTATCAGCTGCTTCTCCTTTTATTTCCAAGTCTCTTTTTAATCTCTCAACTAAGATTTACAATATTGTTTGTTTCTGGACAAAGACTCATGAACGTCCTTTGCCTTAACTGCACACACTATTTCCCGCATAGGCCTGCAATTGAATGTTCTTACATCTGTGTAAAGGAGAACACATGGTGAGTTTCAAGCGCTGGCGTCTGACATCTGACACTATAAAAAATGATTATTCTTTTAGGGTCTGCTTTAATACCTTTAAGATTCAGAGGCCGGGACCGAAATCAAATATGAAATCAGCTTGAACGCAGTCAGCCCTAACACAATAAAAACAGAGAGAACTGAAGGCAGAGAAAATGACAAACAACAAACAACAAACAACAAACAATGCATTTTAGTTTTTTTTAGTTTTTTATATTTTTTTTCCTGGAGACGGGCTGAGGGTAAGAAGAGACAGGTTAGTAGATGTTGATAGTTTCTGAAGGGCATCTTTGGGCACAGGGCAAATGCTGTCCTCTTCCTCTGGAGGACTGTCCTCCTCCCTTGGAGTTGGACTAAGATCAATCAATCAAACATTGTGCCTAATGTTCCAAGTTATTGATGAACAAAGTATTACAGATCAACTAAAAATCTCATCATTTTTGTTTTTCTTCCTCTTTTCTCATCTATTTATTAATAAACTGGAAATTAATCTCCCAATCTTTTAGGAGAAAAGATTAGAGATATCTTACTCCTATGCTAAAGGAACAACCTCCTTTATTTTCTTAACTAATTTCCCAATCTTTTAGGAGAAAAGATTTGGAGATTTCTTATTCTAAAAGAACAACCTCCTTTATTTTCTCAACTATCTCTCAATCTTTTGGGAGAAAATATTGGAGATTTCCTACTCCTATGCTAAAGGAATAACCTCCTTTATTTTATCATCTATTATTAGCAAAATGGAAAATAATCTCCCAATCTTTAAGGAGAAGATTGGAGATTTCCTCCTACTATGCTAAAGGAATAACAATCTTTATTTGTATTTACATCTTTAACATTGATCCCTAACATTCTAGGTGAAAATATTGGGAGAATCCTATATCCAAGGATTTGACCGTATTACATTCTTTTGCTTGGAAAATAAAGCTCATACTTTCCATCATTTCCCTTGGAATTTTGATGTCATATGAATTCAAAAGTAGAATATTAATAGCACTTTGAAATACTTGTAAATATTCTGCTTATTTCTGGAAATGTGATATATAGACATCCTACTCTATGTGCATGCTCCATCGGTGAGGCCGGCACTAGTTTTATATGAGGCTCTTGGAGTTAGCTGTCAATGGAGACTCCGGAGCTAGTTTGTGTAAGCATTCTAGAGCTGGCTTTCAGTATTGTATGTTGGTGCTCAACATTTCTCTGTTTGTTTTTGTAGCCCATTTCAGCGTGCATAGCCAATAAATGGCATCTATTCTCTAAGAACTTTTTGAAAACATCGACAATTTAGATTACAATGATTTCTAAAGAATAGACTAGATATATATCTTATATTTTACTGTAAACAAGTCATAAGCTCTTAGAATTACATCTAAGTCCACTTTTCAAACAACTCACAGAAGAGAAAATGGCATTACTTCTAGATATGAGACATATTATGGACTCATCAGTGAGTCCATTCGATAGGGAAACCCCCATTGTTGACCTTAGATTGGTAGCAAACATGTCCCTTGTAAGTGACGCTAAGAGCACCATTAAAGAAACTAGACAACCATACTTATGTGTACAAGTAGGTTTTGCTGGAAGTGCAATGAGATGCTGGGTGCAAAAGCTTATGCTTCCAATTTTATATATTTTGTGTCTGTCCTTTTAGGCTAAATTGTAACCGATGTAGGCATCTCTAGAAGGCTTCCAATTTTATATATTTTGTGTCTGTTCTTTTAGGTTAAATTGTAACCGTTGTAGGCATCTCTAGAAGTACTGAAGGCTATTATGGTATAAACTTAGTTCTGCGTAGGCTGCCATTAAGTCTTTATTGTATCCTGTCACATAATTATGCCGAGGCATTCATCTCCCTCTAAATTCTCTTTCATGATTAGGAGAAAGGAATGATGTCTTCTCTAAGCAGCAGGATGGCAATAAACATAATGCAGAAGAATTTGTGCTTCATTTGGATGGTCTATCGGATATTTTGTCACAGCTCATTTATCTAGAGCTTAATCTATGTAGATCTGTGACAAATAACTTGTTTTATTCCCGTGTATTTCTGCTGTCTTGGATTATTCTTGTTTCAACTAGATGCTACCAGCTTTTCTATCTTATGGTGCCATCACTGTTACCTTGATGCCTTTATGGGACTCCTTAGATTGATCGACCTCTTCATATGGTAAAATGATGAGGAACTGTGTTGGAAACCTTGTGAAGTACATAAAAAAGCTGTAAGATTTATACCCAGTGATGTTTGATATTTTCAGTAATAAAGGTTATTGGGGGTGCATACCTGATGAAAATTTGGGCATACCTGACACAGACCTGCACCTGGTACATGGGTGCGGGTGCAGGTGCGAAACACACTGTTGCACCCAATGCATTTACCTAATTGTCACACGGACCCCATCAAGCAAATCAATTATTATATTGAAAAAACTAAAACTTCGAAAAAATAAGTAAAATAAGATATAATTGATTTCAGGTTTATTAAGTTTCAAAAAATGATGTTATGCTTCAATAAAAAAAATTGATGTTACTTCTCGAGTTTCAACATTCAAATTTGATGTTTCAGTTTAAATGTTACTGCATACCCACATTTTGGGGTTTTGCACCCTGCATACACCAACACCCTTGCACCTTCCGTACCCCTGCACCTTGTCCACACGTGGCTATGTTTTGGGGGTTCACACTGGGTGCTGTGTACCTCCTCACCTGTGCCCATGTAACCTTCCTCTTAGTGTTATTACGTGGTTTATTATCTAGAGGTCCAAATGGAATCCTCCCTGCCTCTTGGTTGTACAGGTATCTCTATTAGCCAGCACGATAATGTGCATCCATAATGGTGCACTTGGCGATGAGTATGGTCTATAATCATGGTCTGGAAGTTCCCAAGGTCAGATGCGCATATAGATTGATGAGGTGGATGATATAGAAAGCCCATGCCAAAGGAAAGCTAGAACTGTTATCAAAGCAAATGGGCTAAGAAAGACTGTCTCTGTTTTAAGAACTTAAATTGCTGACACTGTATTTTGATTTGCTGGTTTGTATTTTGAGATGATATTTTGGAATGCTGTTTATCATCAAAGCATCCATAGCATTAATTCCATTCTGCTTCATTGTTTTAACTTTTCAAAAGGACCTTGCAATATTTGAGCCGGAAACAAACCAACTAGTCCAAACGAAAGTTCTCCTACACCTTTTCTTGCTTTCCAATCAACATTTTAAGGTTAGTGACTAATTATGGAATTTTATCCTTTGGCAGATGTGCGCATCCGACAGAGAGCAAAAATGAATAAACATGCAAATATACAGGCTGTCCATGGCATTAATATTTCAAATGAAAATTCTTGTAGCTCTCAGATGAAGCAAGGGTTTTTTTCATGTTTAACAGTTCCTTTTATACTACAGCTAGCTTTTATGGTTTTTGTAGCATCTTTTGTTATGCATGTACAGGTAGGAAGCTGACCTTTGTATGAAACATAATGATCTTTACCTTCAGTTTGAAACGTTATATGTTTAAATGAGGGTGTGATGCTTTTAAAGTCACCGATGTTGTAGCATTTTTTTATTTATTCCTTATTCTGGTCCTTTGACAGGTTGCAACACGCTTCTTATCTGTGAGTCCTCCAATATATTGGTATGCTTCGTACTTGTTGAAATCCTCACCAACGGATTTCAATCTTGGCTACACTATATGGACGGTATTTTTGAGCTATTTGTTTGTTGGCAGTCTGCTTTTCTCAAACTTGTATCCTTTCACATGAACCGGGAGAAGAGTTTCTTATTCAGCCATGTCCCATGTATTCAATACTATTATATGTTACTGCTTTCTGAAAAGGTTAGCAATGCCCATAGCCATCTATTTCCCTTTCAGGCAGGATCCCTGAAATTGGACACGACACAGTTTTGCCCCATTTCCCTGCTCTTAAAATGAATATTGAGTGTTTCCAAACAACAGGTCAAAGTTTTTCCTGCAATTGATATTAACTTGAGGCTTGCCCTGCTTTGGCATGATGTACCACATGCAGTTTGGTATCTTCACCTCCTTTTGGTTACCAGAACTTAATTAAAACATTCTGTTTCTAGTGTGCAGATCGGAGGAAATTATCTTTTCGATTCTACACTGCACTGCTTTGTTTTTCTTAATAGTTTTAATGTTTGGAACATTTTCAATTTCAATTGTTATAGGATATTAGTTTCTTTTGTGAACTTTTTATTATTATTAGTGCCACAGATACAAGTACAGCTTTCACCGGGATTAAACCCTTATCTCATACACCACTTTTTCAGAAATAAAGTCTATTGCTGCTATGCATTTGCATTTGCATATTGTACTTGTGAATAGATGGTGCAGTTGTTGTAAGATGATTGAACACTGAAACATGGAGGATGAATAGTTCTAAGTTTCTAACCGTGGTCTAACCACTGTTCAAAAAATATAATATTTTGGAAATGATTGACACGAGACTACCATTTAGGAATAGTTACAGGGTTCTAATTTACAGTCTAGATGAAGATCAGATCCTTCTGTAACTGTTAAATGATTTTGTTCAACATGTATATTGCATAATATTTGCATAATGGATGTGATTCTTGTTTATGTAAAAAGGAATACGATTCTAGACAATTTAAGTAATTAATACTGACTAAGAGTAATTAGATATGCTTGAGAACAAGAACCCCTATGTCAGTTTTTGTAATGACATGACTTTATTTATTTATTGAAAAGCGCCTATATATTAATATAAAACAAGATATGGTACAACACTAATCATATAAAAAAATGGGTGGAAAAAGTCACCCTACGAGCAAGTCCACACTGAGGGTTAATAAAAACCCCTCAAGAAAAGTCATAAAAAGTGGTCACAAAGTGACTACACCGAAAAAAGTTACTTCACATCACATGCCGGCAAAGCAAAGAAACCAAACTACAAATATCATTAACGAGAACACTTATGCAGCGGCAACAAACATGGATGTCAGGGGAGGTGGTGGACCCGAAGGCTTATCACCCCATCCTCCCATGGTTGGAGGATCGCCATCAACAGGGAAGGGCTCCCAACCAAAATTTTGTTGCTTATCCAAGGTCTCGGTTTGATTTCTTTTAGGGGAAATAGCCAAATTCAGGTGTGGGAATTTGCCTTGGGGAGGCAGACCCAGCCTCTGTTCGCACCACCCTGGGACGGGGGACGAGATCTCCAACGCCCACCATCACCGCTAAAGCGGGAGGAACCACTCCGACCACCACAATGAGGAGATGCCATGCGAGGTGGTGACCGACATGGAGAATAGCTCTTGTGTCTGGGTCTAGATTGTTGCCGCCTTGACCCACGTCCTCTTCTATGGGGGGAGTGAAGGATTTTGTTGGGGATCAGGGGGTTCATGGCTGATCGCACACGGGGTGTTCCCCTAGTGATCGAGCAAACGCTTCATGAAGGTGGTTGAGCTCCAGACGGACCTTGTTTGTTTGACTTTGAATTTGAATAGTGACATTAGAGAGAATAGTAATTTTGTTAGAAACATAAAAATTACGTTCCAACTCTTCATGATTAAAGCAAGCATAGTTGGGGGATTTTGTTGGGGATCAGGGGGTTCACGGCTGACCGCACACGGGGTGTTCCCCTAGTGATCGAGCAAACGCTTCATGAAGGTAGTTGAGCTCGAGACAGACCTTGTCTATTTGACTTTAAATTTGAATAGTGACATTAGAGAGAATAGTAATTTTGTTAGAAACATAAAAATTACGTTCCAACTCTTCATGATTAAAGCGAGCATAGTTCCTAGCTTTCCAAATTTGAAACATGAATTTCAATGTGTCACTTGTGCCAAATGTGCATCAATATGAACATTGAAAAGGCCTCATGTAAATTAATTTGCCTTCATCTTATACATTATTATTGGATGCAAAGTCATTTATAGAGGGAGGCTAGCACATCTAGTCTTGTTTTATTCAACCAATTTATTCAAGATATGAAAGGGTTCAATTTTGATGGTAGGCGTGGGATAACGCAGGATTTGACATCTATTAAATTATAAATGTCATTTTGAACAATTTATTAATGAAGGTTTTAATTCTCAAATTATTTTGAGGTTAATGGGTATGAGAGATCAATAACTCCGATCTTTTAAAGCATAAAGAGGAGAATTTGTATCGAGGAGAAAGCCATATATGTTGCGGATCTAATATATAGTTGAAGGGACACAATTTTGGTATATATAGCATGTTAATCCACAAGGTTTTATCAATAATGCTCTAATATTGTCATTTGTTTCACCACTTTATAATATCTATTTTCAGAGCATCAAATGTCAAAATTGGGACAATGATTATAGAGAAACTAATTATAATGGTTGCATACTTGTCGGAAGTGAGCTAAGTGAATTCATGTAAAGATGACAAAGAAGACGTTTCTTTTAGAAAAAATTCTTAGCATTTGCTACAAGTTGAGGAAAATTATTTAACAATATGTGCCGAGACACATTTTTACACTGTAGACCTAGTCCCAAGTGTCAAGTGCTCATTGTTATGTAGTGTTGAGACCCCAAGGTAGGCCCCTTGATTGCAAGTTGTTGAATCTTGGTAATAGAAATGATTTGCACTCATACAATTAGGCCTTTAGAGAAAATAGAATGGGTCCAAGTTTTGACCAAAAAATAGAATGAATGTTAATGGAATCTTGTTCTCATTTGGCTTGTTTCTAAAATGTTGATATACATCAATGCCAATTTTAAGCCTATTTGTAGCACTTTTGAATCAAGGATCACTCTTGCAAAATTTTCAATTGAACTCGACTCTTAGGTGAGAATTCTTTATATTTAATGAGGATTTCATATTTGCTTGTGGATATTGGTTCCTTAGCACTCCTAATGGATCACAATGATATTATTATTACTTCATGATGTTGGGTTTTAACTTTTCCTCCATGCATTGAGCATCTTTGGCTCCTTGTTGTGGGACATTAGGCTCCTTGTCACGAGCATGTTAGGCTTCTTGTGGCAAGCAAATTTTTCTTCTTGAGGTTGAGCTTTTTACATGGATCTTGATGGGCTTGGTACATGTAAATTTGGTCGGAACATTCATCTTATGCCTCTTGTAGTTGAGCATTCTTAACTCATTGGCTTTGGCTTTAGAGATTTCATGTCACGTCCGTTTCGGTGACATCTTCTTGCACTAGAGAGAGCAAATGATGTTGACTCTTCACTCAAGTTCAAGAAGTGGACACTAAGAGGGGATATTGGTTAATGATATATTGGACCCCCTAAAAAATTGGCTTATGGTGTACCCTCAAGTATGTCTTTTTGACCTTATGATTTATCGTGTTGTGGTATCCTTAGGTTATAAAGACATGTAGGATTATTTGAGATCATGTTAGGTATCATTAAGATATGTTCCTACATATGTAGCTTTAATATATATTGGTATCTTCATATCTTAGTATTTTGTTAAGTTTTTCTATTTCTTGAGGGGAGCTTATAAGACTTTATTTTATCCCATACTTTCATCAAACAATTTGTGTATACATACATGTGAATATGTGATGCATGAACATCACAACAAAGTCAATATGATCTTGCACAATATGGAAGTTGTGTGATCCAATAACATATTCCATAGAAAGGTAGCTACAAAGGTACTTTAAAAGCAACCGCCTTGGTAGAGTCGTGGATTCATCAAGATTCATTGTTGAAGGAACCTTTTGGGATTATTAATAGTGTATAAAACATTGATCTCCATTGGAAGGCAAATGCTATTGAAGATCCAAAATTAATGGGTCTAGACATGAATGATTTTGCTAGTAGTGTGAGTAACAAGAAAATTAGTCCTTGCATGGATAAAGTTTCAAAGGTTGATGTTGAACATCAAGAAGATTGCAAAAGAAGTTTAAGAAAGCGAAGTGAGGATGGAGGAGACATTGAATAGGAGACTTGGTAGGGAAATTCAAAGATGGGAAACATAGGCCTTGGAGAAGTAGCAAGGATTTTAGCAACTAAATTTTGCTGGGTTGGTTAGCCATGCATATTCTAATTGCGAGTATTATGCTCACAATCAAACTTTCCTATAAGAATGAGGCTGAAGCATCCTCGGAAAGTCAAATTGATCTTGCACAATTTTATAGTTCTATGATCAAACATAATATTTTACAATGATAATGTTACTTTAAAAGCAACCACTTTATTAGAGTCATCGATTCATCAAATTATTGAAGGAGCCTTTACGATTTCTTAATAGTGTATAAAGTGTTGATCTCCATTCAAGCATGAAAAGGCTTGATCGCTGTTTGATCAAACATTGATCAACAATCTTTTGGGTGTTGAAGGCTATAATAGAGTGTTGGGCCCATTTTAATCACAAAGGGACATAAAAGCCATTAGATCAGATTTGATCCCACAATTGAGAATTGATTTTGAGGCCCTAAAAGATACGACGGGGCTTAGGATTCAAATGGCATTGAAAGGGCATGTGGACCGTTGATTAGATCTTGATCAACAATGAGCATGGTCTTAAGACTGTTAGATAAAGTGCTACATGGAATCAAACACATAGTCAACAATGTAACAAATGGGATTTGATCAATGGTGAGCGTGGTCTTAAGGCTATGCTAGCTAAAGTGACATGTGGATTCAAATCGATAGCAACTGAGGTAACAAATGGACAACTTACAAAGCCTTTCACATGCTTTTTCAATGACTATTGTGTATGGGCCCTTTAAGCTCCAAAAGATCTTGTAGACTGTTGATAATTTGGATCAATGACAAATGATAGAATTGTGTCGATTATGTCTATAAAGGCTATACTAACAAAAGTAAAGCTACAAGACAACTTGAATGTTGTAGATCATATATTGATTGATAGTTTAGAATGTATTTCAAGACTTTATAGTAAATTAAAGTTTTGGGTTAAAGTTTTGGGGACTACAAAGGTACCAAGGCATTTTGAATTGTAGTTATGATGAAGGCAGGGAATGATAGAATGCATCATAGGAAAATTGACATGTATACAAGGTTTAAAACAATTGTAGAGTGCAAAACCCACTAATGAATGCACAACATGACATTTCAAAGATAAATTATGTTTTATAATAGTTGAAGGTAAATCATTCATCTTCTTCTTCTGTTGCTTCCCTCTTGCAATACACCTGACACATGAAAAAGATAAATATTGAGTCCAAATGTAAGATAAGGGATTTTTAAATGACCTTTTGGGCTTTTAGAACAAAGATAATGATGCTGGGAAGTAAGGGAAGCTTGCAAGATAAAATTCCAAAGAGTTTATGAGTTAGATACAGAGTGTATGTTATGACAATGGAGAGTAGAGATAGAAGACATTGTTTGTAATTGGAATAGAGTTAAAGGTGGTGTGTTGATGTATTTCAGCCAAAATATTTGTTGTAATGAGTTTTATGAGAATTAATGCAGAATGCCATATATTTCCATTTTAATTGTTTATTTTTAGCTTTCATGTGTACTTTGATCATTTGAGTGGTTGATGGTTGTTCATTTGACCCTTGACCATGCAATCAAGATACATATAAGAAAGTAAAGATGTGAAAATTTAAACTTAGGATAATCTTGATTTTGGACATCTTCTTTATCAACTAACATGTGTAATATAAATCACGTGCATGTTTTTTTGTTTATTAATTAAAAATTAAAAATTTTTACTTCACAAAATCATGTCCCAGATTATAAGAGAAGTAGAATAGCAATTTGGAACAACAAAAACTCCATCTCATTTCTATCAAAATTTGTTTCATGCCATTCAATCAATCTCTCACAACACTTTCTCAAGTTTCAGTAAGTTATTTTAAATCTTTAGTATAATTTTTTAAAACAAAAATAAGTTACAATGATGTGATTATTCGACATCAATAATAACTATGAGACAATATAGGTTTATAAGACATTACATGCGTTGTAAGGTTTGCCAATGTGAATAATATTTGATTTGATTTCCCTTATAGGTGATTGCTTGTGTGCTTTGTATCCTACTCACCTTACTGGTCATATAGTGGATATTACCATTTACAATATGATCATGTATAGTTTTTCCAAAGGCAAACTATATTTACTTTAGATTTTACTTTTATTCATTTTAATATCTTGTCTACCAATTACATAAAGGTTGAGAACTTGGGAGGTCTCCTTGTCATCCTTCAAAGATGCTCGAGTCCCTTACATCTATGCTTGTTATTGTCATGAACCAACATGGCACTCGATTTTTGGTTGATAACGTTGAAACAATCCCAATTCTTGACATGGGTTCGAAGGTGGTTGTTTAGGAGTTTACAAGATTACAGTTTGATTTATAAGTTAAAAGATCATTGGTCCATTCTTTTACAGATTCAAAAGTGGGTTTCTTGGAAACCCTTTCTATCAATATAGATCTGCATTCACCCTTGTGTTGGGGGTTTCTTTATCCTTAAATGCGATTTAGCTAAATATCGACATGTCATCCTCCATGTGGGTCCCTAGTTTTGGGGAGATGTTAGTTTGTGTATGAAACCTTCGTTCCACTCTTTCATTCCCTCGTCAAACACTATTACATTTTCTCCAATGTGGGTTAGGCTCTCAAACCTACCCTTGTAGTTTTGGGGTCTTCTCAATCCACAATCCATTTGGAATGCCCTAGGGAAGTTCCATTTGGAATGCCTTTGTTAAAATTGCTCCGACATATCCCCAATTGCATGATGAAGTGGATTTTGCTAACAACTTGCTAGATGAATATCTAGCTCAAGCTTGAGGGCTAGGTGTGATAAAAAAAAAATTAGGCTACAAGTGTGGGTTTTAGGTGAAAATCTAGTTTTTCTCACAAGCATTTGTCAGTTGCTTTGCATAAAAGGGATGCTAAGAAATACTTCATATTTTGTGAAAATTTTTAGAGGCAAGAGGAAAAAAGAGAGGAAAAATTAGTGTACTTGGTTGTGTGGACTAAGACTCACTATCATTGATGGATCTAATAATAAAGGAATTGGACACTAGAGTTGAAAACTTTGCACCCAGTGAAAAGGTGCCTCTTATGTTTTTGAAATTGAAGATATTAGAGCTTTCTTAAATGAAGCATCTATAGTCATTTCCACACAAATGTACGAGCAATAAGTTGAGGTTGAGCCAAAGAAGATTCTTGTAGTAAGTGAATCATGTTCTTCTAGAATCTAGACCCCTTTGAGGTGAGTCTCATCCTTCGGAGGAGCTTGATTTGGAGACCTCCTATCCTTCTAGAATCAAGATCCCTTTGGGGTCCCATCCTTTGGAGGAGCTCGCTTTGAAGATCTCTTGTCCTTCTAGAATCAAGATCCCTATAGGGTCTTGTCCTTTGAAAGCACTTGCTTCAAAAACCTTTGATAAAAGATGGATCAAGGTCAAGAAAAGAAAGGAGAGGAAATCAAAATCTTTCTACCCATATGACACTCAAATCAAACGACAATGCAAATTTAATTGAGTATTAATTAAGGCAAAAACATTTCTAATACATAATTTTGTGGAGGCTTACCCCTTAAAAAAAGGTAACTTCATGTGGACCACTCATGAGTTTGTAAAAACATAACACACAATATCGCACCTATGGATCCACACACCACAAATCATGCCATCTCAGACAATCTAACGACCCAAAGGCCTTAGTTGATAACACAATCAAATGCGGAAATCCAAATATCAAAACCACCTCCAACAATGATCAAAAGATTCCCACATGGATAAACAAAAGTATATGGATTAACAAAGAGCATCAATGCACCTCTCAGATGATATGACATACTATCCCCTGAAAACTCAACAACTTGCACCATCTATCCAAGGGCAGAGATTTGCATGATTCCAATGATTGCAGGTGTCACTTATTTTTGGCCTATTGGAAATTAGCATATAACATTATAAGCTCTCATGATTGAAGGAAATTTTTGAAATGCTTTTTAGCTTTGTAAGATATTTCAATTAGGATTGTAGCCTTAGCTTTTATGATCTAAGTGTTAATGTTGTTAGCCTTTGAAGTGAATATAATTATGTATCTATTAAATCTTATAATAAAGAAGTTGTGGCTCTCTTCCCTATCCTTCATGTGAATTGTGTGTGAATCATTCAGTCTGTGATTATTTCTTTGTAGTGTTTATTTTATTAGATTTTACACCTCATTAGTTGTGTTATGAAGACATTAAGGTTAATATTATAAGATTATTTTGTACTTTTATATTGTCGAATAAGGTTTTAAAATCATTCTATCTTTGCACATCGCCTTTATGGTTTTACACATGTATTTCCTTTCTTGTACTCTTTGTACCCCTCAACCAGAGTGGTAGAGTAGGATACATTAGCAGATTAGTGTTAGAATAGAAAAAGAACCCGACCTTCTTTGAAGGTTGTCTTGGTATAAAATTGCCAAGGCTTCCCATTATGATCGTCAGACTGTAGGTGTGTAACTATCAGTGAATCTAAAATAAAAGATCAACAAATATATAAAAATATAATAAAACTCCTTACAATGTGTAATGCAAATAAATGAATTACATTGAATTAAGAATTCATAATATATTTAAAACACAATAAATAATGCTTAAATAATTAATCATTTCAATTCGACAAACATAAATTAAAAAATAGGGAAATATAAGACTCTTATTTTGATTGTGTAATGTTATTATATATTTTGTTTGGGAATCCCTATCTCTAATTTATAGCATCGTAACACATGTAATTACAATATATGATTTCATCTACCTCACAAACACTGAAGAAAATAATGTGAGTTTAGGGGCTTGCATTAGGGTTGATGACTAGTGTAAGACTAACTAGTCGTCTGCCTATCAAGACCCTAGGTTGGAAACAAAGCTCACAAAAAATAATAAATTATGGGAAATAACTTTAGAATAGAAATTGCATAATATATATAATCATCAATGTGTGCGTTAAAAGTGCTCCATAATACAATGCTAGCTCAAATAATAATAACTATTCTATTGATAACCTTTTGTGAACCTTGTTTGGCAAAATGAAGTCTAATAATTATTTACTTATAAGTGACATTTGAATTCAAATTAAAAATTATGAACATGCATGATGACTTCCAAAGGATTGAACCTAAAAAGAGGGAAAGAGTACCTGACTTAGAAGGGGAAAACACAAGGTAAAATAAGGATAAGATACAAAGTGGATGATATATGATAAAAAGAAGATAAAACATATTAGCAAGGTGTCTCAACAAAAGGGCCCATATTTTCCAATTCAAACCAAATTACCTATAAAAAATTGTGCTAAATCATATAATTTAATGCTAGATAAATTCCATAAGGCCATTTTTAGTGTGTAAAGTTTACCCCACTTTAAGATGCATGTGTAAGCATTTAAAAGTTGAAAAATAATATTTAAAAAGGCTATAAATATAGATGGATCTAGGTGGTTTAGACACTGCAACATTCCAATATGATGAAGACTACATACCAAATGCATTTTGTTTCCTTCTTGTAGCACCATTTCATCTCCCTAATGCACTTCAATTAGAAAGTGCCTTTGATCGATTACTTACATGTACCTATTTCCCATTCAATTTTATTTCCTGTATGGATGACAAAACTGCTAATATGTATAAATTGATGGTTTCACAATGTGTGTCTATATGGAAAAACCAAAGGATGGCATTTGAAGGTGAATCAATCCATGTGACCTTGCCACTTTGACTACACTTATAGGCCCTTGCCTTTCCCCATTTGCCTATAAACACACCTTTGTTTGCCACTCTTGAGATAAACAACCTATTCTTTGGCATATATTGATCTTCATCCTTAGTTCTGCTATTTTTATACCATTAGTGTTAGTTAAGTGCTTGGAGTTTGTTCTCTTGCCCTTTAGAGTTTCCCTTGAGATGTTTATGTGACATCCAATCTGAAGGATGTAACCTAAGGACACTTTAATCTCTCTCTCAATATTGATTTTCCATATTAAATTTGACATGTCAGATATTCTTGATTATTAGTTTTTGATTTATAGATGAGCTTGGCATAGAGTATTGCTATCATTAGTAGATGTATGTGTTTAATGTTGTATGTAATACATTTGTTTGTTTGATTTCAGTTCATAGTTATATATAAATTATTTCTTATTGATCATGTTTAGTGAGGTTTAGGTGAGACTATTCTATAGTCTTTACCACATACTCATTGAAAATCCTTACATTGTCGTTGCAAGTTTTAGTTTCATGCAGGCTTGTCCCTTATCTTTAGTTTCTTAGATATTTCTTCATATAACTTGTTTCATCTTACCTAAGGGCATAAGATGTTTGGATTACACTCCTTCATAGTGCCAATCTCAAACTTCCATACAACCATATATCATGGCATATATGCATTTTTTTTGAAATTTATCTCTTCATAGGTTTATCTCATGTATATGATCCTATTGTATCAATTCCATCATGTTAAAATTGTGTTCTATTTTTTGTTGTTATTTCATCATCTTAGATGCTTTTTTTAAAGACTTATCTCTTATTTATTTCATACTTCATATGTGCATGTGATCATCCCCATTGTTACTTATTAGTTGTTATATTGTTCAAACAAGTCAAGTCAAGTTTAGTCTCTCTTTTAAGTCATCTTCAACTTGTGATATCTTCTCATTTACTTGTATTAAAAAGTATTCAACATATTTAATTCTTTAAGAATCCAATATCATAAAAACAAACACAAATGTTTTTTTAAAGTATCTTTACATTGTAAATTAGATGGTATTATTGGTCATATAGATTCAAAGTTAAATATTGTGTGCAAGTGGTAAGAAATATAACATCTTATAGTTAATTATATCTCGCTTTTTTTACTTACATTAGCTTGAATAAACTTCTAGTTTCGTTTTTATACCAAATATAACATCTTATAGTTAATTATTTATTGATTTGTTTACTTTCATTAGCTTGAACAAACTTCTAATTTTGTTTTTACTTTGTTAGTATAATAGAATCATGAGACACCAACCTACTTTGGTTTTGTGTTGCTTTGCCTATCTTACTTGTTTGTTTTTTGGATAAACCCATATACCCAATCCTTCAGGTTTTTTGTTGGACTTAGTTTTATCCTTTTCGATCTTGTTATTTGATGATGTTTTTAGGGCAATTTCATTCTCAATGAGCTGAAAATGTTTCACATGTTTATCATTATTGATCCTTCCATCTCCATTTAGATTTATGCCAATCAAGAGCTCACTTAATTTTTAGGCCTGTAAATTATACTTACTTGATTGTCCCTCAGACCAGAACCTTCAATGATTATCATTAGCTCAATATCTTTTATGATCATTTTTAGGATGCAAATGACTACTAGGCATAGAGAGCCCAAGGTCAAAGATACATTTTACAAAGACAAACCTAACCTCATACTAATCCAACTAGGTTACCCAATCCTTAAAGTTTGTTTCCTCCCTTCATTTGGGTATCTCAACCCATCTGTGAAGGTTGAGTATACAAGGAAAACATATATTTTTCCTTGTGTATTTTTTTTGGTGAACATGACTTGAAGTTTTTTACTATCTCTATCATTTATTTATCCCTTTTCCATCCTTGTATCTCTTTCCATGTATTTTTTGGGTGTCCATAAACCCACCAAACGTGTGTGGTTTAGAGAGACCCTTAGGTTTAGCTACTTTTTCCAATCTTGGTCAAGCTCAAAATCAACTCTCTTTATAAAGGTAGGCTCACTTCATTTATCAACCAGAGAAATACTATAAAACCATAAGGAATGCCATCATTATTCCTTGGATTTTATGATTCTTGGAAGAGGGAATGATTTCTTAGAGGATATTCAATCCTCAACAAATTTTACCTATATGCCTTGAGACAACATGGTTCTAATGACACAACCATCATTGGATTGACACTGTATGCTCAAATTCTCACAATTCCCCACATTATGCTCTAACACCTTGAATACGAGGTTAAATCCATACTTGACATATACAACCAAAGAATAAAAAAATGGAAGGAAAATTAACCAACATTAAATTTTATTAGATTCTTACCCATATCAATGGTAATTCCAACATTATACCTTCCAAACCACATTACCAACACAAAATAATCATGGGGTATCATCACTCTTTTGCTCGTGCTTTCATGCCTATCTTGTGAAAAAATTATCACCACAAGGGGGTGCCAAATCGAATAAATCCAACCCTTTCTTAAGCCAATGACACTGCAAATTCCCTCATTGTCACATTAGTGGGGTGTATTATTGATTTTGAGACCAATCATACCATGTCTCCCTTGACCCAAAAGGTCAATGAGCTCCTCAACACACAACTCATTATAATAATCAAGTCTACACAACTCTCGTATAGTTAGGGGAGTTCAACTATCCTCATGGTCAACCTTATCTTATGGGATTTCTCCCTAGTAATGTCAAACCTGGCTTTAGTCACACCACAACACCTAATAATTAAGGTCCATCATACTATCACATGTACTCAAACTATGATTAACTAGAAAATTATATTCTCACTTACACATCTCACTATATTCCACTCTTCCAAGGGTTAACCATCACATCCAAACCTCATAATATTATGTGTTTCCCTCCTCAACCTCCTACCAACTATTTGGGTAATATTTTAGTGAACATATTCATGGACAAGATCTAGTTTGAGTACCTCAAGGAGTCTCGTGGACTTATTATATGTGTTATCCCATTACCTCTCCCTCTATATGAGCTTATCAAATATAAAAGGGAGGGTGACTTTAATACTCATATCAAATCTTATGCCATAAAGTAAGATATATCCTCCCATGGGATGCTAACATGACCAAAATATTTCCAAAGTCCTTATAAGGGATTGCTTTAGACTAGAATTATCATCTCTCTAAAGGATCAATCCATTATTTCAAGCAAATCATAGTACAGGTTTTTAAAGCCTTTAACATGAACACGTTTCTCCACATGGTCATATGTGGATTTTTACACATTAAACTAGAACTCAATGAATCCATGGCCCACTTCATTACCAGGTGGTGCCAAGTATTATACTCTTATATCAGTTCTCCTCACATGGACCACCCAAAATTATGTGATCTCTTCCTCCACTCTCTTAACAAATAAATCAAAGAGGACATCTACATTTTATATTACAAATCTTATGAGGATGCTTCAATTAGCGCCATATGAATTGAACAAGTAAATATAGATAGTGGTAGAAAAACTATGGACCTAATGAAAAAATCATTGCTCCTAATCAAAATAATGGAAACTATTAAAACAATAACCAAGACCCTAACATTCTAAATTGAAATCGTAATGCCACCAGATATGAGGTCATAAATGATAATCAACTTAAAATAAACAACAATAAAACAAATGATAACAATAATAATAACCATAACAAAGAAAATTATAATGAAAATAAAATGAATATGAATAACATTCTCACTGTCAATGTCATAAAATTCCACTGACTCATGAATCAAAATAAAATTCATCACCAAAACACATATCAAAATTTCAATCATAGAACCAAAATATGAGAACAAGAGATTACGATTGATATAAGTATTTATTGTTTCATAAAGTTTTTGGGCATGACACTTTTATCTATAGAGTGTAAGAAAAGTTCATTCACAAACTTATGAAGGATAAAAGGTAGTTTTTTATTGACATTATTCAGTGAGCCATGATTGAAAATCCTCCTCTGAATTTTAATGGGGCTTGAAAATTCTCCTCTAAATCTAATGGGGCTTATTGCTCTATTAAATTTTAATTTAAGAATATATATATATATATATATATATATATATATATATATATATATATAATTTTCTTCTTGGAGAATCACCAAAGGGGAGGTCCCCTTCTATAAAAAAATCCTCCTTAGTGTCCCAATGTTCCATCTTCTCCTCCTTGAGTCTCCACTGAGGAGTCAATCTCATAAAATTTTAGTGTACCTCCATTTCTCAAGAAAAGGGAAAACTAAACCCATAGGGATGGTGGATCTTGACATATAGGAGGAGGTGAAAGTTTCCACATGTACTCGAGATTATCATTTCTAACCTCTTTCTTCCTCTTATGCCATGGGTGATGATACCTTAGGATATCCTAGACCTATTAGAGCCCACAACCTTATTTTTAACCTCAAAAATATATTTTCACACATATCATTCATGAACTTATTAAAGAATTATCTTGCCCATAATATGAATTTACTTGAGGCTTTAGGTTTGAGTCATATTTTGAATGTTACCTCTCCTCCTAAAGCCAAAATAAATCATAATGATCTTGAAATTTATCCCCTAGTGAAAGTTACAAGGATATTAGTTATTTATTCAACACAAGGAAATTACTTTCAGCTACGAAGATGTCCCAAAAAGGAGATCCAAATCTATATATTCAATTTTGAGTTTACAATAATTATGTTAAGAGAGCTATGATTGATGGTGGGGCTACAATTAAAATCATTCCCTTTTATTTTCTCCATTAAATGAATTATACTAAGACCAATTTTTTAGAATATTTCCTAATTATCACACTCAGACCCAAGAACATATCATAACATGTTATTATTAAAAAAGATACCAATTACAACATGATATTAGATAGGCCTTGGATCCACAAGATCAAGGCCATTCCTTCAGTAATCTTTCAAAAAACGAGATTTATTAACTTATGGTGAGTATATGTTTCAAAGGTTAGCCCAACCTTTTCAATGTTAACCAAGACAGCCATAAAAAGAAGCCTGGAGTGTATACATATTATCAATTCCATTTGAACTAAATAGAAAAAAATCATCCTAAGGAACCCGTCACCATTGCTAAGTGGATGCCCTTTTCTTTTGAAGCTCCCAAAGTCCCATAAAATGAGAATCCCAAAGATGAGTCTGAAAAAATGGTCATTTTATATACCAATACTACTTTTGAGATTTTCAAACTACTAGAAAAACACCCGCCTCTTGTATTTTCCTTTAATATTCACACCACTAAGACATACACCTTCAAGGGGTTTAGCTTCCATCCATGTTGAGAAAATTAAAAAAAATGTTTGCATGGTCAAAATATAAGAGATATGGGATTCTTACTCTCTAGATAATCCTTTATTTCTCGATGACATGTGGATTCTATATTTGGATGGGTCAAAGTGTCACTTGAGTGTAGTTGCTAGAAAAATATTAACCTCCCTTGATGGGAATATTATGTATTTTTTATTCAAGTTTGATTTTTAATGAACCAATAATGTCCCAGAGTACTAGGCCATTATTTTGGGACTTATAATTCAAAATAGGTTAGGAGTCCAAAGCCTTAGATTATTTGGAAATTCATAATTAGTTGTCAATCAATTCTTTGAATATTATTAGATGAAGTCAGAGCATCTCCAATTTTTTATTTTTTTTCCGTTTCCATTTTCAAGGATTTTGATTTTGTTTCCATTAAGTCTATCTCTCAAGAGAATAATTAACTAGAAAATTCCATGGTTTATCCTCATATATGTTTTCCCTCATGCTTAGATCTAGGATTCTAATTTTGTGGTATAAGTGAGTTCAAAAACAGTATTCAAGGACAAGCGTATCACGACAATTCTATCATATGTTGAAAATGAAAAATAACTACTTACTTTAGATTATGTTGAAAAAGATAAGTTTATTCTTGAGTTTGTTCATAATTATGATGAAATCCAAAAGGAACACCAAAAGAGAGGGTTTTCCCTCATCCCTCACTCTAAAAATTATTTTGGAGAAGTTTTTAGGTTTTATAAGTTATTAAAGACAATCTATACCTTACTCTAACCTCATCTTAGTTTGAGGATTGGAATGCTTATCTCATGGAAAAAATAATTGATATTTACATTGGTAAAAAAGAGAATCCCTAAATTCCTAAGCTTGGTTCCACATTGATCGTGAAGGAGATTTAGATTTACATTAAAATTCTCACAAAGATTTCTAGTTTTTTTCTATTGAGAATATTTAGATACACTTAAGCTCAATACATCCATTGTAATCCACAAATTAGTTACTAGGTCTAATGCTAAACTCATCAAGCAAAATTACACCATACTAAGCCTAAATTTTCTTTGATGGTAAAAAAAGAGGTGATTAGACTCCTCAAATCTGCTTCATCAAAACCATGGTTTATTCTATGTGAATTTTGAACGTCATCCTTGTTCTCAAGAAGAATGGGAAAATTAGTATTTTTATATATTTTAGGGATATCAATAAATCTTGTGGTAAGGATGATTTCATTCTACCATCTATCAATGTAATTATCAATGACATTGTGGGCTTCATTAATCTTTGATGGGTGATTTATTAGGCTTTAAATAAATTCAAATATTTTAAGAGGATTAGAGCAAGGATACCTGCTGGCTAAAATTATCCCACATATGAAAATTTTACCTTGATGGATCAGGCCACTCTCTTGAACCCTTCAGTAGCCTTCTACCCCCATGACTAGTGCCTTTATCACCTTGAATTGATGATGTAGTACAATATTTTGGGAGGTCCTGGTGTGGTGTGAGAAGTTGAGCAAAGTTCTATTTGAGTGAGTGATCCAATGGTGAAAGGAGAAGATAGACCTCATGACCCTACCACATGTCATTTTCAAGCTTTTGAAACACTTTAAGTAAGCTTTAAGGTGAATTTTTAGATATTAAAGAAAAGGCCTAGAAACAAGTGTAAAACTACAAGTTAAGGTCATCCCCTGTAGGTTATTAAGGCAACAAAGATGGTTTTGAATCTTAGAGGTGTTTTGGTAAAGTTATAATGCCTCCTAGTTTCCTTTTGAAGAGTGAAAAATGACTAGCACAAGCCTAAAGGAACCTGACTGTCTTAGCACGTCATGCTAGAATGAACAGATCAATTTGGTTGTGCATTTGATAAGTGTACTTGGGAAGTAAATTAAAGTTGAAAGATTACATGAAAATGATGTATTTTGTGCCATGAATATCCCCTACAAGTTTGGTGTCTTGGTGTGTTTTCTATCTCAAGATATAGCCTTCAAATATGATCTAGTAGTGTGGGATGTGCTAGGGGACATCAAATTAAAGCCATAAGAAATAGCCGTTTGGATTTAAAAAATATTCAATTAGGTATGAATTGATCTCAGGGATGCCATGTGTCAAAACCTCACTCAATAGAATCAAAGATCAATGAAACATAGATGATCAATCGAGTCAATAAGTCAAAGTCCCCTGGATCAAGATCGATGGTGCATATTCTTACGCACAAATTCTAATCGATGATCCACATTGAAGACTGGGGTCAATAGGTTAGAGGATCTTGAGATTGAATGTGGGGTTGCCATGTGTTATGATCATGATGAATTAGTAGATCAGTGGTGCATGTTTGATCATGTAGATCAAAGATCAACAGTGCACATTCAACTATGTAGATGGAGATCAATAGTATAAATTAGGTCAATAAGTCAATGAGCCTAGATTGCACGTGAGGATGTTATATGGTGTAAGAGCATTAACTTAATAGAGACTGATAATAAGGAACACAAAAGGAATGTAGGGCTTCCAAGTGTCCTAATCTTGAATGCATATCAAAGATCAATGGCCAACATTGAAAGTTAAGGCTAGGAGACTCCTAAAGAGATCAAAGGAACAAATTTGATCAAGCTTCTAGGGGGCACGAGATGAAGACACATGTCTGAAGTGACAACAATCATATTTTAAATTTAAATAAGCAACATGGAAAGGAGATGCCACATAGGCAAACATGTTGAGATCAAAATATGATCTAGGTTACCAAAGCAAACACTTCAAATTTGTATGTCACAATTAGATCTCAATTGAACCTCCTAAAGGTCCTCAAACATACGAAAAAACCCTAGCATTTTTCATGCATTCACTATTTTGAGTAAGAAAAGTATTTTAAGACATCTGCATTTCTATGCAAAGATATGCTCACTTAGGTTATGATGTTTGTCTTGGGTTTTGAAGGGTTGAAGGGGGTCTAAGATTGATAAAGAGAAGGTTTGAACCATTTGAGGGGGTTGGAAGGCTAAAAGAAATGCTATCTAAGCAGTAGCCTTTGGATCTTCATTGACATTATGAATATATGAAAACTAATAAGGGATTGGTTTTTATCTACAGTGGACCTATGTTTAGGATTTGGAATAAGGGCAGAGTTATAATTATAAAAGGAGTGTCAAAAGGGACACCAGATGAACGAGTTCAAATGACTTTCTAGAACGTAAAGAACATATCAAGATGAAGTATGGAGGTATTGAAGGTTTTATAAACCTTCATTTTCTTCATCATATCCATGTCAAATATGTTTTGAGGTCTTCCACAGGGCCAAAAGTGGTCTTTAGGGTGCCAAATGGCTTTGGGAGCAGTTTTCAGGGTAGCTGGTTCAAGGTGGCTCAAGCTTGTGACCTCCATCAATGGGTTCTATAAGAGTTGCAGGCATCATGGAGTTTATTAAATGTTGGAAGAGAAAATTCAAATTAAAAATAGAAGCTATCCTTGAAAAAAAAACAAGAAACTTAACCTCCATGGTCAATTAAGCACAAAATGCCAAGTCAACTAACTATTTGCCACAAGCTTCTAGAAGTACAAGTGGAAGGTGGTGTAGAAGTCACGAGAGAATTTTGGAGGTTGAGAAGGGCAAATTGAGAATTCAATGAATTTTCAAAGTCTTTGGATACTTTTCCTTCTTAGTGAACCATGACATCATCATCCTCAACAAGTTCTCATCTTCTAGTATATATCTAATCCAATGAGAGGGCTTGAAGACTATTGGAGCTAATAGAGGTTAATTTGTTGAATAAGGATTAGTGATAATTAATCAAAAGGTGGTTGAGACTCCATGGAAGTGGTTGTGTCTCATTTATTGAATTCTACTTACTTTCTTATTCTCTTTCTCTTCCCCTTTTCTCCTATATCTCCCATTTCTCCCCATTTTTAAAAGAGACTCTCATTTGATAAGGAGAAACCCTGTCAAAATTTGTATGAAATAAATTTTGAAGTATTAAAGATAATTTTTCACCAATATCTTGCATCTAAATTGTGTTTATCAAGCTTATGCATGATGGCCTTGTGAAGAAGTGTTCTTCAATGTCCATTATCCTTCTTTCTTGCCTATTTTTAGGTGTTTTCAAGTTAGTTGTAGGTATAAAATTTATCTCTTTACAAAATTAATGGATGCTTGGTGTGAATTTTAGAATTACTCTTTGCTTAATTCATTACTTAGTGAGCCTAGTTTATAAAATACTTATGCAAATTAGCTAGTTGGTGAGATTGTGTGAGTAAGGATTGTCTTATGCTACATCAATGTTTATTTCATGCTTATGTGAGTGTCATTTAAATTTAGTGAATCACCCCATTTATCTCTTTTAGTTACCATATACCCATTTTATATCCCTTTTCCAAGCATAATCATTAGTGTAGGTGATCTACCAAGAGGAAGCCAACCTTCTCCAGAGGTTCAAACCCACATAGGATACCCACAACCTGAGGTTGTTCCCATTTTGTGGCTTAGTTGGAGAGAGCCTGAAGAAACCTCTCCAAAGGTGAAAATTAACACCACAATAATACCTTCACCACCATTTAGAGTGCCTTATGATACATGGTAATTCCCTTTAAACTCAATAATTCTAGTGTTACTTATAAAAGGGTAATGACCCAAATTTTCCCTAACTTTATCCACACTATTGTAGAGTGTTATGCCAATGAAATTATAGAGAATTATAAAAATATATATGATAAACCTAATGATTTACGAACCAATTTTATTTGTTTTAGATAATACCAAGTCATGCTCAATCAAATACATGTGTCTTTGGGGTTATTGCTGGTATCTTAATATATATAGCTTCCAAATGTGTGATTGACATTGATCCCACCAAAATATAAGAAAATTATTGACATGCTTCATCTTAATGATGAGCATACCATTAGAATTAGACATAAAAAACTTGTATTAGACACTTGAAAATGTCAGTCTTGATCCATCTTTACGTTACATGACTTATGTGTACACATATGGCTCTTGCACACCCTTATCTCCTACCCAATTGATTTCTATGGCTCAAACTTCTTGATTTTTTATCATTCACCTACATGAATTCCTTAATGTGTGTAATCTACTTATCATTCTAAGAAAACTATTTCTTGATCATATGATCACAATTCTTATTTTCTAGACACCTTTGGTCATATTTAAACAACTTTGGATTGCCAAATTCATCCACCTATACTAGATCTATCTGTGTGCCTTGAAACAGTCCTTTTAGAAATTAAATCCATTCTTATGAGTTAGCATGTAAGTTTCACATATCAATGGCATGAGAGGTTACCCAAAGAATATCTATTTATACATAATGGGTCTAAACCCATTCTTGGCTAGCAGGTAATCAGGAAGCACTTATCTAAGAATCTATGAATCACTTACACATTGAGAAGGATTACTCTAATTTTTTCAAATTAGAAATTAGTCACAAGGAATAGGCCCTATCCAAGTCTAAATAATCTAAGCCAAATCAACTTTTTTGTTTAAACCTAAAATTATGATCTAAGGTGTTATTATTAACCCTAGATTTCATTAAAGGTGTATATAGAAATAAAATAACACAAAGGTGATAATCAAATCTATAGCAAACCATTTAGATGCTAAATTCAGATATAAACATACATTAATTTTATTATGTTGAGATAATCTAAATATAAAAATTAACACTATGCTAGATATTGAAATGATAAAGAAGCAATGTACTTAGCTTGTTCTGATATTAATGCAATTTTGGATCTAGAATAGGTAGAAATTAGGCTTGAAGGATATTCTAGAATAGTCATCAGATTTTGGATCTAACACTTATAGAATTCTAGATACTAATGTCAGCCTAGGATGGTTACATCAATGCTACTATTTGGGTTCGATGCAAGTGTCTTATATAGAATACCTACTAGAAAAATATGTGACCACCTCGATGTTTTTGGGTTTTTCTTCACCTTCATTTTGGTGCATTTAGATCTAGGTCATGGAATGTTGCTCCTTATGAAATGGCAAAACCCTAGTTCTCCATCTTCATAGTGACCTTGGGGAAAAATGGGTTAGTAGACACAATGTCAATCTAACCCCAAAGACCTTACTATTAGAGGGCACTGCCTACATAGCCAATACTTTAGAAGATGGCCTCATATTCATGTAGTTATCCTCTATGTGTTGGATTGTGTGTGAATCATGAAATATTGTGCAAATAAAGTACAATAATGACCTAGCTTGAAACTTAGAAAATTAGTCTTTTAGATTGATTATTTATTACTTCAGACTTGTAGATGTGTTGTACCTATGAATGGTATGGAAATAGGAAAGTTTTATTCAATTGAATGCTTGATAAAACAATTTTGATAAGTTACCTTAGTCTCTTTGGTCTTTTTCTAGGTTAGGAATGAATGAAGATTGATCTTATATTTATATCAATCCATTTGGAGTAATAACTCACATTAAATCACTTAGATTGACCATTAGGATATGTTTTTATTTGTACAATAGATGAATTTAGGGCACTAAACACTTGCATTGGGTTAGGACACTAATGTCAATGCTAGTGTCTGTCTTAAACATTAGTGTCTAGGGAGTAATAAATTAGGTACATGTTGTGAACTTATAGAGATGGAATATAATTACATATTAAGCATTTTAAGAAAGATAAAAGACTTGGGTCATCAACATAAGACTAATCAGATTAAGAGATATAGGCAAAGGGGCATAAGATAGAGTAGATGTGAGACTTGCGTAAGTGGGAAAGGTATATAACTGAGAGGAATAACCAAGGTCTAATTTTTTCAAGTGTACAAGATTGAGGTTCTATGTAATCATAAAATAGTGTTTACATTTTCCTCCTTTAATCTAATAATGAAATTGCTACTTTAAAGAAAATGAATGAGTACCTAGGTGTGTATGCAAACCTTGTCTTTATGTGTGCCCAAATTGAGTGCTTTATTGGTGACTTACCTACAACCAAGAACATGTTATAGTATAAAATCAATGCATATAATCTAGGATTAAAATTACTTTAAATTGAAAGAGTAAAGTTTATGAATACACCTGTGTTTCAATGTAATTATCTTGCCTATTGGCAAGTTATTTTGAAAAATATGTATCATTGTAAGGCTCTGAAACTAACATTAAGAAAAATATAGATAAATATTGAAAGTGCATATATCTAAGGGAGAGAGAGAGAGAGAGAGAGAGAGAGAGAGAGAGAGAGAGAGAGAGAGAGAGAGGCACACATGCCCCCAACTTTGGAATAAAAGGTGAGTTATCACCTGACAGTTGAGATTAGCTCAATCTTGTAACCCAATGATACTTATAACCTAGTGAGAAAGATGATACAATCAATTCCAACCTAAAAACTTAGAAATATTGAGCGATTTTATCACCTCAACCATACCAAAAAGTGAACCAAATAATGTAGTATATTGGCTCAATAAAATCTATAAAAGTATGTGGTGTATAAGTATAAAAATGTTTGTGATGTGATAACTATCTATAAAAGAGTTTTTAAATCTGAAACTGATTTGAATTTTACAATATTAGGCATATATTACATAGCATATGCACCTTAGATATGTCTTATGTTAAAATTTTGTATAACAATGGTACCAACGTATATAATTTTTTCACAACTATGAATCTAAATCATATAATTGTGTGCTTTGGCTAATTCATAAAACTATATAAGTGTGGAGAACATGCTTCTAAAGTATGCTCCCATTATATATGGAGAATCTAAAAATTGATATAAGTACCAATGTGAAGAACATGTTTCCAAAACACGTCCCCACTATAAACTAGGAATGATGAATACTGAATAGGTGTAGAGAACATGCTTCTAAAGCATATCTCCACTGAATATAAGAACTGTGAATGTGTGGAAGCCATGCCCATATGACATGCCCACATTGAATTTGAAACCTAATATAAGTACCATATACTAAATGAGTGTGGAGAACATGCTTCTAAAGTATGCTTCCACTATATATGAAAAATCTAAAAACTGAAATAAGTACCAATGTGGAGAACATGATTCCAAAACACGTCCCCACTATAAACTAGGAATGATGAATAATGAATAGGTGTAGAGAACATGATTTCAAAGCATAACTCCACTAAATCTAGGAACTATGAATGTGTGGAAGCCATGCCCACATTGAATTTTAAACTTAATATAAGTACCATAAATTGAATGAGTGTGAAAAACATGATTCCAAAGCTTTCCCCTATTGAATACAAAAATTTTGCCAAGTGTGGAGAACATGTCTCTATGACATGCCCCTACTAATATTCCCCCCTTTGAGGTAAGGGAAATATATTAATTGGAAGTCACCTCACCTCAAAAGGATATGATAACTATATAATATGTGAATGTAACCATGTAACATATAGAAGGGAACATATCTAGGTAAATGTATCATTAAAGTGCATAGAAATAATGTGATCACATGGAGGCCTAAGATGCATGATAAGGATCAAAGAAACATCTATATAATAATAATATAAAATCAATAAGAAAACAAGCAAGCACACAAGATCACTTAAAAGCAAATCAAAAGGCAATGGTCCAAAGAGACTGCAAACAAGGGGTATGTTCAAATGCTACATAATCAAAGGGACATGACTTAGTCAGGTGTCCATAAAAGCAAGAATGACATATTCAAATATCCATACAATAAATAATAACACATGAAAATGAAAAAAAAAACATACATAGGCACAGGGGCTACAAACAAAGGAGCATATTCAAATGCTTGAACAAGAAGACAATAACATGATAAGACACTCAAGGAAGTGCATAAAGAAAATCATAATCAACCATCATAAGCATGTCATAGTAGCCCATGGATCAAATGTGTTAGAAAAAAATGTCAAGTGTATAACATATCAAGTACCCTATGTAACATATAATCATGGATAAAGGCATGTGGAAGTACATATGTAAGATCAAACATGATAATGTAGAGTGATCATCGAATCATATAACCTATGTGTATCAAGATCAAATAAGTGGATGCCCTTAATATATGTATGCTATGAGTAGAGGGAAGGAACAATATCCAAAATAGAAATAGATCATGTATCTATGTATGATTGTATCACACTCAAGTAAAAGTGTGACACATATGTGTGTATGTAGGAGTGAATAAATATGCCATTTATTGACATGGAACTAACACATAGGTGCCAATGATCCAATATAACACATAGGTGCAATTTTTTTTTAGATTTTTGAATGTTTTTAATTTTTTTGGTATTATTGGAAGTTTTGAAGAGAAAAAATCATCCTATGATGCCATCCAATGGATGGTCATAAATGTCTTCCGACTATGAACTTGGTGTAACACCTCATTTATGATACCAAAGAACATGTCTAGGTAAAATATCTACCACTATGGTATCAATGGATTTCTGTGTATGTAAAATAAGACTCTATGGTTGTGAAGCAATATTATGAGTAATAGGAGTAGGGGTTCTTGGAACCCATCATTGAGTGTTTGTTTATTTCTTTGGTATAACAATAGTATGTACATTTGGAGGTGCTATAGATATATGAAAATGGTGTGCAGTAAAAGATGAGGATTCTATGGAATCCCATATATGTCTTTGATGTAACGATCTCTGAAGTATTGGCTACCTAGTAAAGGGGATTACCTATTGCTTACCATTTTATGGTGAATTACCCTTAGTAGAATTGATATCTATTTGTTTAGGTATATGTTTCTTTTGTGTAAGAGGATGCTCATATAGAATTATAGAAACTATAATTACTTGATTGGCATGAATTTATTTAACACACACATTCATTATAAAAGGTATTACTCAAAGAGTGTGTATCTAAGGTCTTCCTAATAACATATCAAAGATGCATGTGGAAGGAATAACTAAAAAGGTAGTAACCACATGTGCATGATTGAATTGTAAAGGTAATTCAATCTTTCGAAGAACCTTCTAGGAAGCCCCATAGAATGATTTAACTAATATAGTAGAAGGATGTAAATCTTTATGAGTGTAACCCAAGTATTTAAGTAATGTCATGATGCAAACATTTTTGCTTGCACCATTATCAATCTTAACATTGTGTATGTGGTGTTTGTCAAGGTATTCTCAAATAAATAGAGAATTAATATAAAATTTATCATCTTTAATTTCACTATCATTTAAAGAAATAGAGGAAATTTGAACCATAGGAGGTATATGTCATGTGTAAGTAACAATAATCCCATCTAGTGGGTGCCCATAATGTGATGGAAGAGGATGTGCATTATATTCCATTTGATCTTATAGTTTTTTATTAGAATGTTCTTGTAAATGATTGTTAAATATTTTTTATTTATGGTGATCACCAGGTTGTGAGCCTGATTTCTTTGGAGGATCCTCAAATGTGAGCTTTTGGTCATCAATAAGATCTTAGATCTTATGCTTCAAGGTAAAACATCTACCTATCAAATGTCTTGGTCCTTGATGATAAACATAATAAGAATTCACATCATATCCTTTGGGTAGAGGTCAACTCATATCAAACTCAATAGGTGGGAGAGATATAAGTTAACACTCTAGTCATCATGAGAGTAATGAAGCTGGGGAATCAAGTAAATGTGTAAATTATCTTCTAGGTGCATTGGATAAGATAAGTTAACTAAGTTATGAAAATGTGTTAACTATGGTGGTTGTTTCCTTTTTAGACTTAGGAGGTTTTACCTTATAACTTGGTTTAATTATAAATTTGGTACTAGATGTAGATGCAACTGATGTGTTTGCTACATACTTGAGCTTATTCAATGACATAAGCTGCATTTCATGGTCTCATACACCATGACATAATTCATCAAAAGATTTTAACTTATTAAAAATAATGGACTCATGTAAAGGAGAAAGAAAAATTTGATTGAATATATCTTGTAACTCTTTGTCTTCCATATGATTGGTCATTTTGGCTAGCATTGTCTTATATCTCAAGACATATTCAGTGATAGGTTCATTGATTCCTTGTTTTAATTTGGCAATTTGAGCATATGAAACCTTTTTAAAAATATTAATGAAAAAGTGTGCTAAAAATTGGTTTGTAAGAGGTTTGAATGATTTTATAGATTGGAGATGTAAATCATAAAGACACCTCAAAGCATAATCCTTGAGGCTTCTTGAAAATAAATTGGTTAAAAGTTTACTATTGGAGGCATAGTCAAGGCATGCGGCATAAAAGGTTCAAATATGTTGTTCAGGATCATCCTTGCCATCATAAAATGTGAACTCAGGTGTAATAAATCTAGTTGTCAAAGGGTGCAAAGAGATCTCAAGTACAAGAGGGTTATGCAACACATCTTATGAATCTATAACATGAGGGGATTTTAGAGAATTGTGTTCAATCCTTGTAACCTTGTCCTCCAACATATTTATAACTTGAAGGAGTGATTGAACTATAGGACCAATGGGATTTAGATTAGTAATTTTAGTAGTCACCAAAGGGGATGAAAATATGTATTGAGTATTAATAGGCATTAAAACTAGTATTTATGTTGAAATAATAGGTAATTACATGATAAATATATCAATAGTAGTTTTAAAAAATAAATGTTTAAATACATAACCTATGCCTCCACTAAATGTAGGTGGATTGATGAGTTTGGGCTCAATTAGAGTAACTTGTAAGGATTCGCCATTACTTGTTGAGGAAACCTTAGTTTTGTCTTTTTGACTTATTTAATCTATTATAACATACAAAAATGCATCTATTAAACTCTTGCTATTATTGATATGAGTAATAAATGCTTCTTTATCTTCCATTTAGAATCAAGTTTTTGCACTAATATTTTCCATTACTTTACAAATGAAAAATTAAAAAATTGCAACAAAGTACAATAATAAAAAAATAAAAAACCCTAATTTATCTTACAGTTTAATGTTTAAAGATCAAGCTCGCCAAACATTTAACCTTAAAATGCAATCTAAGTTGTTCTTATTATTAACCATAGATTTTATTAAAGGGGTATATATAAATGAAATGGTATAAGGATGATAATCAGATCTATAACAGGCCAATTAGATGCTAAACTCAAATATAAGTATGCACTGAATTTATTATGCTAAGATAGTCTAAATATAGAAAGTACAACTATGTAAGAATATGGAAATGATAAAGAAGTGATGTCTTTAGCTTGTTTTGATGTTAATGTATTTTTGGATCTGGAATAAGAAAAAAGTAGGTTGGAAGGAGATTCTAAAACAATCATTAGATTTATGATCTGACACTTTTAGAGCTCTAGACACTAACATCAGCTTGGGATGGTTGTGTGGATGCTATTGTCCAGGTTCAATGTAAGTGTCTTATATGGAATACCTACTAGAAAAATATGTGACCACCTAGTTTTTTTTGTTTTTTCTTCAACCTTTGCTTTGGTGCATTAAAATTCAAGTAATGGATTATCACTCCTTGTGGAATGGCAAAACCCTAGTTGTCCATCTTCATAGTGACCTTGGTAAAAAATGGGTTAGTGGTCACATGGTGTCGACTTGACCCCAAATACCCCTATATTATAGGGCACTATCTACATAGCCAATACTCTAGAAGAGGAAATCAGACTCATGTAATTTTCCCTATGTGTGAATCATGCAATATTGTGTAAATCAAGTACAATAGTGACCTATCTTGTAACTTGGAAAATCAAGATCTTGAGTTGTTCCTTTAGTACTTAAAATCTATATATGTGTTGTACCTATTATTGGTATGAAATAGGGAATCTTTTTTCAATTGAATGCTTGATAGAGCGATTTTGATAAGTTTTCTTGGTCTCTTTTGGTGTTTTGCTAGTTGAGGAATGAATGAAGGTGGATATTGTATTTATATCAATCCCTTTGGATTAATAACCCAAATTAAATAAATTAGACCAACTATTAAGATACATTTCATTGTAAAAATTTATGATTGTAGGGCACTAGACACCTTTGTTGGGTCAGGACACTAATATCGATGCTTGTATTTATCATATACATTAGTATCTAGGGAGCAATAAAGTTGGTATAGGTTTATAACTTGTCAAGATGAAAGATAATACATTTTAAGAATTTTGGGCAAGATAAAATACCTATGTCATCAACATAAGACTGGTTGGACTAAGAGATATAGGACAAGGGGCATAAGATAGAGCATATGTGTGATTTGTGGAAGTGAAAAAACTATGGAATTGAGATGAATAACCAAGGTTTGAGTTTGCTAATTATATAAAATTGAGGTGCTATATAATCCTAAAATAGTGTCTAAATTTTCATATTGTCAAGTGTTGAAAGATAGATTACATGTTGCATTCATATTAAAGGAGTACTATTGCACACATACACTTAATCGAGAGAACCATGTGCAGTTTGAGCCCTCTTCAGAGTATTGAAAATGTAGGTAATGTTCAACCACTTAGTGAGGGGTGGTTTGGGTTAAACCAACCCATATTTTTCATTTCATTTTGTAGACAAATCTAGTGTCGAAAGTGAATCTAAGGTTTTAAAGTGAAGGAGACAAAATTATGGACTTGTGCATAATAATGAGCTTATAATATTGCACACAAAAATAATTTACAAGCATGCATTAAAACATATGATGAAACATCTAGGCACAAGATACATGGATAATTTTGTCAAAGTAGATGCCTATGTGTGATGTAGGCTTCTAGTTTCTACCATATTTTTCTAGGTAGGTCCATTTAGTTAGTTTCTAGAGAAGTGACCTTAGATCTAGTTTCAGTCCTTTTTGCCACTTGCACATAGTCTTAAACCATAACATAACAATACAAATATAAGTACCCTAGTTCTCTTAGTTATTTCTATAAATATTAAAATGTAATTGAATATCTACTTAAAACATTCATATTTTCTTAATTTAGATATATCCTAAGTAATCTCAATATTCAAAAGTTATATCTTATTTAGATACATTAATTAAAAATTTAATTAAGTACATAAGAAATTTTAATGACTCTCCTCACTACATACTTGGAATAATATCATTGGGTATGATAGTAGGACCCAATACATTGACTACCATGTTTTGAGTTTTGTCTAATACTCTATAATATAACTTAATCTTGGGTTGACTATGGATACATGCTATTGATACGGTACCATCCATGTTACATAAATATGTGAAATTCTTACACCAAGGGTATTTTTATATATATCTTGCAGATGAATAACCCTTTAAGTGTTTTAACATACTGTAATTAATTAGTTAGCCTATCTTATGAGCTCCACCAAGAAGGCAATTTTAATGATTATCCAGACCTCCTCATAAGATATTACAATAATTAATTAAGTGAAACCTTATATCTCTCCCTCCCCCAAAAAAGGCTAATATGAGTGGGATTTCCTCATGTGCTCAAATTACTGAGGTCTAGATGAGACAATCAATATAATGATGGGTCAATGTGGGATACTAATCTAGTTGGTTATTTTGATGTGCCTAAACTCGTGGAACATGATGAGATGGCTAATTTGGTCAATTTTCTTACACACATGGAATGGGATGAGCCAAATGATGTGGTTAGTTATGACTATGCCGATATAGTTGAGTTGACTCATAATGTTTATTGAGGTTAGTATACTATGGAGTGATAAGATATAGAGACTATTGTGACTCTAGAAGAATCAAATATTGTATTTCTTGGTCAATTACACTCTCTCTAAATGGATTAAAATTAGACAAAAGGAATCTCATAATCTAATCAACTCAGTCAGATTGATTTTGTCCAAGAAATTTCATACATAGAGTGAATGAAATTTGACAAGGATAGACTTGAGGATGAAAATATAATTAGATTCAATTATTTATGATTTGGTGAGCTAAAAGGTGGATCTGTCTAGAAAGTTGGGTCTCAAATAATTTTTGTTCCTCAATGTCTTATAATTGGCTGATGATTATATTTGGCATATATGTCGAGTAAAAAACCTCCAACTAGAGCTTAGAGTTTATATCACTCTAGATGTTCTCCATTGGATCAAGAGTAGTCATGTGTGGGAAGTGTCTAACCTTGTTGTGATGCACTTATTTGGGAAACATCATCTAGGTGTGTTAGGATGACTGGTTAAACTTTTATATTTGTGTTTTCCTTAAAGTGTAACCTTTTTTTGTTTTTCACATTTGGTTTTAAATCTTATATATGGTTTGTGAAAGTAATTGTGTTGTTTACTGATCTAGTCTGTTTGGCTCAGTGGATGATTTTAAATGTTTGTAAAGTTGGTCTGAACTAATTATTTGTAAAATACAAACAAGAGAATTATTGAAAATTAAAGTGATACAAGTGGAATTAATTTAATATTTTTATATTTTTCTAGTCTGAATCAAACATAAATAAAATAATTGAATGTTGTTTTTTTAATTTTTTATTTAATGACTTAATGCATATAGATGAAAAATTTAAAGTTTGCTAGAAATTCATGGAAAATTATGAGTTATTTCAATGCCTTAGAATTGGAAAGACCCAAATATGACAATAACTAAAGGAAATGCTCTTTTATATTTTTTCTAAATGAAGAATGTATGTAAATAAATTATCTAAATACAATAGTTGGAAATATAAATTTAAAATGTATTTGAATTTATTTTTCCTTTTCAAATTGACAAATGAAACTAAACAAAAAATAAAGGAATAATTGATTATTTTATTTTCTATGTGAAATGATAGATGCATAATTTTTTTTAAACAATAAATTAATTACTTTGTTTTCCTACTTGCTAAACTAATAATGGAAATAATAAAATAAATATGTTTCTATATGAGGCATTAAGGAGAAGATAGATATTTAAACATAACAAATAGAAATTATGGAGGAGATTTTAGACTTTCACCAAATGATATTCACATAGAAAAATTGAACAAAATGGTTTGTCTTGAATGATTTTAGACTGATGGAAAATAACCATTTAATTATAGGTACTAAATATGAATTATATATCACGTCAATCTTGTACAATTGGAAAATACTTATCATGGTTTTATCCTTCAGTTATAAGACCTTCCAACTATTGAAAGGCTTATGTTCACTATATCTTTATGCCTAATTGATTATATATTAGTTTGACCACTATTATTATGATGGCCATACCTTCTATACTACAAAAAATGCTATAAACCTAATAATTATCACTCTCTACAAGTTTTAGACCTATACCTATTTTTTAACTTGTTGGACACTTGCATCCTAGTTAGACGCTTGTGTCGATGCTAGTGTTTATTTTAAAACTATCTATCAAAAGTCATCTAATTTGTAAATAAAATGTATCCTAAAGGTTGGCCTAAGTGATTTAGTGGAGGGTATGTTCAAAAGGGATTGGTATATATATAATATCAACCCTCATTTATTCCTCACCTAGAAAATACTGGGAACTCATAAGGTGATTTATCAAAGCACTCAATTAAGCATTTAAGTGACCAAACTGTCCGTATTCATCCCTAATTCCATATCAAGCATAAGAGAAATATCATAGGTCTAAATTACTAAAGGAGTATTACATGAGCCATATTTTTCTAAGTTACTAGTTAGGTCACTTTGTGTACTTGCTTATCACATATTGCATCCTTATGCACACACAAACCAACATGTAGGGGAAACCTACATAAGTTTGAGGCCCTATTTAGAGAACTAGATATGTAGGCAATGCTTATTGGTAGAGGTGTCCTTGGGGTATGTTTGACACCATGTGCCCACTAACCCATTTTTATAATAATCATTGTAAGGATGAGGAAGCTAGGGTTTGATCATTTTATAAAGTGAAATAACTTGTGCGTGTAATATGAACACACCAAAATAAAGGCAATAGAAACCCATAAGGCTTTAGGAAATCACATCCAAATCTAATCATTTTTATTTAATAGATACTTGCATCTAACTTAGACACTAACATCAATGTAATTATCCAAATTTAACACAAGTGTTTAAGGCCACGTAATGCAAAATTTTAGAATTCGTTGAAGGTCCTAAAATCTTGATCTAATACACTTATAGCCTATTTTAGCCTAGATATGCAAGTGCACAGTAAATCAACTAAGTACTCTTGTTTCCTATTTATTACACTATCAATCAATAGATATACTTTATATTTTTTTGCATATATTAGTATTTAAATTCAAAATATTATTTATCTAAGTTTGAAAGTTAATTAAACCACTATAGATCTATTTATCATGCTTGTGCTTATTCATTTATATATTCTTAACATTATAGGTAACACCTTACCTACGTATCCAATTTAGGGTTAAACAGTAACATGCAAGGAGTTGTGGAAACATTTGGATAATTTTAAATAGATAATAACACAAAGAGAAAAAAAGAGATTTCCTAAATTTTGGAATCGATTATCTTTTTATTAATCTATTTATAATATTTTTAAAGCATTAACTTAATCTTAAGAAATAATAAAGAAATGAAAATGGGGAAACCTCTAACCTTTTCAAAGATGAATGAAAATTCTAGAGAATATGATTTGTTATAGTACTTAGAATCCTCAAGTGATATATCTATTGAATTATTTAATGTGATCCAAGGAGTGTGTATTAGAAAAAAGATGTGAATGGAAAGCATGCAATAGTTTTGTGGCTAGCTCTCAAAATTGGCAGAGTTTTGGTTACCAAAATCTAATTTTTTTGATCCCCAAAAATTCATTGTGAATGAATCTACTTGTAAAAGATAATATTTAAAATATTTTAAGATAATTGGGAGTTCAATAGAAGTTATGAAGATTTGATTAAGAGTTAGCTAAGGTGATTGGGAGAAAAATTAGAGTTGTGATAAGTTAATTGAACTAGTAAGAATCTAACTGGAGTGGAAAGCTAAGAACTAGAGTCAAAACATATAAATCACATTAAAAACATGCTTCTCAAGAGTGAATTATGGGAATTTAAGCAGAGGTAACAAAACTACCACTATATGTAGGATGGTGGTTTGGAACTGCCATGATGTTTGTGTAAACTACCATGGTGATTATGCAAATGGCTATGAAAATTATGTAACCACCATGGAAATTTGGTTACACAACTCAAAATTTCCAAATTTAAAAAGGGAAAGGATTTGATATTGTCCATATTTATATGAAGACTTTTTACATCATCAAATTAGAGAAATGTTACACCATTTAATTCTTTGGTGCATATATAATACCTCATCATGGAAGTGTCCTATAATATTATATGTAGGGTGATGTTCTTAAGAATGACATACCCACTAGAAAAGAGGGGAGTTATAAAAACTTATCTTACTTACCTATGCATTGAGATGAACCCAATTGAGATACCTTGTCATAATGTGTGTGGGGAATATGATACTACTTGATCCATCTCATCAGGGAATGAAATTTAAGATTGGATAAAGAGACATCAACTTGAAAAGACAAATAAAAGAGCCAAACATAAAAGTAAATAAATATTGAATTTTTTATGAAAAACAAAGACAAGGATACTTATCATCAGTGTTTGGGGGGCACTTCTTGAGTCACCCTATATTGGTCAAAACTTATGAAAAGAAAAAAACATCAAATTATAGAAGAAATATAGAAATAAAAGTGAAATATGCATAAAAATGAAATAAAAAATAATAAAGAAATTTATATAAATAGAACTTTATTTTTGAAATTGGAAATTATTTACACTTTTTGATTATAGATATTTTGAGCTTTAGCCCACATATGACCAATTTGTGAGTAGATATAGTTGATTTAAAAATTACAATGAGGATATGGCATTGGTGCCAAAAACATTGGGTGGGGCTCATGCACATGTTAGTTATTGCTTGTTCTCTCATATGCCTAGATTTTTATGATTCTTTCTTAAAAAATGGGTTGGGGTAAACCAATTTTGATGAAACTATAGGTGAAATGATCAATATGGTTATAAGAATAATAAAATGCAATTTAAAAAAATTTAGTTACATTTTATTTGAATTCTAGGGATTTTATATGTAAAGGGGCATAGTGGATGAAATGCTAGTTTGAAAAGACCAACCACTATGTATTTGTAATGGTGATTATGTAATCACTGATCTATAAAGGTCAGAGGTTATGTGATGGTCACAATAGTTTCACAACCACCATACCATTTTTAGACCAATGGTTTCATAATCATCCCCTATAAATAACAATGATTTTTTCATAGTAGGGGATATTTTACATTTTGGGATGCTTGAACTAAATAAGGATTATTTTGATAGATGTAAGGAGTCTATGTGAGGTAGGAAAGGGGTTTGGAGTAGGTCTGGTTTCCTCAGGTGAACATTATTTATTATCGAGGAGAGGGGTGTACTATAAAAATCCAACATATGGTGGATTTCTTAGGTGGGGTTAATTGCCCCAATGAGTAGGGTTCTATGTGACTTGTTCACATACTATGAAAAAATAGTAACACATTCTACTTCCCACAAGTGTAGGGAGTGTGGACCATCACTCTCAAGGATGCGTGCAATAGTTTTGGGCTACCTATGATAATAAGGAATTTGAATTTAAAAAAGGCTAAAAATAGGGGTGAGGCTCAAATGTGGATCAAGTACTTGGGTGATGGACATGTACTTAATGTGGGTGCCAAGTGATATGTATAGATAATAGGGGTGGAAGGATACCATATCCCTAACCTTTTTAAGGAAAATCATAACTATATTGGACTCAATAGTGCTAAGGGACAAGGGAATTGACATGTTATTATACTACTAAGATCCCATTATTAGGAAGATAGAGGAGCATAAACTCAGGTATACCTAGGTGTTAAACATACTATCAAGGACCTAAATGGATGTTATCATGTATTTATGTTGGGGTGCTCTCATAGGGTCACCCAACATTAGTCATAAGCTAGGTTTATGAATATATGATTCCTTACCAATGAGGGGTGGGGATTATAGATGCATCAACAATCAAGGTCATTCAATAAAATGACATGGTCCCATTTAGATATGCCATATAAGTAGTGGGTAAATTGATTATAGGAGACATGATATGTCAACTATATGGTAGGATGGCATGCTAATGCGGGGTTGAGGCTATTATGATGATGGCTTGTGATATGGATGGATAGGTGTGAGACTAGAGGGGGAAGAGTGAGGTGTACTATGTACCTAGAGTTTTATAATAGTTTGGTTGGCCATATCCGACTAATATCCCACCAACATAGAGCATTTGTAAGGGAGCTAGAGAGGTGAGGGATGTTCAAATAGGATGATTAGGATGACAACTGATCATCATAGGGGTACCTATTCAGGAATGTGTTATGGGTAGGAGAGTAGGGTGAATAGGATAAGCTCTTGTAGTTATAGGATATGCCGCATGTATACACATAATATTTTTAAACTTGATCAATTATTGATGCTTCCTTTCTTGTAGGATCCTGTCAAGTATTGATCTCTTTGAGTGCATGCATTAAATGGTACATTAAGAAAGGGGTGGGTAGACCATTGGTGCTTCCAATAGTATTAGTCTACTCTATCATTACCTAAACCCATTACAAATATTGCTTATCCAAATCCCTAAAAAAATAAATCCTACTTATACATTCCCCTAATTAATTATATTTTTAAATAGCCCCTAAATAATCAAATACCCTCTTTTATTAGTAATTTAACCATGCCAATCCCATTATAAAATGTAAATTGCATGTTACAGAACTAAGTCAGCTTGGATGACTTAGTTCGAGGCCTAACGATTAAATTTTTATTTAAAATTAGATCATGCTAGCTGAAATCATCAGCCAAATTTATGAAAGGGTCAAGGCTTATCCATTTATATAAATACAAGGCTCATTTCAATCTAATAGAGAGGAAAATTCATTTTTGCATCGTTATAATTCATAATTATACTAAATCTACATTTGAAGGAGTCATTGTTTAGGGTTTGCTTTGGAGAGAAGATTACTTGTCTTGTGATAAGTCTTGGATGCAAAGTATGATTATTTTAGCCTAGAACTAATTTATATAGTGAGATCATTAAAAAACCACAACAAACTCTTGTAAATCACCATTGGCCAAGGGATAGATTAAGAATTGACAGGTTCACCTAAGGTAAGTATTTTTAACTCTTGTTATTTAATTTGATAGATAAATAATATATAAGTAATATGTGTTGAGTATATAATTCCATGATTAGATGAAATATATTCTTAAATTTTAGTATAAGTATAAGGTTTTATTTTCTTTCCACCTTCCACTTGAGGTGATCTAGGCCCCCATTTGCCTACCATGATCCCTTGATTGTTTATTTATGTTTAACCATCACCATTTGTGCCACAAGATTTGGTGAGCACCAGATTAGTTTTATTCTATGTACCTAGGCTTAGCTAGGGTTTTTGCATAGTATAATTTTCTTAGAGGCTTTTGAGCCCTCTCCTTTGGTGTTATGTGGTAAGAGATCCCTTGGTTAGGTTTAGCCAATCCAATTTGATCATGTTCCTAATATAAATAGCATTGTAATAGATATTAGTTGATTACTTTATTTGATATTGGATTTTATAAGTTAGATACACTGTAGATTTATCTTAATTTATTACTTAAATTTTGGTGAACCCAGTGTGAAGCTAACCCTTGCATTTTTAATTTTTCATTTATAGTCAACTAAATCATGTTAGTCAACTAGTTTTTTTTATCTATTTGTAGATTCAAGATCTACAATCAGCTAGATTATACTGGTTGACCTAGTTTTATCTTCTATTTGTAGGTTTTCCTTCTTCAATCAACTAGATCATGCTAGTTGATCTAGTATTTTCTCTATTTTAATCTCCAAACTCCACATTCAACTGGGCCACACTAGTTGACCAATTTTATTTTTTAATTGTAGGGTTTCATCTCCAATAAGTCGAATCATGCTTATCAATTCAATAATTTTTTCTATTTTATAAATTTTCACTTACAATGAACTAAGTTGAACTGGTTGCCCTAGTTCATTTCAACAATCTTTATTTTTTAGTCTTTTAATAAATTAGATCACGCTAGTTGACCTAGTTTGATCTTACTTCTTTCAAATTTTAGCCACCTATAGACTAAGTTAGCCTAGTTGACTTTCTTTAATCTTGGCATTTTCTAGATTTTTACCTTTATAAGACTCAAATAGTGCTAGAAAATACACTCAATAGTTAAATATTCAACATTCTTAGTCAACCAACTAAGTTGACCTAGTCGACCTAGTTAAACTTTTCAAGTTCAATCTAAACAAGATTCATACTTCCATTTTTGGCAATTGCCATAATTTATAATTTTTGCCTTTCAATAAAATTATTCAACATTTCAAATTCTACACTATTTTAAAAAGTTTTTTAGTTTTATAAAATTATATCGCATAGTTAACTAAGTTGACTTGGCTGACTTAGTTCTGTGTCTTTTTTATTTACCAAACAAAGTCAACATGGCTAACTATGTTTGATTTTGGCCTATTTTCACAATAAACTAGATCATCCTACTTGAGTATGTTCTATTCTATTTACCAACTAGATCAACTTGGTTAATCTTGTTCTATGTCTTTTAATTTTAACATAATCAAGTCAATTCACTTTAATTTCTTAGTAATTAATCTCATATTTTATTTAAATAGAATTGGCTACTTGTTTATTTACTTTATAAAGATACAAATTAGTTTTTGACACTTGATTTTTGCCTTAATTTTCACTTTGTCTTGATTTCTATAGAAACTATGTACCTGTAGTTTGAAAACTACTTATCTACTATCATGAAGGGATACATGATACTCTATTTATGGTCCTTGTCTATCATTTATAGATATCATGGAATGAGAGGATTTCCCCAACACTTATAGCCATTATATAAAGCTAAAAAATATGTTTAGTTTCCACAATACCTTATGGTATTTTAGAAAGGCATAGGATTTCCCTTTGAATTTCCAACAATTAGATTGACTTTGTGGTGTATCAGTTAATGGTTAACACCAATAATTTACTTCCAACTTACCCTTGAAACTATATTTAGTGGGTGATGGTAATGATGCTTCCTTCATAGTCAACACTCTAAAACATTGGGCTACCACTATTTAATGAATAAGAAAGTACCTTTGAAAGCTTACAAGTCAATAATTTTTTTTAGTACGACTTCTTGATCTTCTTTTCAGATAATTGTTATCATTAGTAGTTACAGAATTACATTTTCTACTTGTTGCTTGCTATTATCTATAGTACCATGATTATATTAACCAAAACTAATATAGTTCTATGATGTGTGTTAGATAGTTTAGTATTTTATTTAATTTAGTTTTACCTAAAAACCTACATAGTTTAATTTCCTATCAATTTTTTTCCATATACAACTAAGTTTACCGACATGACTTAGTCTAATTCTATCTTTTCCTATCTGTGTAACTAAGTTGACCAATTTGACTTAGTAGGTTGTCAAAGCTTTGTATTTTCCAATCTATAAAACTAAGTTGACTAGCTTGACTTAGTAGGCTTTCAAAACTCTCTTATTTTTTTTATTTATAACTAAATTAACCAAATTGACTTAGTAGGTTGTCAAAGCACTATATTTTCTAAGCTATATAACTAAGTTGAATAACTCAACTTAGTAGACTTTCAACACTCTATCTATTTCTTGCATTTATAACTAAGTTGACCAACTTGACTTAGTAGGCTTTGCCTACTTTGTATTTTTCTTGCTTGTTTAACTATGTCAACCAAATCAACTCAGTAGGTTTTTAGACTGTTATTTTTGCCTATCCATCTAACTAAGCCGAATAACTCATCTCAATGGTTTCTATATTATTTATTTTTTATGTCTTCTTAACTATAGTCACCCAAGTCCCTAAGAGCAAGGGTAGAGCTTACACAACTTTTCTTCAAAATTTTGACTCAATAACAAGTAAAACAATATGTTTTTGGTCACCCAAGTTCCCTAAATGGGACAAAAGGAAACCATATGCACAAGGTTTTATGAAAATAAAACTAAGTGATAAATAAAGAAAAAAAATAAAATTTCTCTTAAGATCTCTAAATCTAATGTGTTTATTCCTTTTAAAGTACTTATTGAAATATGAATGAAGTTTGGCCTTTTATTGTAAACTTTGAAATGACAAAAAGAAAGTTGTTTATAAAAGTGTTTTAAGCACCAAAAGACAAGTGAAGTGAATTCATTATCATGTGAAATCCATTATCCTTTGATTAATTACCTACATAAAATGTTAGAAGATTAATTTGTGCTTGTTTAAATTACTTTAACAAAGAATTTTTTTCAATTTTTAAGTTATCAGGTTTTTGGTCTTAGGGTGAAGTCATCGTTGATCAGATAAGGCAAATTTGTCAATTTCCATGTAACACAAAACATAAATCTTGGCAAGGTCATTGATTATGAGACATAAAGTCATTGATTAGAATTATCAAAATCATTATTTTTGCTAAAATAGTAGTGAAGTCACTAGATTCACAATAGACTATTACATAACAAAGCCACCATTTTCATAGGTCAAAGTCATCAATTTATTCTATCAAAGTCACTATGTAATGCAAAGTCATTATTTTCTATCAAACTCATCAATACATAATAGTGAAGTCACTGATATCCTTTTAAAACATAGTCACACATAAAATGTGAAAATTGGTAAAGTCACCAATTTCTCGAGTCAGTCATTGATTAGTAACAAACAAAAAACTTGAGAATTTGAAGGAAATATTATAAAACTAAGGTATAATTTAAGTTTTTTTTAACTCAAATGAGGTCTAAAAATTATCTTAGGATGAGTGTGGGGTGTGTGTGCTCCCATTGGGAATGCCATTATGTATGCAATAGGAATCTAAGGAAAAGATCCGTTAATCTCTCATTAGTTGAATCAAACATCTAAAAATTAGATAAAGACCAAGCATTCCCAAAGCCTAGATACTAGGGGGAGATTGATGATAATAAAACCAAATGAAACAGAATTAAAAGGATAAAAGACACTTTCATCTTATTTGTATATTCAAGTCACTTATCGAATGGTAGTTGGATTTCTTAGCTTGTGTCCAAATTGGAGTGTTATCAACACTCTTACTATGCAGGCAACACCTCCTCTTTGTCCACTATGGTTTTGGATTTATATGCATTGGCCTATGAGGCTTATCTTATTCAATTTGGCATTATAACACCACACAAATAAGCTTGTTAGAAGTGAGTGTGAGGATTTGTATTTATAGGCTTTAGACTAACCTCAACCTAGTTCTAGTTAGGTTTAAGCTAACCCTGGGTCAACCTTGGGAGTCCAAATGCAATAAATAATGTCATTAATTATGAATTTATGGAGGCATGACTCAATATTTCTCCTTTGTAAGGAATTTATGTTGATATTTTATAATTCTTGACTTTGAGGATGATGATGTCATCATGACCTCATTTCCATTTGATATTTGTTAAATTAATTAATTTTGATTAAGATTATGGTCATTTCAAGAATTTGATTAAGTGCCCCACTTAATTGGTCTGAATTGTCAGTTTGCTAGAGTGCAACCTGATTGAGGATGAATTTGTAGGTCATTATGTATAGGGTAATACCTAAATAGGGATGCATTGACATAATTTTTGGTACTTAAATATACTGTGTAGAAAAATTTGGGATATTCAATGATTATTAGGCTTGATTTGCATAATTTGTAGAAACTAGTCTGAAATCAACCAAATTAACTCAGTAGGTTTCCAAACTATTATTTTTGACTATCTGCCTAATTATGTCGACCAACTCAACTCAATGAGTTTCTAGACTATTTATTTTTTATATCTACTTAAGTGTAGTCATTAAAATTAACCATTCATGCCTTGGATGTCACTTGAGGTCACTTTAACATTAATATAGCACTTGACCCATCTTAGGGGCCATTTTGATCCATTTTTAGTCACATGGTAGTCATAAATAACACCTAGGCCTATAAAACACAACATGAGACCCATAATGGCATAATTCCTTAGTGATTTAGGTCCCTACACCATCCAAAAAGTAATTTACATATCCCTAAGAGGATTAGGGTCAACCTAGTCCCATTATTAAGTCACCTTCCCAAGTCATTTTTATCAGAATAATATATAAACACTACTCTCACACTCTTACACCCTAGGTGGACATTATCACAGAGAAGCACACAAAAGTACCACTTCACCTTGAGGGAAAGCTACCCATTCTTATAAAATTATAATGAATCAGCCCATACATTAAATAATCCATCCCTATCACATATATCTAGATCTCAAATGGCCTCTAAGGCATCCTCTCATGTTTCACACTCGACATTCTAACATTCACTTACACTTTACACGAACACTTAGATTGAGAGCACTACATTAGGATTGATCCCATTTCAAGGTATTGGTATGTAGGAAACTCTCAACATAATGGGGTTTTGAGGTCATGTTGAGCCTACCCCACTGACTCCTTTTTCTCATGGTGTTCATTCAAGCCCTTACAAGCATGAAAAATTAGGGTTTTTAGAGGAAAACATTACTATAAGAAAAAATATTGATTTGAAAAACTTGAAATTTAGAGCAAAGTTGGAACAAGAATTTTTATACAAAACCCATAAATTTTTTGTGGAGATTATGATTTTGACATTAGTGTACTACCTTAGACACTAATGTACCACAATACTATCCAAAGGACTGCACTACTATTCAGGACTAATTCTTATACTTGGATCTAGTTTATGATAGTCAAACATATATTCTCACCAGTTTTCATAGTCTGATTCCTCTTCAAAGGCCTATTTATCGCTAAGTTAATATTTATCTCATCCTTTCCACATTTAGTAAATTAGTTAGGTCAATTATTATACAAATCATTGACTGTATTTGTTGCCTATTTATTCCTTTATTTTTTGTTCTAGCCTTTTAATAACATATCTCCATAATACCCTTAAAATTTAAATCACTAAGTCAACAAACTTGAATCAATAATTTTTCAAACTATTACCACTTCCTATCCACCCAACTAAGAGAATTAGCTTAACCTACTAGTTTTCTAGATTTATAATTTTATCTTTACTTTTCACCATGTAGTACTATATATGATAGTCATGAAATATATATCACTTTAGTCTTATACACTTAGAAAAGTCATACCTTGGTTGTTCCTCTCAGCTCTATACCTTTCCCACTTCTGCATGTCTTGCATCTACTCTTTCTTGTGCCCCTTGGCCTATGTGTTATTATAACTAGTCTTATGTTGATGACCCAAGCCTTCTATCTTATGCACAATTATTAAAACCTACTTATCTTCCACCTATACAACTTCTATACATGTACCTAATTTTTCTTCTTCTTGGACACTTGCATACCATTTAGATGCCTATGTCGACGCAAGTGTCCTTACCTGACATAAGTGTCTAATGCCATAAAGTTATCTAATTTTAAAATGAAAGATATCTAATGGTTTAACTAAGTGCTTTAATGCAAGATATTGTCCAAGAGGATTAGTATAAATATAAGATCAATCTTCATTCATTTCTCACCTAACACATACCTAGATTCATACCAAAGAGCATTCAAATAAAATTAAATTGAGTAAAGATTTTTTATTTTATCCTATTTCCATATCAATCATAGGGATAACACATTAATAGGTTTAAATTACTAAAGGAGTATCTCAAGAGCTATATTTTACAAGTTAAAAGATATGTCATTCTTGTACTTGCTTATCACAGATTGCATGAATCACATACAAGCCAACACATAGGGGATAAATACATAAGTCTAAGGCCCTATTTAGAGTATTGGTTATGTAGGTAGTGCTCATTGACATAGGGTATTTAGGATAACTCCACACTATGTGTCCATTAACCCATTTTTCCTACAACTACTATGAAGATGAAGAATTAGGGTTTGATCATTTAAAAAAGAGTGATAATTCATGACCCACATTCAAATGTACTAAAGTGAAAGTAATGATAAACCCAAAAGTATCTATGGGTTGTATCTTATTTTAGTAGTTATTATATGTTGAACACCTATGTCTAATTTAGACACTAGAATCAGTGCAACTATCCTAGGTTGATACAAGTGTCTATGACTATAGAGGTACTTAATCCAGAATTTGGTGACTATTCATAACAATTTTCCAATCTGATTCTTGATTATTGTAGATCTACATCTATATTAACATATACTCATTTGAAAAGGAGTGATAATTCATGACCCACATCTAAATGCACTAAAGTAAAGGCAATGACAAACCTAAAAGTATCTAGGGGTTATATCTTGTTTTAGTAGTTATTCTATATTGAACACCTACGTCTAATCTAGACACTAGCATCGATGCAACTATCCTAGGTTGATGAAAGTGTCTATAACTATAAAGGCACTTAATCCAAAATTTGGTGACTATTCCATATCAATATTTCAATATGATTCTTGATTATTTTATATCTACATCTACATTAGCATATTAACTAGCTAAGCATATTGTATCTTTGTCATTTTAATATATAGCATAGTTGTACTTTCTATTTTTAACATTTCTTAGTGTAATAAATTTAGTATATGTTATATCTAAGTTTTGTAATTAATTAGTCTATTATAGATCTATTTATCACCTTTGTTCCCATTTTATTATTCTATTGGTTCCTTGGCATCTATGTGTTAGTTCTATGTTGATGGATAACATATCAGTTATTTATACATACATGTGTTTCACACTTATATTTAAGTATGATATAGGCATACATAGATACATGATCTATCACTTTTGGATGTTGGGATTTTTATCTACTTAAGTCACCAAGACATTGGGGGCATCCACCTCTATGATCATGATACATCCATGTTATATTATTCTATGGTTACTTTACATTATCATATTTGAACTATTATGTAGTTACACATGGCTTTATCCATGATTTTATTTTCTACAATTTACTTGATATGCTATGTACTTGACATATTTTTCCAACACATTTGATCCATAGGCTACTATGATATGTTTATGTTTGTTGCTTATGTTTTTATTTATGTACTTCCTTGAGTGTCTTGCCTTGCTATTGTTTTATTTGTTGAGCATTTGAATATCCTCCATTGTTTACAACTCCCATTCTTTTGTTTACCTATTTAACATTTAAATATGTCATTACTTATTGTATATAAATTTGAATATGCCATTATTGATTTATGGACATTTGACTAAGTCATGCCCCTTTGATTGTGCAGAATTGGAACATGCCCCTTGTTTATTGTCTCCTTTGACCATTATATTTTGATTTGCTTTTGAATTCCCTTATATGTGTGATTGATTACTTATTTATCTTTTACTATTATTATTTAAACATTACCATGATATTTTTTATGCATATTATGCCTTGATGTGATCACACTCTATGCATTTCAATGATACATTTACCTAGACATGTTCCTTCCATATGTTACATGGTTCATTCAAAGTATATGGTTATCTGATCCTTTTGAGGTGCGGTAACTACTAGTTTTTACCTTACCTCACTTCAAAGGGGGAGGGGTATATTAGTGGGGAAATGCCATAGAGGCATTTATTCCACACATTCATAGTTTCAAATTTAGTGGGGGCATGCCATATAGGCATGGATTCCACATGTTCACAGTCATAGATTCAGTGGGGGCATGTTTTGGAAACATGTTCTCCACACTTAATCAGTATGTAGCACACCCAGATTATAGTGGGACATGTTTTGGAAACATTCCCTCCACATTGGCACTTATATCAATTTTCATATTTTTCTATATATAGTGGGGGCATGTTTTGAAAACATGTTCTCCACACTTACACAATTCTCAGATTAGCTACATTCACAATTACATGATTCAAATACACATTTGTGGCAAAATTATATATATGGGTACCATTATTATACATAGTTTCAACATAAGAAATATATAAGGTGCATATGGTATGTAACGTGTGCCTAATATAATAAAATCACATCAATTTTAGATTTTAAACACTTTCAGGGACTGTCACCACCCGACAGGTTGGAATTTTATGGACTATATTGAGCCAATCTACTATATTAATTGGTTTAATTTATGGTATGGTTGAGGTGATTAAATAACTCAATATTTCCAAGTTTGTAGGTTATACTTGATTGTATCATCCAACCTCACTAGTTTGATAGTGTGAGTTGGATTACTTCGCTCACACTCACCAGATTATAAGTATGATTGGGTTACATGGTTGAGCTAGTCTCAACTTCCAAGTGACAATACACATTTTCTCCATGGATGGGGGCATAAGCTCTCCTATATCTATCATTTTCCTTAAATATATGCACTTTTTAGATTTATACTTGTCCTAATCTTAGTTTCAATGATTCATAATGATACATATTTAAAATGAAATTGCTAAAAGGCAAAATGGTTGCATCGATACATAAGTGTATATATAAACATTACTCTCTTTCAATTTCAATCATTTCAATACTTTTAATTTAAAACTATATGCATTTATTATATATTGTATCATGTTTTTGGTTATAGTTCAGTCATCAATAAAGCACTCAAGTTGGACTCAAGCAAAGGCAAGGTGTGTTATACACACCCATGTATGCATTATTTTCATTAAAAATAAAAATTTAATTACTAAATTAAAAGGGGGGGAATGTAGATGATATTTATGAACTATATAATGCCTCAATATTTTACACTTGAAAAACTTAGACCTTGGTTGTTCTTCTCAATTCTAAACCTATCCCACTTTTGCATGTCTTGCATCTACTTTTTTTTGCCCCTTGGCCTATGTTTTAGTTTGAATAGTCTTACGTTGATGATCTAGACCATATATATTTCCCATAATTCTTAAAACTTACTTATCTTCTAGCCCTACAAGTTATGGACATGTACTTATTTTTTTATTTCCTTAACACTTGAATCCTAGTCAAATGCTTACATTAACTTAAGTGTACTTATTGTATGCAAGTGTCTAGTGCCCTAAAGTCATCTACTTTAGAAATGAAATGTATCTTAATGGTCAGCCTAACAATTTAATGTGAGATATTCTCCAAGCAGATTGGTATATATATAAGATCAACCCTCATTCATTACTCACCTAACACATATCTAATTCATACCAAAGAGTATTCAAAGACCATTCAATTGAGAAAAGCTTCCCTATTTTATCTTATTTCCATATTAGTTATAGGGAAAACACATCTAAAAGTTTGAAGTACTAAAGGATCAACCCAAGAGCTATATTTTCTAAGTTACAATCTAGGCCACTATTGTACTTACTTATCACACATTGCATGATTCACACACAAGCCAACACATAGGAGATAACTACATAATTCTGAGACCCTCTTCAGAGTATTGGATATGTAGGAAATTCTCATTGATAGAGGGGTCTTTAGGTCATCTCAACACCTATCCCCACTAATCCATTTTTCCTAGAGCCACTATGAATATGAATAACTAAGGTTTGATCATTTGATAAGGAGTGATAGTCCATGACCTATATATGAATGCATTAGATAAAAAGAAACAACAAACCTAGAAGCATCCAAGTGGTTGCATTCTATTTTAGTAGTTATTCTATACTAGACACTTGCATCTAATCTAGACATTAACATCAATACAACTATTCCAAGCTAACATAAGTGTCCATGGCTATAAAGGCACTTAATCTAGAATTTGGTGAATGTCCCAAAACATTATTATAGTCTATTGATTACGTATTTTAGATCTATATCTGCACTAGCAGTAGAACTAAAAAAGTATCTTGTTTCTTTGTCATTTCAATATCTAACATAGTCATACTTTCCATTTTTAGTAAATCTCAGTGTAATAATTTTAGTATATGTTCTATCTAAGTTTTTTAATTAATTGGTTTGTTATAGATTTGTTTATGACCCTTGTACTTATTCATTTCTACATGCTTAACCTTATCTACCATAGTAGGATCCTTATCTAATTTAAGGTTAAACAAGTACATTTTTGAAAAAATTGAAATGCAAACTCAAAATGATATGACAAATTTAAATAACCCTCCTAAGCATCCTCATTCTCACCTTCTCTATAATTTCATTGAAAATAAAAATGACAATAATGTCCATTAAAACCAAAAACCATGGGTCACCCCTTCCCAAATATTTGGATCTACTATCTATCCTCGAAAAGGCTATTGTTAAGGGCGGAAGTGATCTTGAATATACTATTGAAATGATACTTTTCTTAAATGAAAAACCTTAAAATCAAGGAAAGTATCCCATGGTCATCTAAAATCTCAACATGGGACCTTGCCTTGATTGTCCACATTCACCTAGCATAACTTATCTACAAGCCTTAGGGCAAGTCATCTTACAACTTCTTTTGTGACTTTTCTTCTTCCATACCCATTTTTTCTTCTATGCCTTTAACTTTATCTATTACTTCTTATTTTATCTTGCCTATTATCTCAAATACCATAGTTGGTCTTTCTTCCAATGGGCCTACTCAAAGTGACCATGTTAATACTCAAGTCAATGCTACCTCTAGTGCATCTTAATCTGCTTCTATTAGTCAAACCACTATTAGTACTAATCAAATTTTATTACAAGCCATGAACCAAATGGTACTTTTAAAACTAATAGTACAAATCAAATAATATAAATTGATAACCAAAATTTTTAATTAAAAATTCATCCTCAACTAACTCAATGCTAATTCTTCCAACCCCCCCTTAAAGATTCACAAGGTAACCTTATACCTCAACCCCCACTTATCAACAAGGCTATCAAACACTTAAAAAATGAACCCTTATTTACTCAAATTACAAACATTGAAATAGGTGGCATTGTCCCTACTATCACTTATAATGGATCCATTGATCTTGTTTTGCATTTAAAAGCTTTAAAAAACATATATAAATACTATATTAATCTCACTACCTTTTTGACCACCAAGATCTTAGCTAAAACTTTTACATGTGATGTTGTAGATTGGTATAATCAACTCAAATATCATATTATATCCAATTTAGAATATTTTATTAATACATTGGTACAAGAATTCCAAACCAACAACTTCATGAAAATAACTTAGCTCACTTCATCAACTATAAATAATCAAAATTTAAAATTGCGCAAGAGTTCATTAACCAATGGAAAGCTTTGCCCATTAAAGTGAACATAACATGTTGGAAGACAATATCTTCCAATTATTCACTAATGTTGTTCATTCTAAATTATAATATTGTGTTATGAATATCTCTCCAAAATATTTAGAAGAGGCCTTTAACCAAGCCATATGTCAAGATTTTCTCATAAGATAATTTTATCCTTCCCATCCTCTTGATGGAACTTAAATGCTTATGAAATTTTAAAACTAACATGATACCAATGATGGTGTTAGAAATAGCTATTATTTTATCCATGCTATTAATCCAAGTGTTTATAATGATGCTATATTTCATAACCACTTTCAACCAACCCTTTAACACTACCCAGTTCTACATTTTCCCAAATAAATAATGTGGATTCTCATAAACCTCTTTCCATGGACAAAATTAAAATATGTCTTCCTAGGACTTCACCACAAGATCTTGACCCTACTCACCTACCAAACATTGATATGATCTACACAATTTGTTTTGGTATAATGCAATTTAGGGTCATTCTCATGAAACTTACTACCAATAATTATACTTTGATCTTGAATATCTTCTTGGTCCTAATTTTGATCATGAAACACTAATTCATGAACATAAACAACCAAGGTTTAGGAAACCAAAACTAAACATGATGACCTTAATCAAGCTAACACTCATCTCTCATTTTCAAGGATCCTCTTATTAATCATCAACCAAGCACTACTCAACCTCCCACTACCAACACTATCAAAACTTCTATTGATCCTAAAAATGAAAATGTTGTCAATATGAATAATATGACAAGTATAGTTTTTTGTATTGATAGTTTCAAAAATTCTAACTATAATAACTTTCTAACTTTTTATATTGTCCAAGATTCTTACCCATCTCATTTCATATAACTAGGGCATACAATAATGATCCCAGCAACATAGCCTACTCCTTCATCCACTATCCCACATATTTATACTCAAAAAACACATTTAAATACTCATTCACTCTCCATTCATATAAATTAGAGTCTTCACTTATACCAAACTCTCATCACTCTGACCTACATAAAACTCTAAATCCACTTACTTTTTTTAACTCTTCACTAGCCATAAAATCTTCTACAAAACCACACATCATCCCTACCATGACACCCAAAACATTAACTAATTCAACCCAATAATATACAATTGACATATCCACATAATCTAAGTCATATTCAACTACCTCTTATTAACATTAATTTAAATTCACTTCCACCCTTCCTTAAATAGACTTGCTTCAACATTATGCACCTCTATCTGATACAAATCTAATTAGATATGATGAATGGGATCACTATAATATAACTTTATCATCTCCCATCCTTAATTATTTTTATATAGATCATGATAACTTATCCTCATCATCATAATTATTTGAAATGATCATCCCTCAACTTCCGCCTATGGGGCACAAAGCCAATTTGTCTGGGTCTAAAGCTAGCATTCTCCAACAATACAAAGAAATGTCTATCCAAGTTTATGAAACCATAGATACTTCTCTCTCACTCAAATTTACCATTTATTCAATGATTCTTGATGAAATATTACTTCATGCAAATGATCCTCCACTATTTATCAGTTTGCAAATTGGCGATGTCAAAGTCAAATGTGCTTTGATCAATGAAGGCTCAGGAACTTATGTTGAATCCCTTAATTTTATTTAAATACATGGATAATTTAAATATAATCTTAAATCTACCCAAAGTACATGTCAAGGCTATTAACTAAGATAAATGCCTCCTCTAGGATGTGTTTGGCTTCTTATCACGGTTCCTCCTATCATTGTTCATATTAAAGCCATGATAATAAACTCTTAATTATTATATAACATCTTACTCTACTAACCTTAGACACACTGCATGAGAGTAATAGCCTCATAGGCATACCAATGTATTCAAATTATTCATAATGGTGATATTTACAAGATTCAAGGAGACATGAATCCTTATAATTTTGAACAATTTTAGGAAAATGGTGTTTTCAAAATTCCCACCCTTGAACCTTTACCTAACATCCCCTTTCAGTAGTATCAATGAATTAATTACCCTATCAACTCTACTAGAGGATATAATTAACACCCTAAAATTATGGGTAATATACTACCTAACCTATTAAATTATAATAATGATGAAGTAGATGAGATTAGTTTGAAAATCAACACTTTTGATCTCCCTTCACACATAATTACTCAAAGACCTCCTTATGACCTCGATCTTGACAAAAACCAATAATTTAAATCCTCATTACTCTAAACAAGAATAAACAATCCATTCTTACTACTTGTTCAATTGATAATTTAATGATACTTGTATTATTTATCTTCATACACCTGATTTTAGTGATGCCTATTCATTAGATGATCCCTTTCTAGCTAGTTTTTTTCAAGCTAAAAATTTAGAAATACTTAGATATCATTATTATTTACAACACTCCTTACATAGTTTTAGTTTTATTGATATAATTCCTTTTCCTTCTCCTTATACTACATCTAAAATTATCTCTTCTTTACTTGATGTTCATAGGTCAAAGATAGAGCATACACATATTATTTCTCACCTAGTCATTGTTGAGCATATTTGAAGTATGTTTCTTGATCATATTGTTGTCCCCCAAAAATATCACTCATTTTTGAGACAACATTTGAACTATTTTGGTCTTACAGACCAAAATTGTCTCTTCCCTTTTCAAAATTTGTCTTGGGCATTCAAATTCAATTTTTTCAAGCTTCTCAAAAATCTACGGACTTTGCAGGCTTAAATCTATGGACTCTGTAGGCTTAAATCTATGGACTTTGCAGGCCAAGTTCAATGGGCTTCATAGGTTGATTTCTATGGACTCTTTCAAGGATAAGAGAAAACTATGGAATTGGTTTCTATAGACTCTACAGTACCTTGGTTCAAACAAAAATCTCCATTGGCAAGCATCAACAGTAGGTTCAATGTTTGGTTCATCCTTTGGTTCAACGAATTGGTTCAAAGACTAGTTCAACGAAGTGTTTCAATGCTCAATTCATCCTATTGAACCAAAACTTGGTTCAACATTTGGTTCAACCAAGCGGTTCATTAGCTTGGTTCAATGGAACGGTTCAACATTTGGTTCAATCAAAGGGATCATCGACTTGGTTCAAGGAAACCTCTCGAAGGACAAGTGCCCTTGCGGAGGGCACTTGATCGATAAAAACACCCTTTGAAAGGGTCATTTTTGAAGAAGGCCGCAAACGTAAATTCCTTCAATTTTTTTTTTAAAGGTAGATAGTTGTAATTCTTTCAGACTTTTAACTGAAGGAATTCCTTTGGACAAAAAGTCTGAAAGAATTCAAGAAGCGGTCACGCGCAAAAATAAATAAATCGAAGGATAATAATCAAGGCAAATGGAAATTCCGTAGACTTTTTGTCCACGTGAAATTTCTACAGACTTTTTGTCCATGAGAATTTGTCCATGGAGAAAGCCCAAGGAAATCCTGTGAAGACTATAAAGAAAAAGGCCACCAAAGGAACCCAAAGGGTAGGTGCCCTTGTGGGGGACTCTCAGCTGCCAACTTGAAGGATACTTCCCCGAAGCTGAAGGGTTACCTTCCCTTTAGGAAGATGTAAAACAAAAAGCTTGAAGGCCATTCAAAGACCGCCCAAAGGGCAGATAGCTTGTGGGGAGTTCTTCTCGACCCAAAATAGGTTATTTCTTAAGGCCCGAAAGGGCAAGTTCAATCTGGGAAAGCACCAAACAAAAAAGTTGGAAGAAGACAAAGGGGTGACATGCCTGAAGACATCAAATTCAAGACAAAAAAATAGCCGTTGATCCTTTGAACCTACATACTAGAATGCATTCACAGATTTCAAGGCCAAGACCAACAAAAAGCAAGGAAGGAACATAACATCAAACTAAATCTAGGACCCAATTCAATTAACCAAAAAAGGAGGAACGATGAAGGAAAGATCAGATTGCCAGGTGGGCATTAAAAGTTGCAAACTTTCAATAAGCGTGATTTGTTTCCCTGCATTGATAAAATCAAATGGGTAAAATGCCCCTAAGTTCTAGCCTTTCTTCTTAATAGATTCCAATGCAACATGATGTGTTACTATTCCCGAGTCCTTCTTGAAGAAGCCATATAAGGGACTATCTTGTTATTATAAAAGATCTCTTTTTAACAATTAGAACAAAACTCTGCCCAAATTGAAAGGCATTTTTTGAGACTTTGAGCTCAGTTCGTTGATCATATTTTGTTATTGGAATAAGAAAACAAGTGATTTTTCAGACTTTGTGCTATGATATCTTTATTGTTGGGAAAACTATTCTTATGTCTTTTTCCTTAATATATCTTTTGTTCCTTTAATTTAACAAGCAAGATTAGTGAAATTAGTTAGAAAGGTGTCCTGAAGAGTCAACTGTGGAGAGACTTTGTGCCCCCATAATTGCCTTTCAATGTGTTTTCTTTTCATTTTTGTGTAAAGGACTTTGGGAAGACTTTATGCCCTCATTATCCTTCGTATCTTAATCTTGAGTGATTTAGGTGGAGACTTTGTGCTGCATCTCAATTTGCTGATTATTACATCCTTTGATACATTTTGCTGTTACTACTAGGAGTATTCTTGTGGTTTGCTAAATAATACTTTTGAAAGAAGAGGAGTACTGTCTATCATTTCCCTTGAGTTTTTCCTTTGATCCACATGCATCATCTCTGAAAAAAGAGAGATGGATGGTTTTTCCTACCCATGAGTATTATTTTATATTTATATATATAGCTTATCTATAGGGAACCTCCCCTTGATGAGAGGAGAGATCAGTCCCCTTCTGATGTGGTAAACCTACACATTTGGATGACTAATCTTCCTACTTTGGCTGATCAGACCTATTTTGTTTATCAGTACGCTGATCAACAAAATATTTAACCAACAGTTTTTGGCGACTCCGCTGGGGATATAAAATCCATTATCCATTTATAATCTATCCATTCACCTCCACACTAATCAAGAAAGAATGCATAGTTTAAAGCCTCAAGATTTAACTAAAGCAAGGTCATTTCTTTTCCATTTTTGTTTCACAATCTAAAAGATTCAAGGTATACATGAAGCCAAAGGGCTAAAGGTATCATTGACCCTGTATTCGAGTTGGTATTGCAAAGTGATTTTGATTTGTTTCCTTCACCATATCATCTCCAATGAACCAAGAGTTTTCCTCTTACTAAAGTCAGATCTCCATTGCCAGATGAAGTATCTACTTTTGCTGTTGATAAAGCTTTGCCAATAATCACTCCTTTGAGATTCGTTATCCCTCCTTTTCATAATCCTACAATGGCAGTTCAAGGCCCCTGGGGTAATGCTTTTGGTCCTCAAAATCTTATTCCACCTCTACATGAGATTCCACACAGTTCTAGGAAGAACTTCCCCAAATTTTATGGTGATGGGAAAGTTCATCTTGATGAGCACATTGCAGCTTTTAGCATAGCTTATGGAGTAATCAGAGTAGAATTTGAAGATGTAGTAGTCAACCTTTTTATAGAGACATTACAATGTGCTACTACAGACTGGTTTTATCATCTACAGGCTCGGTCAATAACTGATTGGAATACTCTCAAAGCTAAGTTTGAAGCTAGATTCAAACCTGTAGAAGATGCACATGCACTTTTGGCTCAACTTACATAGATGAATAAAAGGCCTCATGAGCCTATGAGAGAATTCATAGCTAAATTTGATAAACTGAGGAAAAAAATTCCTATAATTGCTTGACCTTCAGCTGAGAATCTCAAATGCTTTTTCATTAATTCTCAGTTACCTGAAGTAAGTTTTCTCTTGAGACATGTTGGTCAAATAGATCTTGCTACAGCTCAACTTTTGGCCACTGAGGTAGAAGATGATCTCATCTTAGCAAGGAAAATAAGAAGAGATCCATACAGAAATAGACCTTCATCATCTTCTAAATATGCATCTATAGACACCACTAATCCAATGGTGCAAAATCTAGCAAATGAAGTGCTAGCCTTGAAAAAGCAAATGGCACAGGGAATGTCTTCTACTCCTTCATACAGAAGGACATTTCCAAATCAGTCATATCAGGGCAATGCTACCAGGAATCAAGGGCAATAGAATCACCTTCCTCCCCCACAAGGGAAACTTGCCCTGGAAGCTCCTCCAACCAATTCAGTAATGAAATATCTTGAAATAGAATCTAAGTTCTCTTTTCAACCTAAATTAAATAAGGAAAATGATGCTGATCTCTTTGAAGATGACCAAGAAGAATCAGCTGGTGACTCCCACATTAGTTTCCTAAACTACCAGGATGAACCTGGAAGCAAAGGAGAAGCTATGGATGGATCATATGTAATGTTTACCAGATCCAAGAACCAATCAGTCTAGTAAGCTGATAAAGGGAAGACAAAGGAGTAACCTCAACCAAAAGTTATGATTTCTAAGCATGGAACCCCTCTTCCTTTTTAGTCAAAGGATTTGATAATCACTCAAAATGTAAGTACATCAATTTCACTTTCACCTTCTACTCCCATTTCACAAACTAGCCCTCTTCCCATCCCTCCTAAAACCCAAAAGGTTGAAATAATTTCCTCTGTTCCTAGTCCAATTTAGCCATTTGACATAATTGATCATGTCAAAGAGATAAAAATACAAATGTTTGAATTTGAATACTTGCAGTCCAATCCTGATCAATTAGATAAGTTGGTCCAATGTATCAAGAACCAAACCATCCCTGTAGGGCAAAAAGCTAAAAAAATAATTCTTGATTCCCTAAAGAACATGCCCATTCCAAATAATCTTGTCATTACTCCTCCAACTGCCCCTAGGAAAATAGAACCTTTCTATGTTTCCCTGTTAATAAATGGTTATCAGCTCAACAATTACATCATTGATTCTGGGGCATCTGATAATGTCATGCCTACTAAAGTAGCTGAGTGTCTATGTCTCACACTGATCAAGACATTTGAAAGATGTTTCTCTATGGAGAACAAATAGGAACCATTGCTGGGGCAAATTAAAGATGCCCAATTTGCATTGGTAGCCTTTCCAGTTAAGAGAATCAAGATGACTGTCTTGGTGGCTGACGTCCCAACATCCTATGGCATTTTGCTTGGATGGAATTTTTGAAAGGATTTGGGAGGAGAATTAAGCATTTACCTATCTAAAGCAAGGATCCCTATCTAAGGTGTGATGAAGAGATTGCTCCCTAAAAAGGAGGGAAAATATGTGATCACCCAAACATCAGCCCCTATAACACAAATTTTGTTTGAATCTTCAAGTAGGGGTAATTATTTCTTTACCATAGAGGATGTTTATGTTTCTACAGATGAAAGTCCTATAGCTGACAATCCAGGAATTAATCCAAACAACACTTCAGGAGAATTGGTAGGACATAGTACAAGTAAGGAAGGATCTTCCATCTCTAATGAAGAGAAATTTGATAGGAGATCAGCTTCTGATGATGCTTCGATCCTGAAATCCAATGGCAACAATTCTTCTACCAATGATGGAGTTAGGACTATGTTGATATCTTCTTAAGGAGATACTCTTCCTTCATGCAATTTTCAAGTCAGCAACACCAACAACATAGCTGGATGTGAATCTCTGTTGCTGGGATTAAAGATTGCTCAAGATGAAGAAGTCAAACTCCTTCACATCAAAGGAGATGCTAAGCTGATAGTTTGTCAGGAGTTTGATGTGAACAATCCAATCATGTGTTGGACTGAACCAGAAGAACAACCAATTATGGTAATGGACCATGCTGCTGTAAATCAAAATTAGGCAAGGAACCTTTCACTAAGAGAGCAAGGAGTTATGGTTTCTAGTTTGAAGACCACCTCTTGCCATGGGACAAGAAGAAGAAAAAGCCAAGGGGAAGACACAAAAAATTGGTTTCCTGGTGGAGAGCTCCATTCGCCCATCACCATTTCTAGGGGAAAAATGTCTTCTTACTAATTTATTAGAATAGAGCACTATTTTCACTATCTCCCAAGAAGCAACATCTGAAACACTTCAATTCTTGAAGTATCAGATCATTCCATTTGTACATATGTATAGTTTTTAATTCTATTTTGTTTTATTTGTTTCCATTTTTAATGCCTTTCATTTTTGGGTATCATGACTTCATAACCCAATGGTACACATGAAGACACTGAAGATTCTAGATTCTACTCCTTTCAATTATTTTTGCAATTGATAGAAGTTCCCCAACTGGAGCCAGCTATTGTCCCCCAAAAATATCACTCATTTTTGGGACAACATTTGAACTATTTTGGTCTTATAGACAAAAATTATCTCTTCTCTTTTCAAAATTTGTCTTGGGCATTCAAATTCATCTTTTTCAAGCTTCTCAAAAATCTACGGACTCTATAGGCTTAAATCTACAGACTCTGCAGGCCAAGTTCAATAAGCTTCATAGGTTGATTTATACGGACTCTTTTAAGGATAAGAGAAAACTAAAGACTTGGTTTCTATGGACTCTATAGTACCTTGGTTCAAACAAAAATCTCCATTGACAAGAATCAATAGCAGATTCAATGTTTGGTTCATCCTTTGGTTCAACGAATTGGTTCAAAGACTGGTTTAATGAATTGTTTCAATGCTCAGTTCATCCGATTAAACCAAAACTTGGTTCAATGTTTGGTTCAACCAAGTGGTTCATCAGCTTGGTTCAATGGAATGGTTTAATGTTTGGTTCAATCAAAGGGATCATTGACTTAGTTCAAGGAAACCTCCTGAAGGACAAGTGCCCTTGCAGAGGGCACTTGATCAATAAAAACACCCTTCGAAAGGGTCATTTTTGAAGAAGGCCACAAAGGTAAATTCCTTTAGAAATTTTGTTTAAGGTAAATAGTTGTAATTATTTCAAACTTTTGTCTGAAGGAATTCCTTTGGACAAAAAGTCTGAAAGAATTCAAGAAGCAGTCGTGGGTAAAAAAAAAAAAATGAAGGATAATAATCAGGGCAAATGGAAATTCTATGGACTTTTTATCTACAGGAAATTTATGTAGACTTTTTGTCTATGGGAATTTGTCTACGGAGAAAGCCTGAGGAAAGCCTGTGAAGACTATAAAGAAAAAGGCTGCAGAAGGACCTCGAAGGGTAGGTTCCCTTATGGGGGACTCTCAGCTGTGAACTTGAAGGATACTTCGTTGAAGCTGAAGGGTTACCTTCCCTTCAGGATGATGTAAATCAAAAATCTTGAAGGCCATTCAAAGACTACCCAAAGGGCAGATAGCTTGCAGGGAGTTCTTCTCGACCCAAAATAGGTTATTTCTTAAGGCTCGAAAGGGCAAGTTTAATCTAGGAAAGTGCCAAATAAAAAAGCTAGAAGAAGACAAAGGGGTGATGCGCCTGAAGACATCAAATTTAAGACAAAAAATAGCCATTGATCCTTTGAACCTACAGACCAGAATGCATTCATAAATTTCAAGGCCAAGACCAACAAAAAGCAAGGAAGGAATAGAACAACAAACTGAATCCAAGACCTGCTTCAATTAAATATAAAAGGAGGAATGATGAAGGTAAGATCAGATCGCTAGGTGGACATTAAAAGCTGCAAACTTTCAATAAGCGTGACTTGTTTCCTTGCATTGATAAAATCAAATGGGTAAAATTCCCCTAAGTTCCAACCTATCTTCTTAATATATTCTAATGTAACATGATGTGTTACTATTCCTAAGTCCTTGAAGAAGCTATTTAAGGGACTCTCTTGTTATTGTAAAAGATCTCTTTTTGACAATCAGAATGAAACTCTGCCCAAATTGAAAGACATTTTCTGAGACTTTGAGCTCAGTTTGTTGATCATATTTTGTTATTGGAATAAGAAATCAAGTGATTTTTTAGACTTTGTACTGTGATATCTTTGTTGTTGGGGAAAATGTTCTTATGTCTTTTTCCTTAATATATCTTTTATTCCTTTAATTCAACAAGCAGGATTAGTGAAATTAGTCAGAAAGGTGTCCCGAAGAGTCAACTGTGGAGAGACTTTATGCCCCCATAATTGCCTTTCAGTGTGTTTTGTTTTCATTTCTATGTAAAGGACTTTGGGAAGACTTTGTGCCCTCATTGTCCTTCGTATCTTACTCTTGAGTGATTTAGGTGGAGACTTTGTGCTGCATCTCGATTTGCTGATTATTACATCCTTTGCTACATTTTGTTGTTACTACCAGGAGTATTCTTGTGGTTTGTTGAATAGTACTTCTGAAAGAAGAGGAGTACTGTCTATCATTTCCCTTGAGTTTTTCCTTTGATCCGCATGCATCATATCTGAAAAAAGAGAGATGGATGGTTTGTCCTACCCATGAGTATTATTTTCTATATATATATATATATATATATATATATATATATATATATATATATATATATATATATATATATATATATATATATAGCTTATCTATAGGGAACCTCCCCTTGATGAGAGGAGAGATCAGTCCCCTTCTGATGTGGTAAACCTACACATTTGGATGACTAATCTTCCTACTTTGGCTAATCAGACCTATTTTGTTTATCAGTACGCTGATCGACAAAATATTCAACCAACACATATCATGATAAGACCATATCGATTCATCAAGTTTTCTAATCCTTCAAGATTTCTCCCTCCTAATATGTTATCCACATTTCACCACCCTAAATTTCACACATCTATTATAGTTACTAATCCTAGCATAGACTCTAATCTATATTATCCTACTAATGGTGATGGCATGTTACCTTTGCCTAGGATTGATCCTATACCTACATAATGGGTAGATGATCCATATTGTGAGTTCCATAATGTTTTTGGTCACTGGGCTAAGGATATTCATGCACATCATAAGTTTTTATCACAATAATATGCATCAAGTTCCACTCTTACTAAAGATATTATGCCTCCACAATCAACTACTCCTAGATGTATTTGTTTTTTTCATGATATAATCACACATACCTATACACACTATTGATAAATTTGGTAGTACATTGATGCAATTAATCTAGATAAGGCATAGTATACTAATAATACTCTACCTCCTAATATTATTCTAGAGTACATCCCTAAACATGAAGAGGTTAATTTCCTTTGGCATCAGTGTGATACACATCATAAAAATAGGTGTAGAATAGTGCAATAATACTTCCATTATTTTCTATGGAATACACCATCACCTTCTTAGTAACATACCTAGGGTTGTTCATGGGTGAAGGCTAACCCTTTCCCACCTCCTTCATCATCCCATATATTAGTAGATTTTAGTCACATCATAGCACCAATTCTTCATATTGATTACCCTTCATTGGACATGGAACATACCCAACCTTATTCTTCTAGCATACATACATTCTCCATTATGACAATTTGACAAGAATTCCTCGAATGTCTCTTAGTGAAGATAAATGAGACTATGGTCAATGATATATTCCAATTACAACAAGATTTATTAGATGTTATTGATAATGTATGCTGTGAAATCTATCAATATTTGTGAACACATTATTTTTCCATGGCATATTATGCCTCATATTTCTACCTAATTGATTTTTATATTCTTATCTCATTATAGATTTTATGATGCACTAATTATCATTTGTTATATTTCCTATTTACTCTATGTTTCCATTGTTATTTTTACTTTCATGGTTCTTACTTTACAACTCTCAAATCTTTCCACATTCAAATTTCCCACTTTAATTAAATTTCATTATATACTTTGTAAACACTTATTTCCCTCTATCTTGGGATGATTTTTCATTACATTATTTTTTATTTTAGATCTCTTGTTGAATAGTATAGTTACTTATGTGAAACGGATCTTAGATCACACCCTATCCTATTTCCCCTATGACACATACAAAACATATTCATCATTCTATAATTTATTACACAAATTTATCACAATCTTCATTTCCCCTATATTTACCTCATCTTAAGCACATATATGGTTATTATTGAGATTACTTGCTTATTTATGGGTAAGTTTAAGCATTTTTGAAGCTGACATAGTTTTGAGTATTTATTTCTTGTAACTAAAGTATACAATTATTTATTTAGTCATCTATATCACTCATGTTTGGTTCTTTGAATCCATATGGAGGAAGAATAGCAAAAGCCATAAAATTAAAAATAAAAATCATTCTAACAAAAGGCAAGGATTAAAAGGAAAAAAAATACTCAAAAGTCAAAATCACACCAAAATATGTGATTATCCCTTGGAAGATCTCTTATTTTAGGCAAAGCTCAAACTCTACAATTGGCCTCATGATAGAGTCAAGGTTTATTGGGGTGTGATAGGTTAGTAGACTTAGACAGGAGGTATTATTATTACATTTAGTGCCACCTACTTTCTCACAAAAGTACCCAATATTCACAATAGATTGATGACTCTGTAATGGGTTTCAAAGAATGGGGAACATGTCATGGGGAGGTAGGCTCTTTTTAATTATTTTGTAAATAAACTTTGGTAGATGATCTAGGAAATTCACTCATTATTCAACAAATTTATGTCTACCAATAAAGAGTATCCTAAATCTTTATTATCTAAACAAAATCTTAGATTCTTTCACATTTGCTTGGTGTGTCAAATTTCTACTAAGGATTGTTACGATAACTATGTACCACTTTTTATTCCCTATTTTTGTAATATCATTCCCAATAATCCCCTTGATTCATATTGATTCATATATGGTCATACCTCTTTGGTTATCCTTTTGTGAGTTGTAGTGTAAGACCTTGGATTCATATATGGTCATACCTCACAAAATTACTTTATCTGTTATAAAGAAATTTTAATTTTATACCTCATTAGTTCTATTTTTGTGAGTTATAGTGTAAGAGCTCAAATAGGACTAGGTCTTCCCCACAAAGTATCACTTTTTATCCTATACAAACTACATACCATATTTTGTCATCAAATAAATATACTAGTTTACATTGTTGATTGACCATAAAATTTAATTTTGGTTTATCACTTTTATTTTTATTTTTGATCTCAAATGTTACATATCTTTCTTATTTTCATATCTTTTTTTAAGTTTCATTATTTACATTGATATATATTACATACATATCTTTGTTTACATTGATATTTCTTATTTACATATCTTTGTTTGCATTACTTTGTTTGAATTGATATTTACTATTTTACATATCTTTGTTTACATATATATTTATCATTTACATTATTACATTATTCTTATCATTTATTTTTATTCCATTCTATACACTTTTGACATATGTTATATTTTAATCTTTCTTTATTTATCATTATTTTTGACCATGCATTTTTTCATATTTTATAGAAAATAATAACACATACATCATACATCTTCCCATATCATATATAAATATCAAACACATGTGCTATAAATAAAATAAGTACATACATAACATACATGATGAATTAAAAACACCACACATATATAAATGCCTTAAAATGTTTGATACAATATCACATGATACACTCAATACAATAATAAATTTATATATATGGTCCACCCTACCTATTTAGTGATGGATCAGATACAATACCATATAATCATGTGACTAAACTCTATAAATAATTTTCTAAAGTGATTTTATACATGTCTATAGTTTATCCACCTATCCCTATAAATGGATGTACCTAGGCCAACTATCAGGCTATCTCAAAATGTGAAACTCACTCCTGAGATATTGAATACCATGATCAAATCTCCCCATCATATACACCTATTGGTAATTACACCTAAGCTATATCAAACAATCTCCACAACTATCAAGTTGTTTTACCTACCAACTAAAACCAACTATCATATAGATGTGTTTAAGGCACCATCAGATTAATCATCTACTTTATATCATGATGAGGTAACACATCATCCAAAATATCATTATGTGATCTCTTAACCATGGTCGACCACCTATCATCCTCTTATACAACATATATAAAAATAAAACCAAATATACATTAGATATCACACATTTATATCCAAAATACTACATCTATCTAGCATGTATATCAATCTATCATGAAATCAACAAATATAACTTTCTTGCCAAAAGTATCCCTATCAGATTGAATACCAAGTACCTCCAGTGGTGCATGGATCTGTGGTGGTGCGAAGACTCTATAATGTCCAGGATGAATAACATGAACATGATGTGTCCCACTACAAATCTAACTCACAATCATCAAATCAATACAAGCTATTTTGTAGGATCTCCTTATAAATCTCACTATGGATCTCCCTATGATGGTGCCTATGGTGGCACTTGTGGGGATTCCTATGGTGGTGGATGTGGCTATGTATGCAACTATACTGGATCCTACATCCATCTCTAATACTACCATGGTCACTCTAATATATACTGTTGTGCAATAAAATTCACATCTCTTACTCCTTTGATCACTAATGGATCCCTTCATTATAATTAATTCTATTGGCCCCCACATCTTGGCTAGAATTATCATATGAAATGAACATATGATGGTTATCTTATACCTCTTACACCATGAAAATCCCTCACATGTTCCCAATATAATGACACTACTATAGGATCTATTAGGTGTGACAATCCCAACTATCCTGGTAAATGAGGCACTAGATGTGGCTCCACCCACTAAGGATAGTGCCTAGTAATCCTAGCATGAACTCATACTTAGAAGGTACTTGGCCATGAGGCCCAACTATCAATCATGCTTTATATGGGAACCAAATCATCTCTCCCCATGTGATTGTATATAATGTAAGGGCAGGCTATACAATATATAACATATGTTCCTACACCCATCATCACACATGTGGTAGGGAAACATACACTACATGCAATAATCCTGTAGGATGATACATCAAAAAAATCTCATAAATCTAACTACTTAATAAAATAATAGGGACCATCATCATCTACCTTTGTGATAGAATCCTATATAAATCATGCACCAACTACACCCATATCATACATCATACCCTAATCCATCATAGATCAACACAATACAATAATATATAGTGGGACATTCCCATCCAAATTTTGATAGATCACATAATTAGCACAAGTCTAATACTGGCCTTCTAGATAGCCGGAATGACCAACACATATACATCAATAGGTACACTTACAAGCCTACATGGGTAAATATCTTAGATCTAATAATCCATAAGGCTAGGGATCACCTCTCTACATCTATCTTTGGTGTATCACATACCAAAGATAAACTTAAAATTCGGTGTATTCAACACACCCCACCCTATATGTTTCTCTAAAAAATGGGGATCCCCTTTGTTTTTTGGGAAATATGAATATTTTATCAAGGTATATATGTATTTTTTAGAGTTATGATGGTTGTTATTATCTGTATAAACTCAATGTTTTTAACATTGAATCACATTGGGGTATACTTATTTCTATTTGGAAGGACTTGTTCAAACATACCTATTAATGAAAATATGGAAAGAATGGATTTGCATGACATGAATTTATATTAACTTTACTTCAGAGAGTTTAGTCTTTGACAACCTTATTTTGGAATTTTTTTGGTAGGAAACTTTGTTTTGGAGACTTTTTCATTAGAGGGTTTTCTTCATAAAGATTCACTTCATGAACTTTCTCATCAACAACTTTATGTCAGAAAATTTTCATTAGGTCTTTTTTAGAAAGATTTTCTTCACAAACTTTCTCATTGATAACTTTGTGTCTAAAAATTTTGATCAGAAGGTTTTCTTTAGAAATCTTTGTTCTGGGGAATTTATGTTCAACAAGTTTAGTTTTTGGTGACTTTCATTCAAAAGCTTTACTTCGGTAACTTTGTTTCAATTTTTTTTCGATCAACAACTTTTCTTTGTGAAAGTTTTCTCTTCAAAAAATTTTCATCGAGAACTTTCACATTGAAAGATTTGTTTTGGAAGTTTTTTTGGAGACTTTTCATTAGAAACTTTGTTTTAGAGAGATTCACATCATTATCTTTATTTCAAGAACTTTCTATGACACTACTTTGACTTGAACCACAATCTTATCAAATCTTTAGTAACTATTGTTTCAAAAACTTTGGGATAAAGTATTTTGGAAAAAATTTCTCCAAAGAACATTCTAAATTTTGGGTCTTTTGGCCTAAATATAAAGTTTGATTTCCCTTGACTGGAACACATAATGAAAAATGGTAAAAGATGAAAGGTAACATTGTGGTACCCCGAATGACAAGGCATCCTATGTTACATGTAGTTTAGGATAGGGTGGTTGAATTAGAGTTGAATAAAGGTAATGAACTTGTAGACATTCATAATTAATGGTGCATAAACTAGAAATGAATGCAAAAAGATATTAACATTAAGCCCCCAACCAAGTTCACATCATTTAATTTTCAAGAGCTTGATTAAACTTCAACCTTGAACAATATCAAAAGATCTAAATTATGACCAGAGCAATTTTCAATCCATGTAATTTAGGTCAATACATGCCATTTTCAAAATCTTGAAACATACCAACATCTACCAAACCACCATGGCATCATAATCTAGATCATATAAAAGATCCTAACACCTTTCAGGTTCTTCATCAAGGATTACATAGAGTATTTAGACACAATATTTGACACCAATGTATTTGATGGTCATTATCCTAATTAATCATCCTTATAAGAAGTTGTGGAGAATGTGGAATCCTTTTCACTAGAAGAAGACATTTAAGTTGAGGATAAACAATTAGTAAAGGACTTGATTCCATTTAAATGATAGGCCCTACATTATGCAACTACTAATATAGAGTTTATGCTATGCATAGACTTTCTATGAGGCCTCTTCTTCAAGGTAAATATAGTAGATGGTGGTTACCTCCATTATGTTAACAATAACATACTCATTGCATATATCTTAGGGGATGCATTCAACATGTAGTTGAGTCTACCTATTCTAGATGTTACATTTGATTTACATACTATTTTTACTTAAAAAAAGGCTAATAATGTGGAATGAGCATTAACAAGGTGGTTTCTCCCTAGATAAACATTTACCATAAAGGAACATGTTAGGAATTTTGTTCCTATCACCCAATTCAGAATGGAGATCCACATTGGCATGGCATTGTTGAATAGACTCTTCAACCACATGAGCATCCACTTTTTAAATTTGGAATGGGTTCACTTACTAGACCTACTAAGTACCTCAGAGCACACCTATGCATTGGGGGAAGTAATAAACACTCACATCCAGGAACAAATCCTAGACAAGGATAGGAGGCCACACAGGGGAAACTTATAAATGATTTCTTATCTATTAGATCCAATCATGGGGAAAATATATAGGAAAAATGGAGTCATATGGGATCTAAACCCAAAGATTATCAAAAATTGAATTTGTGATTATTACTCTTTTATGCACATATAATCATATGATACGAACATAAATAATATTGTTGAGGATCTCTACCCTCAATTTTGGATGGCCATCCATGATCAACCTTTGGCTATAATTTCAGCCAACATCACCAAAACACTTCCCAACAATGTGAGAGACTACTGGCTCTACCCTAACTACACTGTTATCATGGTTATTAGCCATAAGGTGGATCCTCTTCAGCTCTGTAAGTTTGTTCCAAAAAAATTAGGTGAATAGGAGATAACATATCAAATATGGAATGGTATTGATGAAGAATTAACAAATAATAAGAAGGATACATTCCATAGATCTCACATCATTATAGGAGGATGCAATACACCATACAAAATCAATTTAAAGAAGCTAGAAATGCTACAAAAGCATATGCATTTCTCACTCTCCCCCATAAAGATTGGGACCCTCATGGGAAAGTGTATAATAAGATTCACACCCTTGGAATCACTTACAAACATGAGCCATTTGATCATGATTTTATGTTTTTGAATGCCCAAGATGATGAACAGGTGAAAGAAAGAGCAATGACTATAGGCCTGAGTGAGGACCTATTGAGGGTAATGAAAGATAAACCCTCTTTTCAAAGGGTCAAAGTTTTGGATGAATATACAAGAAAAAATCAAGAAATTGATTGTCATACAAATATGTTTGTTATTTCTTATTCCCTGTATGTGTTAATGAATTTGAAGTTTCTTTGTCTGTATTGATTCAATAATTTTGATGTGTGCCAATGATATAAATGAATCTGATTGTTTTATTAATAAATATTAGTGTTAGATGTGTTATAACTCTTTAGTATTGATATATTTCATTGATTTAAATAGTTAGTATAATTGTATTAGATAATCTAAGGTTTGAAGAGGTATCTCCTTTGATAGAGTCTTCTAGGTGTGAGCCATAACTACCCTAGGTAAATTTTTGGTCCAAATTATAACCTCTTATACAAAGGTGTGAAACTATAGCATTAAGAAGAGCAAACTTTAGTTGAGACCATGAAGCATCCTATATCTATTATCCTAGATTACTAACTGTGTTTGTTCATGAGTGTGCAAAATATACAAACAACAAACCACTAGTTTTTGAGATACATATCCACCAAAGAAATAGTCTTAGAAATTCCTTTTGAAAAAACATAGAACCTTATTTTCTACCTTACCCATGCTTCAATTTTTGAGTTTATTTGAGATCTACCCACCATAGAATAGTTATCCACCCATCCAACTCACCTAATGATTTACCATTTTTATTAGAATACACACACCCATCCACAAAACCTATTTTAACAACCCATAGTCTCAACCTGCTACTCCAGCACTTGGTTATTTTAACCACATACCTCCAATTTATTCCCTAGAGTGGAATCCATTTATATAGATATCCTAAAATTTTAGAGGCCACCTCATTTAAAACTCTCTGAGGTGTGCATAAAACCCACATCAATAGAAAAAAAAGCTAGTGCTAGAAGGAGGTCACACTTGTGTGGTTTCCCAATAAATAGGGGATAGTCATTATGGAGGCACATAATATATTAAAAAGGTCTAGGGTCCAAGCCAACCTTTTGGTTTCACCATTGCCAAATTCTAGGAGGCCTAGACCCATAACTATCATCCCTGAGATACATAGATCCCCAAAACCTTCCCATATAAGAAATTCCCTACTTATCAACCTTCTTATGGCTTAGCCCTAGTTAATCAAATGCACCATTACCATCCCTAGGGACCAACATGATCTACCAAGGAATCTAAAAAAGTATTTTCCTACTTTCTCCCCCTCAAGTGGGAGAATGATAGAAGAACATATCAAATCTTTGAAGGCCTCCTTGAGATTAATGAATGTTATCCATGAGGATGTTGCATCCTGGATTTTTCCATTTACTCTAAAAGATTATTCTTATGATTGGTATCTAAATTTGCAAGAAAATTCCATCACCTCATGGAATGAGTGTCAAAATACATTCCTTGCATAATTTGGACAAGTAACTAATCCAAGTCTAGTATATCCTATCTTTACTAGAATGAAAATGGAACTAAACAAGTCAATCTGAGTATTCCATGCAAGATTATAGAAGATGCACACTCAATTGAACACTACATATAAGCTAGATGAGAATCTAACACTCAAGATATACAAGAATGCTCTGGATCCCATTACTATAGTGTTCTTTTAAAGAGATACCACGACCAATACTCTAGCTTTGGAATTTTAGGAAGCTATTAACATTGACAAATAACTTAATCCATAACTTAGCCCTCATAGTCTAGGTAGTCAAGAATTCAATACTATACTTACATCCTTGAATGTAATTCTACGCATGAATCATAATGCCCCTATGTTCAATCAAAATTAGTTGTACACTCCACCTCCCATGTCACAATAAACAATGAATAAAGATTATGATTTCTTGAACAATCAAACATAAAGGAATAATCACCAACAAAATCAACATTAGGCTCACACCAATACACTAGTCACTTATGGTTATGACTCCAACAAGGATGAATTGGATTCGATAGAAATAATGGTTCAAAAGTTGAGCAATAATTTCTTGAATATGTAGAAGAGGATGGGTAATACCAATAATCAGAATTACAATTAGAATTCAACCTTTCCAAGATATAACAAGAATTTTAACATGCCCACTAATAATGTACAAAAATAATAGTCTAATAAGCTATCAAAAATCAATATCATATAAATAACTTTGTCCAATTGGTACAGGGTCCATAACACATCATAGAATGGAGAGTTGGGTTATATAGAGTTTTGGGTAGCCTTTGAAATCATCTAGAGAGAGAGATGATTATACAAGATCAAATGATGAATCCTTCAAACCTTTCTCATAAATTTGGCCCTTTAAGTTCATCTATGGTCTTTGAGACATATAAGTCCTCCTTCCCTAATGAAGAAAATAATATCTTGAAGGATACTTTTGATGAAGTGCAAGAGTTCTAGTAGTTTAACAAGAACAATTATAATCTAAGGAATAGGCAGTCATTTAATACTTTTAATCCTAATAATATAGTTATCCATCCAAATCCCAAAGCTAATAATAATCCTCATCCCCCTAAAGGGAATGAACAACCTCAACATATATAGGAACATAATAAAGGAGGATTCAATATTGTTAAGGACATGAAGAAAATTAAGTTTAACATCACTCTTCATGAGATTACATAAATCATAAAGTAGAAGGAACTCTTATGGAAGTCCATCATAGGTAAGTATATTTTAGAAAAGTCAAAGACAACCAACACAAATGTTATATACAAAATAAAACCTAATGTTCTCCTTTCTTGCTAACCATTTGGGAAATTGGCAAGAATATACACAAATACGCTTGGTTTATCACCAAAGCCACTAAGAGGACTGTGTCACAAATAGATAAAATAGTAGTGCCTATATTGGGAGATCTTAATGATGTGAAAATTAAGGTTGCCTTATATCCTAGAGTATAGATGAATATCAACATCTTGGTAGTGGATATTATTGAAGGGTATGGATTGTTATTGAGTAGAGTTTGGTCAAAAAAATTAAATGAATGTCTTTTTATGGACTTTTCACCTATCTAGCTACCTTGGAGAGGCATATCCAACTAGATCAAGATCAATTGAGAGCCAAGGATGAAGCATCCTATTATGGTGTATAATACCACCAATGAAGAGGTAAGTTATAAATCTCCTAGTCTTAGAATTTTTACATTTACCACAAAACATGAAGTGTAGAAATAAAATCAGAGCCCTTCTCAATTATGAACCCTCCATTTTGATGGAAAAATATCCAAAAAAGGATCAGGTGTTGATATCAATCTGATTAATCCACTAGGAGAGAAATTATTAGAAACATACAAGATCCAATTCCCATATACTAACAATAGAGTAGAATACGAAGCCTTGATTTTGGGAATACAATTTACCCTCAAGAACAATGTCAAATATTAATGGTATATGGAGATTTTGAACTCATTATTAACCCAATAAAAAATAAATATCAATGTAAATTATCATATTTAAATAAATACAAGCACAGAGCCTAGGATCTAATTAAATCATTTAAAGCTTTCAATATAGTATCTATATCGAGAGAAAAAAATGGAGCTACCAATATACTAGTTGATTCAATAGTGAATTTGGCACCCTTATAGGAGTCCAAAGTCCAAAATTTATCCATTAAATTGGTACACTATCCTTTAGTACCAGACAATATTGAAAATTTTCAAGTGTTTGATGATGACCAACAAATTATCCACTTTTTGACAAATTCAAGACAATTGAAATCTCAAATAATTGATGATGAAGAAAGAAACCATAGATGCCATGAAGAATTGGATGAAGAAGGTGTTATCTAGATAAAAGAGAATCATATCCAATTAGAGATGGTTGTCTTATAAAGGACCTTAAATATAAATCCTCAAGCCCAATCACAAAGGTAGCTCAAGGTTATTGAATCTAAATTTAACTGAAAATATGTTGGTGATGAAATGAATACACACTTCATCAATATTGGCTTAAGCTACACACTAGAAGAAAGGTAAAAGGTTAAGGAATTGATTATTAGGTATAAAGATGTAATTGAATGGACCTATGATGAGTTAAGTATATTCAATCCTAGGGTCATCAACCATAAGATTCCACTCAAGCTTGATCATAAACCATTTAGGCAAAGGAAAAGGTTGGTTAATCCTATCTTAGAACAACTGATTTAAAAGGAAGTTGAAAAGTAGCTAAGTGCTAGGATATTTTTTCCTATTAGACATTCAACTTAGGTGGCCAATCTAGTTCTGGTTAGGAAAAAGAGTTGCGAGATCAAACTTTGAATAAACTTTAGGAATTTGAATAAAGCCTCAAAGAAGGACAATTATCTTTTGCCCTCAGATGAGGTAATACAAACTATGAGTGGGTTTGAAATGATGTCTTTCTTGGAGATATTTTTAGGTTAAAATTAAGTACTAGTTGAGTCAGAGGATAGGATAAAAAAAACATTTACTACAAAATGGGGAAAATATGCATATAAGTGAATGCCATTCAGGCTAATCAATGTTGGAGCTAATTTTTAGAGAGTAATAGATCATGCATTCTAGGGACTGATAGGGAAGTGCATAATTATATACATGGATGATCTCACTATTTTTTTCTAAAAATAGAGATGATCATATCAACCATCTTCAATCCATTTTTTAAAGATACAAGAAGTTTGGGGTATCACTTAACCCAAAAAAGAGTATATTTGGCATTACTAAAGGTAAGATACTAAGCCATATTATTACTAAGTATGGAATCACTATTGACCAAGACAAGATCCAGGGGATTTGAAAAATAATGTTTCTAAATAGTTAAAAGGAGCTCAAATCCTTCTTTGGAAAGATAATTTTCATAAGGAAATTTATATCAATATTTATAGAGATTTTTAGACCCCTCAATGCAATGCTCAAATAGAATGCCAAAATGGAGTAGACACCTAAATCTAAGAAGTCCTTCCAAGATGTAAAGAAGGCTATTTTTTAAACCCCAATACTGGTAAGCACAAATTTCACTAAATACATTTTATTGTACTCATTTCCCTGATAACATACTATTGATGGTGTACTTATATAGAAAAGGGAAGAAAGTGAACATCTTATTACATTTATGAGTACTAATTTGAGTTATGTAGAGCTCAAATATTCCTTGATTGACAAGCGAATATTTGCTCTTGTGAAAGTAGTTAAGAAGTTTAAACACTACATTCTAAAAAATAAGACCATTTGCATAGTACTAGATCTTATTTTCAAGCTTATGCTTGAAAAAATGAACTGGGGGAGTGTAGAGGTAAATAGATGGAAACATTATAGGAGTTTGATATTGAAATCAAACCTACCAAGATTATTAAAGGATAAGACATTATTCAATTGATGACTAAACTAGACCCACACATCACCATTGAAGAGGTCTACTAGACATAGGTCTCTTAAGAAGATTGGTATTAAGTTATTATTCAGTTCTTACTCATTGGAACATGCCCCCAAGAACACAAGAGACAAAAATAGAGAGTTTTAAGGCTCAAAGATGCTCATTAATGATCAAGAAAGGAGTCCTTTATAGGAATAATTATAAAGACATTTATTTAAGATGTGTATCACATGGAGAAGCTCAAGAAATATTAGAAAATATACATCAAAAGATAAGTATCGACTATTCATCTAACAATACTACAACCCATAAAATACTCAAAATGGGTTATTACTGGTTGACAGTCTTTAAGGATGATCACTTCCACATGAGGACATGCCATGAATGCTAGGTTTTATAAAAAAGATAGGTACACAAAGCAATGATGCTACAACCTATGATTTAAGGTAATTCATTTTACCAATGGGGCTTATGATTCATTGGTGTTAAAACCTAAATTCCTCAGTTAGACATAAGTTTGTGCTCACCACTACATATTATTTCACTAGATGGACTAAGACAACAACCACTAAGAACTCAAGAACCCAAGACACGATAAGTTTTCTTTAAGAACATATCACAACCAGGTTTGACACCCCTATCTCTTTGGTTTGCAATAATGGGCCAACATTTCAATCAATTGAGTTCACTAAATGGGCCCATGATAGTCAAATTACAATTAGATAATCCTCCAATCACTACCCACAAGGGAATGGATTGGATGAGTCAAATAACAAGAACCTCATAGATGCTATCAATAAGTCAGTTGTAGATAAACCTAGGGAGTGGCACCTCTTACTAATATATGCCCTCTGGGTAGACCAAACTAGGTACAAATGGACCCTTAGAGCCTTTCCATATCTAATAGTTTATGGGAAGTAGTTAATATTCCCAATCATGCTAAAATTTCCAACATATCAGTTTATGCAAGAATATATGGAGCCCAATGATAAAATAGAGTCTAGATTGTTGGATATCATTGAAATGGAAGAATCTAGGGATAAAACATTGCAAAACTTTAGCAAACATCAGGATGTGGTCAAGATATGGTTTGATAAGAGAGAAAAATTCAAAGCATTCCAGATCTCTGACTTGGTACTACTATGGGACAAAGCCCATGAGAAAAAAGGAATGTATGAAAAGTTTACCCTATTGTGGACAAGAGCATATCAGATTTTGGAGATCTTGGGTAATAATGCATTCTATTTAAAATATCTTCAAGGTAAAAATTTGACATATTTAGTTAATGGATAGTTTTTGGAGCATTATTTTATGGCTGCCCCATATGGAGAGGTCTCTAAGTAATGAAAAATGTCTTGGTATAGGTAAGAGTAGGTTAGTTTTGATTTATTAGATTTATTAATTCCAATCATTTATTAGATTAGTTCATGTTTTATAGATTATCCCTTTTGCTTTCGGTAGTTATCCTTTTTTTAGGATAGTTTTCTTTCGTTTATTGACAATCTAAGTTTGGCCAATCCTAGTATAACTAAACATAGTTTTAGGTGTTTTGAATCCAACCTAAATTAATGGGTATTACATATCATAGTTCATAATTCTTGATCTAGGTAAGTAATGAGAGAGTTATCCATGAACATGTCCTAAAGCTAATGATTTAATTAAGTATGTGAAAGTTACTCCCACAATTCTTTGTAAATTTAGAAAACTCTCCTTATCCCCTTGGGTTAAATGTACATAAAATGTTAATACTTATTTAAGTAGTAATCATGGGCATGGGAAAGAGTTCATAAGGACATTTTAATTAAACTAAAACTTTACTAAGACCAAATCATTGCGATCAGCTTCTTCCCTGTTTAACAAAGAAAAATAAAGAAAAGTTTAAAAATAAAAGGCATAATTCAAAAGTCCAAATGAAAATAAAAAAAGGATTCAAAGTCTACATGATGAAATATGATCAATGTATCATTAAAAATATGAAGAAAGGAGGAATAGGTGATCAAAGGTATCTTTTTTAGGGCTATGGATTCCTGGATAACAATAGAGCAATGCTCAAGCTTCCCAATGTCTATGCACTTAATGCCCAATCAAAGTGAAACATATGGCTCACCCCCATGTCTTTGCTTAAAGCCCTGAGACAAGAGATAAATAATATCACTTTTCACACATAGATCTAAGGTGTAAGTAAAGTTAATATGTTGCATAGGAATATTAGGAGTCTCTTTTCATTTATGAATTAATAATTTATTTTGGGATGAATTTATGGTATATATCCATTTATTGTATCAACACACCCCACCTTGTATTTTTTCTCTAAAAAGTGGGGACCCCCTTTTTTTTAGGAAATATGAATATTTTATTAAGGTATCTATGTATTTTTAAGAGTTATGATGGTTATTATTATCTGTAGAAACTTAGTGCATTGAACATTGAATCACATTGGGGTATACTTATTTCCAATTGGAAAATACTTATTCAAATTAACTTATTAGTGAAAAGATGGAAAGAATGGCTTTGCATGAAAAGAATTTAGATTAAATTTATTTTAGAGAGTTTAGTCTTTGGAAAGCTTTACATTGGAAACTTTGTTTCAAAAAGTTTATAGTCAAAAAATTTATTTCAGAGACCTTTTCATTATAAGGTTTTCTTTAGAAAGATTCTCTTCAAAAAATTTCTTGTCAACAACTTTGTGTCAGAAAATTTTCATCGAAAGCTTTTCTTTGGAAATTTTCTCATCATGAACTTTGTGTTGGAAAAATTTTCATCAAAAAATTTTCTTTGGAAAGATTTATTCCAGGGACTTTATCTTAAAAAATATTAGTCTTCAACAAATTTGATTTGGAACCCTTATTTTGATAACTTTGTTTTAGAAAGTTTCTAGTTGAAAACTTTTCTTTGTGAAAGTTTTCTCTTTGGAGACTTTTTGTTTCACTAATTTTTTTCTTATTTTATTTATAAAAAAAGTTTTAAAAATTGAAATAAGGGTAAGGTTAGTATAAACTAATGTGTTGTGTGTGCATGAATCCAAATGATTGTGGATACTCCTCTTTGTATGGGGAGAATGATCTATAGATAAAAAACACTAGAAGAGAATGGTTGATTAGTGAGATAATAGGGTGGATTGCCTAATGTGAGATAGATCCAAGAAGCATAAACTTCCTTATAAGATATTAATCTACAATTTTAAAACATTTAAGTTCTGATATGCTGAAAATAGGTACTTACATGAAATAACATAAGGTACTGAAATCAAATAAAAGAAATGCTTGGAAAGAAACAAGTGATTTTGATTAAAAATAGCAATAAATGGTTGAATACTAATGCTAAATTACTCAAAATTAATTAGAAAAATAAGTTGAAGTTTTGTGATAATATAAAAACATAAAAGGTGGAATTTGGGTACTGATAGATGGGTCAAATCAGCTTACTATTGTGAAAATGGACACACAGTGACCATTGGTGGTCAAGGTTTGACTATCAATGATTAGGTGACCATCATGATTATTAACCATTGATGGTTAGAAAAGTATGTCAATGGTTAGGTAAGACCATCGATGGTTAGTATTATATTTAGTTTGGGAAAAGAAGTTTGTTGAGGAGAGTTACATAGAGGTTCTAGGAGTGGTGTTTGGGTTGAATGTTGGTTTCAAGATAGAAAGTAATATTTATAGGTATTTGGTTTAGGGATTGGGTATTTAGGTGAGTGAGAATGGTTTGGGGGTGGTTTTGGGTAGGAGGTGAAATGTATTAGAGTTGAAAAACTCCAACACAAGGAAATGGGATGAGAGGGAAATAAAGGGGAATGACACAAGCAATAAAATAAATAAAGCTAATTACTGAATCTTGATAAAAAACATGGATACTTAGCTATTAGGTGTTTCTAGTTTGAGGAATGTTTAAGGTTGGATGAAAGCTTGTTGTGGATCCTAGATTGATGTCAATAGAGTAATGGTACCTGGATCAAGACAATGAGTTCCAGAAATAACCTAAGCTTCTAACCTGGTTCTTAGTTCACTAGGAAGCTTTCAAATTCACCTGAGAGTTAGAATATCTTTCCCTTGAATGATTTAATGATATTTTAAACCTTATCTTCATCTCTTAATATAGATAATAGGAGGGTTATAATGAAGAGTTTAAAAATGGTTTATCAAATAGTTTGATAAATAGTCTAATCATGCATTAATCAATCAAAAAACAAACTAAAATTAGATAGTTGGTGATCAATGGGTGAGTTTTAGTTAAATTATAGTTGATTATTTTGATTATGCAAGAGTTCAAGTAGCCACCAATGGTTTAGGTCAATTATCGGTAGTTGAGGGGACATAGCCAAAATTGGCTAATCTATGAATGACTAACAGTCAATTCTTTAGAGAATGATCTGAGGTTAATAATGGGAGAATTGGTAAATCATCTAACCCGAATGGGGCTAAGGGGTGGTTTAAAGGTTAATGTGACATCTAGAGCCACAATATACAATTTTCTAGCGTCTAAAATTTTCATTGGAAACTTTCACATCATAATCTTTATTTTGGAATATTTTTTTGGAGACTTTTCCTTGAAAACCTTATTTCACAGAGATTCACATTGGAAGATTTATTTCAAAATTTTTTTATATGACTACTTCTACCCAAACCATAATCTTCCTGAATCTTTGATAACTATTGTTTCAAAAACTTTGGGATAAAGTCTTTCACAACTAATCTCTCTAAAAAACATTTTACTTTTCAAGAATTTTGGCCCAAAGGTAAAGTTTGACTTCCCTTGACTAGACCATATAATGATAAATGGAAAAAGTTGAAAGGTAACACTATGGAACCTTGAGTGACAAGTCATCCTACATGGCATATACACTAGGATAGGGAAGTCAAATTCAAATTGAATTAAGGTGATGAGCTCATAAAAATTGGTGATTAATGGCATAGGAACTAGAAATGAATGTAGAAAGATATTAACATTGAGCCCCCATCTTTAAAATCCACATAATTTAGGTCAATACAAACCATTTTCAAAAACTTGAAGTGTACCAATATCCACCAAACCATCATGGCATCATCATCCAAGACATAAAAAGGAGCCTCAATACCCTCTAGGTTCTTCATCAAGGATTTTATAGAGTATTTAGACACAATGTTTGATGCCACTATATTTGATGGTCCCTATCCCCTTTACTCAGCCTTATGGGAAGTTGTGGAGAATGTGGATTATTTTACATTGAAAGAAGACATTTAAGATGAGGATACATAGTTAGTAAGAGACATGATTTGATTCAAATGATAGGACCTACATACATAGTTGCTAAGCCAAAGGTTATGCCATGTATAGACATATTGTGAGGCTTCTTCTTCGAGGGTAAGATAACAGATGATGGTTACCTCCACTACATCGATAATAACACAATCATTACATATATCTCAGGGGACATATTCAACAAGTATTTGAGTCTACTTATTCCAAATTTTATGTTTTATTTAAATACTATCATTACCTAGACAAATGCCAATAATGTGGAATGAACATTGATAAGGTGGTTTCTGCCCATAGAAATATTCACTATAAAGGAACATGTCAAGATTTTGTTCCTATCACCTGATTTAGAATGGGGATCCACATTGGCATGGCACTATTTAATCATAGCCACATACACATCCAATTTATACATCTAGAATGGGTTCCCTTACTAGACCTACTAATTCCCTTAGAGTGCACCTATGTATTGGGGGAAGTAATTAATACTCACCTCAGGAACAAATCCTAGACAAGGATAGGAGGCCACATATGAGAAACTTATATATGACGTCCTATCTATTAAACGTAGTCATGGGGACAATACACAAACATAATGGACCAACCCAAACATTATTAAAAATTGAATTTGTGATTATTACTCTTTTGTGCACATATACTCATATTGTAGTAACATAACTAATATTGTTGAGGATCTCTACCCTCAAGTCTTGATGGCCATCTATGGTCAGCTTTTAACTAGAATTTCACCTAGCATTACTAGAACACTTGCCAATAATGTGGGAGACTACTGACTCTACCTTGACTACACTGTTATCATGGTTTTTGACCACAAGGTGGATATTATTTATCTCCCTAAGCTTGTTCTAGACAACGTAGTTGAATAGGAGATTGCATACCAAATATGGAATATTATTGATGAATAAATAATAAAAAATATGAAGGATACCTTCCATGGATCCCACATCACTATTGAGATGATGTAATACACCATATAAAGGCAACTTAAATAAGCTAGAAATTCTAGGAAAGCATATGCATTTCCCACTCTCCTCCATAAAGATTGGGACCCTCATGGGAAAGTTTAGAAGAAGATTCACACCTTTGGCCTTGAATAAAAATACAAGACATTTGATCATGAATTTCTATTTTTGAATGCTCAGGATGATGAAGAGGTGAAAGAAAGAGAAAGGACTATAGGCCTGAGTGAGGACCTATTGAGGGTAATACAAGTAGAACCCTATTTTCAAAGGGTCAAAGTTTTAGATGAACATATAGGAAGAAATCAAGAAATTGATTCTCATGAAACTATGTTTGTTCTTTCTTCTTCCCTCTCTATGTTAATGAATTTGAAGTTTCTTTGCCTATATTGATTTAATAATTCTGATGTGTGTCAATGATATGGATGAATTTGATTATTTTATTAATGAATATTAGTATTAGATGTGCAATAGCTATTGAGGATTGATGTATTTCATTGATTTAACTAGTCAGCACAAGTTGAGTTGATGATCCAAGGTGTGTAGAGGTATCTCCTTTGATATAGTATTCTAGGGGTAAGTGCACAAAGTTGGGGGATAAAAAAGGGCCTACCCATGGATATGATTTTTCTAAAATTTCTAAAATTTGAACTTTTATAGATAATTTGAGATGGCTACACTCAAAATTTGAAGATGATATAAAAACATGGATTGTAGAATTTTGAGTCTAGTTTCCAAAAAACTATTTTTTTTTGAAAAATTATTATGTATAAATAGGTCAAACATCTAAAATTTGAAGAGGACATCCTATTTTTTTAAAGAAAACATAGTAGATAGACGACCGTGTGGCCCACCATTTTTTGAGCATAGTTAAATATTGTTTGAAACCATTTGGTGAATATTAAGATAAGAAATTCTAATGTGCTATGATTTTTTTATATTTTTTTGATGAATATTTTTTATTAAATTTTCAATTAAGTAGATCCTAAAAACTAACAAAAAATGGATAGCTTATTGTGTGCCCCACCTAACTACCTCAAAAAAATGAAAATTGATTTTTTAAAAATGTATGTAGAATTAGGCCTAGTTTGTTACCATATAATTTATTTTACACTTGGTTCAATGAAAAAAAATAACATAAACATGAATAGGCATGTATATGTGTGGCATGTAGTGACCTAAAAAAGGTGTATTTAGAAATAAATATAGTTTAAACCCTTAAAATATCCCAAAAATTATAAATTTGGAAAGAGGAAAGCATGCTCATTGTGATGGTAATAATTTTTTCAATGTGGTTGAAATGGATAGCATATTTGGATATTGTAGTTGAAATTTTTTATTTTTCGTCAAAACTCTTAGTTTCAACTGTAGATGCATAGTCGCAAGCCTTTGGCTAAAAAATTCAAGCAATTCCTGAGCTTAAAGGCTCAATTTTGAATTCAAATTCAAATAACACATACGTGTTATATAACACAAGTATGCATTATATAACATGTACACATTATTTAATGTATTATATATCACATACACATTATATGACATATTAAATAGTGTGTACATGTTATATAACATGTATGTATTATTTTTTAATGAGACCAAAAATCCAAATTTGGTCTTTGGGTTCATGTTTTTCTTATATTTTGGTCTTTGAGTATGTTTTTTGTTTTATATAAGATGTGGTTTTGAGCTCAATAAACTTTTGTTCACATAAATAGCTTATAAAATATCTAAATGCACTATTTGAAACCATTAAGGGATGGATATGCTTTAGAAATATAAGGTGGCATAGACTTGACATTGACCAAGTATGACATATGTATATTTTACCCTAGCTCAAACTCTATTAAGATTATTCAAGATACATTAAAAGTGAAAATATCCCCTAAATTTGAGACTTGATTCCCCTCAAGGATGATGTTGAGTAGAGGGACCTGACAATTATGCACGTGGATGTATTTCTCACCTCATATAGATGGTTGATCAGAATTTAATACCAATATGTACCCCCTTACCAAAGGTTTCAAGATTATATATTTTTTATATATTCAATCATATTGTTCATATTTCATTATAAAGAGCTTAAAACTTATGATGTGGAATGAAAGACATTAGTATCTCAAAATTCTTACTCCAGCTTGGGATTTGAGGTTGAGTCCATTATTGAATTATGTTCTCTTCTATGTGTAGGACTTAATATGAATGTACTTTGGGTTCTAGAGGTAGTTCAATGTAGAGGTATGTAAATAATTTGAATAAATACATAGAAAACTAATAAGGGTGCTCATTTAATTTAGATGGGACCTTAATGGGCTCTACATGACATTTTCTATATAGTAATATCAAGTCAGACTCTCACATCATGTGAACTATTTACTAGACATGAGATGGGATTGATGTTAATATTTAAACATTTTTGGCTTATATGTATGTATGATATTTGTGAATATCCCTTAATTGGATTAGTTGGAGGCAATGAGACCTATCTAGGTATCAAAGTTTAGGAGTTCCACTCATATAAGCTAATAAATGTAGAGAGTACAACATGCACATGCCTAGATTTATCCCTCATGGCATCTGAGATGTGTTCATATTTTTCCAAGTGTTTCTTATTGTTGATGGGATCATTGAGTATGTTTGATGATGTAACATAATGAGACCAGGCCTAGCCTATCGGTCTTATTTTTTTGAATCAATCACTTGGTATACAAAAGTACATGTGGCCATCTCTGATTGGATCAGGGCTCTTGAGGTGCTAACATCTCTAATCCTTTTGGGATATAGAATGTATGTATATTTGATAAATTTAACACTTTTCCAAGATTACTATATCTACATTAGGAAATATTTGATTGGATTAGGTATCCGAAGGCTCTAATAAAATTGATGCTTCCAAGACTTGACATTTAGATCTCTAACATTTATATGTTTGTAAAAGATACAAGTGGTGACATATAATTGGATCATGCCTTCCAAGGTTATGATAGCTCTTTAACGCTTCTAAGACTTGACACCTTTAATTATGATGACACTTCTAATTGTATGAGGTACATATGGTGATATGTAATTGGATTTAGCCTCTTAGGGCATTGTCAACTCTAAAATTTTTAGAACCTGATGCATCTCTGATAGCTTTAACACTTTTGGGTGTACAAGGTACACACATGGCATAAAAATGTTCAATTATATGGGTAATTAGGGTGAAAATAATCCATGTATGAACCTATTTTAAATTGTATACATGATGTGATTTGGAGTGAAATTAACCCTTGAAATTCATCATGTATATATACATTGCACTAAAAATTTGATTCATTAAATCAAGGAGGCATGGGAGGCCAATTTTAACCCCTTCTTGATATAACTATAAGAGCATGATATATTATTTGAGACAAAATTAAGTACAATTCTATCATGAATTGAACCAATTAGTCAATTAGTGTAATTAAGGATGTGATTTGGGCAAAATTGATCCCCTAAACCAAATTTATAGTCCAATTAATTGTATAATCTATGCAACATATATGGCTTAAATAAACCTAATTTAATAAAAAATAGAATACAAACACAAATGTGGCCAATTTGAACCCATTAAACCTAAATTGGAGTCTATGATGTGATTAAAGGGGATAAATTGGCTCACATTTTGTGACATGTTGACGGTAAACCCTAATTTTATCATTTGAACATGTAAAGTTCCCCTAAGCCCTAATTTAATGATATGTATATATGTAAAAACCCATTACACTAAACCCCTAACCCTGAACCCTAATTTTGTAGCAAACACAACCCCTAAGTTCCTTGATTTCATCATAAATACATAAATTCATGAATGTGATTAGTGCCAATTTGTGAACCCATTAAGCCTAGTTTTACAAGGACCTATGATGGGATTTGGGGAAAAATTATCTCATTTAACCTTACATATTGAGCCTTATTACATCATATGTTAGTCTTATTGCTTTATAATCTTATCAAGAGTCTTATTACATCATATTGGATATTTATGCATCATATTGGGGATTTATGCATCATATTGAGCCTTATTACATCATATTGAGCCTTATTACTTCATATGATAGACTTATTGCATCATATAATAGTCTTATTGCATCATATTTGGGATTTATTACATCATATGATAGTTTTATTACATCATATTGAGCCTTATTGCATCATATAATAGCCTTATTGCATCAACATCATATAATAGCTTTATTGCATCATATGATAACCTTATTGCATCATATGATAGTCTTATTGCATAATATTAGGGATTTATGCATCATATTATAGTCTTATTGAGTCTTATTGCATCATATTATGGATTTATGCATTGAATGTGATAGTGTTATTGCTTGTTTCCATAGGATATATCTATACTTCAAGGAACACGTATTTGTTATAATAACACTTACACATTACTATAATATGTATGCATTTATATAATGCATATGCATTCTTTAATGTATATAAAAAAATTACTTTTCAACATATATTTTATCCCAAATTGAGATTCTTATCCCTACAGACATTCCCTATGCACACTCTGCATATTCTCTACGTATATTTTGAAGTACTTTTTTGGACCCCACCTTTGAAAAGATATCAATTATAAAAATGGGATATATTTCATGTTTAATGAAGAGGAAGAATTTGAAGAACCAAACATTAAAGCAATTAGAAAATTTGAGACAAAAAACAAGGTAAAAATGCAAGCATTTCATTCCAAACAATGTATAAACACTAACCCTGATGATCCAAATGCCTTAGACAATGAGGCAATTGATAATAAAAAATTGATTAATGATGAAATTTACAATAATGAATTTAATTATGATGAAATTGAAAATAATGAATTAGATAATGTTGAAATTTTACATTCAAAGTTTAAAGTTTTTGATTTTGTTGATGATAAGCATATACATGATACTTTACCCACCAACAATGAAGAAAATTTCATGGAAACATATAATGATTTTGAAACACCCTCTCAATGGATTCCACCATTAATAACACCTCCAATAATTGTGAATATAAAAGATAAGTAATTAATTAAATTTGATGAAAATATTTTTAAAATAATGCATAACAAAATGTCTAACCACCATTCAAGAAGTCTGGCTCAAGAAATTTGGGATAGTTTTTTCATATATTGGATTATGATAGTCAAAGATGTCAATTATTTTTTTTATTGATGAAATTGGTTAATATAAAACCTACAATGTACACATTAGGATTAACAACATCTAACATGGATGATGAAAATGATGAAATTATTGAAAATCTACATGATGCATATCATACTGTAGGTCTGAGATCATGTAATAAAGACTATAATGCTACTTGACGTATAATGATAACTTGTGTAGTAAGTGTTAAAATAGGGAAAAATGGTTTATTTCAAAAACAAGTTAAACACTTGACATAAACAAAAAAATATTAATGAAAGTAATTGCAAGATGTGAAAGACTGAATGAACCCAATACCAAAGAGCTTTGGGCATTCTTTAGTAGACTTTCATGAAAGGACTAGGTTATAGCCAATGTTTTGAAAGACTTACTTGCACAATTTTAGAAAGATAATATAAGAGTTTTGTCCAATACAAGAAATGTAGTGAAAATAAGAGTTGGTTCTCATAATTGTGAACCACATCCAAAACCTTTCTTGGATATGACTCAAACACAATTGCACTTTATGTTTTTAGGAAAACATTCACAAATTGATATTAGTCAAATATTTTTTGAGATGGATAAATATTTTGATGTACAAATAAATCACACACACACCACTTGTTTTTGTAGGAAACATGTTGAATTTTCAATGCACTATGATGTTTTTTTAATCATATTCATTATACTTTACATATTAATAATATTTTTCAAGAGTGTAGCATAGAAATTTTGCCAGAATTAGCCAGGGAATTTATTCCAAATATTTTTTTTTATGAAAGACCAGATGGATAGTTATTTTATAATAAATTATGTTTGGATGGAAATTATAGAATTTATGGTGGATTACAAAAATTAAAAAATTGTATCCATGAGGAGTGTACAAGTGCAATTGGATAGTAATTAATTGGTTTGAGAAAATACAAATATATGACTTATTAACTAAAAGATGACAAAGAATCTAAAAGGTGTGAGCTTGTTACTAAAGGATACCTATTTTATAATTTATGGTTGAAATCATGGAGAAAATTATTTATGAGTATGAAAGGCACACACATAAGGACAAATAGTTAGATGAACATTTCAAGCTAAGCAAGGACACATTCCCACTTGATTCTATTGTTTTAGTAGTTGAATTTTTTAAAAATTACACATTCAAACCATAAATGAAAGTTAAATTGTAGTATTACAACTCATCACAAGTTATCATATTTTTGAATATAACATTCATGCATATACTTGATAATATATAGGAATATAAAAAAATATTAAGGGATTAACATTTATATATCAATGATGACCGATCACATTATATAGAATATGTGCAAGGTTGTTTTGAGTTCTATGGATAGTTTAATTAGAGGAACATTACTTTCAATAAGTATTACATTTGGTTAGACAGTTGCACATCACAATTCAAGAATGCACATATGTTTAATTGGTTGAGAAGGATTCATGTTACAACTTGTTGGGTGAATATTTTGTTGCCAACTAACTGAAGACAAAATGGTTATAACAACCATAGTGTAATGAGATAAATCTCTCCTCTCAGCAAGGGGAGGCTCCCTATAAACTATCACAAACTTAAATTATACTAAATATTAACTCAGGGGTGAGATCATATCATCCATTTCTCTTTTTTTCAGAAATGATGTTCACAAAATAAAGGAAAACTTCCTTGATATTAACTGAATTCGCAAGAAACTCATGAAAGAACAAAGTCTATCATTACTTCTTTGGCTGATTTATGACTTATATCACAATAGAATGAGGTGCAGCCCAAAGTCTTCACTGAAAACTACAACAACGTATATGATCACAAAAGATAGAAGTAGTTCAAAGCCTTTCCAATATGTTTTGTTCTAAGACACTAAAATATAAATTAAAGACAATTATAGTAGCATAAAGTCTCCATAATCAACTTTAGAACATCTCCAAAATTATTTTCACTCACCCTAATTATTTAATCAAATAGATAAGATTATATTAGGAAAAGGACATAAGAACAATTTCCTACATAACACAAGTTATTTCAACACAAAGTTTGAAAGGTCACTTGCTTTCTCATTCACTTGATGAAATTTGATTTAAAATTTGAGCTCAAAGTCTCAAAATGCCTTTCAATTTTGGTAGAGTCTTGCTTCCAAATAACTAAGAGATATCAAATAAAAAAGAGGCCCTCTTTATTTATAGGGAGAGCCCTTGAGGACTTTTGGAAAAACTCAACTACTTTGACCTAGTCAAAGATAGGAGTCTTGGTTGACTTTGACCTCCCATATTTTTACATGTGATTACATACACAAAAAATACATTTAAAAATGTCTAAAGTAGTTGAAAAAGTACATATGAGAAGCAAAAATTAAATCAAAGGAAAATGTATTCAATTTATATCCCCATCTTTCTGCATGTGAGCATCATACATAGTGAAAGTTGCCTGCATCTCAAAATTGTCTGGATTAATAGTGTTTTTGAAAATCATCTTAGTTCTAACCATGGCATATTTGTCATATTCTCTTTATGCCTCAACAAAGTCAAGCTTTATCAGTTCTATAATAGGAGGGCACATAAACACTTTATCAATGAAATCTAGATCCAGTTTGATTATCACACTGCCACTAACATCCAACACAGCCCTGATATCTTTATTATATAACTGAGCACATTGAAGCATGAATTCTATGTTGTGAGATATTACAAGAAAAGAAGATACCAGATGAATATTACTTTTGATTATCTTCTTCATTTTAGAACTGAGATTGCTCGACCTAGTTCTTTTCACAAACTCAGCCATGTCCACATGACCAATCTCTATATCTTTAATGTCATTGACATTAGAAGTTACCAAGGTGATTGGAAAAATACTTTGATATTTATAATTCATTTCCTTCAACTTCTTTAGAGAAAGCTCTATCATCTGAAAGAGATTTTATCAAGAGGATGTCGATGAATAAGGATCCATGTAAGAAACTACAACAAAATCCATGATCATGTAATTAGGGAAAATACTGGCAATCTGGGAAAACTGCATGTCGATGATCATGTTTATGGGGATGCACTTGAAAGGGCTAAAGTGCAAAGCAAGCCAAAAAACCAAAGAAAAGCAGGCTCAAAAAAGAAAAAATTCAAAATTTCTTAGAGTTAATAAATTTGAGAGAATATTTGCATGGCTGGCAAAATTCATCACCCTTGCATATGGGGGGGGTATGTTGCTTTGATGGCAAAAATTGCTGACCTTGCAAGTGAAAACTATTTTCATGTAGGAGCGGTAAAATATGATGCCATTACATGTTGAAATTCATTTTCATGTGGAAGTGGAAAAGAATGCTGACACTATAGGTAAGTGAAACTTTAGTTTGCATGAGCAGCAAAAATCACCACTTAGGCATGATTAACGTGTAAGCGTAGTGAAAAATGCCACTACTACAGGAAAAAGTAGAGATGGGAATTTGCATAAGGTGGAAAAATTTACCACTCTTATAGGAGAAAACTCACTTGTAAGTGGTGGAATTTGATTTTTTAGGATTTTGCCTAGTATACTTGTTCAGAGAAGTGAGGGTAGCTATTTTCAAATGATGAGAAAACATAGGTCGGGTAGACACCGGTTTGACATGCACTAGGGTTTTGATATTTTTAGCCGTTGAGGCTCACTAAGGTAAAAAAACAAAATAAGGGGGAGCTAAACTATAGAAAACAAAACCTAAAAAGAAAGAGAAGAAAAAACCAAACTTAAAGGAAAAGAAAACAAAAAACAAAAACTTAGAAGAAAAAAGACTAAAAAGCAAAACTTACCTGGTAATTTTGAAAACCTAAGCTCGAAGTTGGTGAATTCGTAATCCTACTCATTCATGTGGTTGAATTATTATAGGGAGGAGGAGTAGACAACTTAAAATGATAAAAATAATAATCAAATGACAATAAAAAGCCCTAAAACAAGTTTCACTAACTCGACGTGCATGGCCATAAATGTCACGCAAGTTTCAAGATTTGTAAAAGCTTGTGCTTAGGTGGCAAAAATCACCACTCGAGCATGTGCTCAGGAAAAAATACATACCGATGGAAAAAAATGCCACTATTGCATGAAGAACAGGCAAAAAATGTAGAAGCGGCAAAAAATGCTGCCAATGCATGGGAAAAAGGAAAACTTCTAACACCTTAGAAACTGATCAAAACTAACATTCTGATTAGATAAAGACTACAACAAGTTTCTCATTTTTTGAGAGGGAGTGTTGAAGACTTTCCCAAGATGTTAGTCAACTTCACTCAAGATGAAAAGAAACTTGACTCGAATAATGAACTTTAGAGTGAAGATTAGGAAATGGACAAGTTTCATAGGGGTTGTCCCCAAAATGAGCATGGCTAATTTTGGAAACAATATCTTGCTCTAGCTGGGGAACTTCGTTCAATTATTCTTTGAAATGATCGAAGGGAGTAGAATCTAGTCTCTAAGTTCCTTCATCCATGCCATTAGGCCACGGAGTCAATATACTAAAAAGAAAGACACCAAAAGCTAAACAAATGAATAAAACAAAAACAAAAACTATACAAATGTACCAATAAACTTATCTGATACTTCAAAGATTGAAGTGATTTAGATGCTACCCATTATGAGGTAGTGAGAATGGCATTCTATCTTGATATTCTAATAAGAAACTATTTTCACCACTGAATTGATGAATGGCAAATGGACCTCTCCATAAAGAATCAAATTTTTGATGCATTCCTTTTGGTTCTCTCCTCTTGTTCCATAACAAGACTTGATCTCCAATCTGCAACTCATGAATCCTTGCTTTCTTGTTGAAGAGTTTCTTTACCTAATTTTGATGTTCAAAAATATGGTCCACTACCATAGTTCATTGCTCTTGTAACTCAATTAGATACATGATTGTCTTATCATTAGAATTTTTAAAAGTTTGATCTTCTACTACATTTACCAACTTCAGTGCTAGTAGTCCCAGGATAATTGGTATCTCCACATTCAGGCCATACATAAGTTGAAATGGTGACATTCCTATTACCCTCTTAGGTGTAATTTTGTATGCCCATAAATCATTGAACAATGCTTTATGCCAAGTTCTCTAATTATCATCTATCAATTTCTTGATAATAGTAACCAGATTTTTGTTACTTGGTTCTGCCTGACCATTTCCTTGTGGATAGTAGTCTAAGGAAAGAATAATCCCATGATTGTAGCAAAATTCAGTAATCTCATGAGAAGAGAAATAAGTGGCATTATCTACTATAATCTTATTTGGAACTCCAAATCAAGAAACAACATTTTCCTTAAGGGAATTACATACTGCTTTCAAAGTAGCATGTTTAACTAAAATGGCTTCCACCCACTTGGTAAAATAATCAGTTATGATGAGAACATAGTTGTGTCTGGAACTTGAGGATGGGTTCATGGTGCTAATGGAATCAATACCCCATTATTAAAAAGGTTCTTCAATCACCACCGACTTGAGATGTAATGCGGCCAACTTGGGTTTCCCAATGAACTATTGACACAACTCACATTTACGTACCCAATTGTATGCATCTTGAAATAGTGTAAGCTAATAGTATCTAGCTCATAGAATTTTGTGAGCTATCATAGGTGAAAAAATTGTCCTCCACAAGCCAAATTATGGAAGGACTCCATAATTTTACTTTGTTTCGCTTTATCCACGCAACAAAGAAATACCCCATCAAGGCTTCTTTTGTACAAACCATTGTCCCATAAGACATAGTTAGCAGCTTTCAAATTAACATTTTTTTATAAGACATATGGGTAAGACACTCACCATAAGTAAGAAAAAGAGTGATATTGGAATACGGCTCATCAGTAGTAGTGATAAAGAGAATTGTAGGCATGTCTTCAACCTCTACTTCTTCATGTCCCATTTCTTTTGGTATGTTATCAGTGATCAACTGACAAAGACCTCTTCCCTACACAATCTTAGTAGGGTTGATATCAAGTTCAAACTCTTGAATTTTAGCAATCCAATTACCCATTTTTTTAATGAACTCTTTTTGAGTTAAAATAGACTTTACTATTGTATCAGGCACTAGAACAATAGTATGTGAATTCAAGATATAGAATCAAAAATATTTTACCACCTTAACCACATCATAAGCATTCTTCTACGTATTTGAATATTTAAATTCATGAGCTTTGAGAGGACAAATCATAAATGATATAAGATATTCCACACTTTCTTCATTCTATTGAAACAAAATGGCTGAAAGTGTATGTTTAGAAGCATAGCTGTATACTATGAAGTCTTTGGTATAATCTGAACAAACCATGATTGGGGCATGAGTAATAACCTTCTTAATATCTTCAAATGTTGTTTTTCCTTTCGCAGTCCAATGAAAATTAGCTTTACCCTTCATCATGCCAATAATGTGGCAAGTTTTCTCTGTAAATTCAGGAATGAACCTTCATAGAAAATTCACCTTTCCAAAGAAAGAATGAACTATAGTCTTACTAGTAGGTAGATTAAGATTTTAGATAGATTTGACTCTTTTTGAGTTAATTTTTATAACTTCTCAGAATACAATGTGATCGAGAAGTTTACCTTCTGTAACCTCAAAAACTAACTTCTTTAGATTGACAAAAATACCATTTTATAGATAGCATTCCAACACTTGTTGTCAATGAATCACATGATTAGGATGATGTTTGGAGAATATAGTCAAGTCATTAAGATACACCATGATGAACATCCCTATTTCATCTCTGAAGGTAAGGTCCATTGCTCTCTAAAATGTGGTGCTGACATTAATCAAACCAAAAGGCATTCTACGATATGTAAATGTGTCCCAAGGTGTAATGAAAGTGGTTTTATGTTGATCTATTTTATTATCTTCCACTTGATTATACTTGAAAAAACCATCTAACATAGATAACATTTCTGAGCTGGTTACTATTTGCAATACTTGATCCATGATAGGTAGAGGATAGTTTTCCTTTAGAGAAGACTGATTGAGATTCCTGAAATCAACGTAAATATGAATCTCTCCATTCTTTTTTCTTATAGGAACTATGTTCGTAATCCAGGTGGAATGATGAATTGGAAAAATTATTCTTGCATTCAATATCTTTTGAATCTCTGAAAGGATAGTACCTGATATTTTGGAATTGTATTTCCTTTATTTCTACTTGTGAGGTAATGACCCAACTTTAAGAGAAATTTCATGCCAAATTTATTTAGGTTTGAGAGATTTCAAATCATCATAAGAATACACCAAAACATTAATGTAATGGTGAAGAAGAGTAATGAATTTGAACTTTTCATTAGAAGTGGAACATTTTCCAATGTTGACCATTTTGGGATTTTTTTTCGTACTCAAATTTACTTGATCAAACTCCTTAGAGGAGCTTGAACCTATATGTTGCTACTTGATATATCTGTCATGCTTATCAAATAACTTTTCAAGAGAAACCAAACCTTTTGGAGTTTTATTCCCTTTGAGTTGAAGAAACTCTCCACCAATTTTTGAATCTATTTCGAGAATAGATTCCTATGTTGGAGAGTCACTACCTTAAAAAAAAGCTCCTCAAAGCTATCCATATTTTCCAAAAAATCAATGATTTAATTGTCATCATTAAACACCTACCAATGGTTAGCATTATTAGGTACACTTGGTCAAAAGATGAGCTCAATAGTGTACTTGTTCCCTTTGAAATCTTTATGAAGAACCATGAGGGTTGCAGAGACAACTAATGAATCTACACAATTATTAAACTCTCTTGATATTGTAAAAATATTGAAAGCATCAAAACTTTCCATCCAATCCCATACAAGATTATGATAATGTCATAGTCTTTCATTTTTGGTTTGGTATAAACTTCTTACTTGACAAACCACCAATTCAACATATCCTCCAGCATGAAGAATTTTAACGCCTTTAACATGAGCAACTTTTAATCTGAGTAACACTGATTCATATTCGGTGGTGTTATTGGTATTGTCAAATTTCAACTTATATGAGTAAGGAAAAATATCTCCTTGTGGGGATATCAAAATAATTCTAGCTCCAAAACTGGTAGAAGAGCAGTTGCCATCAAATTCTAAAATCCAAACATCATTAGAATTTGATATTCTTAAAGATTTCTCTTCATTAGTGAGGGAAGATTCCTTTTTGCCTGAACTTTGCTCTAAAAATACTTTTGATTTTCTATCTAATTTTTTTGAATTGTCACCTAATGAGCTTTCATATGATGAGCTAAAAACATCTTCAGTGGATAGAAAATAATTACCCATTCCTAAGGATTCAAACAAAATTTGAGCTTCGGGGTCTGACATTTGGGTAATAATATATTTTGACTCTTTCTTAGGAAGTAACTTTTACATGATGCCTTTAATAGGTATCTTTGCTTCAGATAGATCTACGTTTAACTCTCCACTAACATCCTTGTAAAAATTACATCTAAGAAAAATGTCATAGGAAGCTAGAACATCGGCCACTAAGATTGTCATCTTAATCCTCTTATCTGGAAAAGCCACAAATGCAAATTGGGTATCTTTGATTTGACCCAAAAGTGGTACTTGCTTGTTTTCCATGGAGAAACATCTCCCAAAAGTCTTAGTTAAGGTAAGATCGAGAGAATCTACTACCTTGGCAGGCATAACATTATTAGAGGCTCCAGAGTCTATTATACAATTACTCAACTTATGACCATTTATCAATAGAGAAACATAAAAAGGTTCTACTTTTTTGGGGGAAACAAGAGGAGTAGCCATAAGATTAGTTTGGGTGGATTTGTTTTTTGGGAGATCATGAGTCACTTTGGAAAATCTTATTTTGTAGGGATGGTTTTGTTTTTGTTGTATTCATCCAACCTATCAAACTGTTCAAGATTGGCTTGTAAGTACTCAACTTCAGACTTTTGGATCTTGGTCTTCTTAACATGATCAATTATGTAAAATAATTAAAATGAACTAGACATAGAGGAAGGAAGTCCATAATTTTGATTTTTATTTGATTTGGTACTAGTCTAAGAAATAGCAGTAGAAGGTACAAGATTGTTTGAGGTACTTACTTTCTTATTGGTCACTGAGTCTTGTGATTGGAAAGGCAGTGAAGTCCCCTATTTAGCAATTGAGATCATTGGCTGAGGTTCTTCTCCTACTTTTCCCTTATTAGATTATTGAGTTGAATGGTTTTGGGCCTAATAAAAATAACATATGCTCCATCATACACCTCTCTCTTTTTAACTTCATCTTGGCAATTTAGAAAACTAATAGCAGAGTCACTAGTTAATTTTTCTTCTCCTTCTACAAAGAGATTAGCATCATCTTCTTGGTCCAACTTAGGTTGGAAAGAGAGATCATATTTTACTTCATGATAACCAACTACTGAGTTGACTAGTGCTGCTTCAATGGCAAGCTTCCCTTGTGTGGGAGGAAGATGATTGGATTGCCCTTGATTTTTGGCAGCATTGTCTTGATATGAGTTATTGGGAAATGCCCTCCTTGGTATATCTCTATAGGAAGGAGGGGTAGACATACGTTGGGACATTTGCCTTTTTAGAGCTAGCAATTCATTTTCTAACTTTTATACCATAGGATCGGTGGTGCTTGTGGAAGAACTTTCAACAGAGGAGGAAAATTTATTTTTATTAGAATTTTTTCTTATCCTACCTGCCAGGATAAGATCATCTTAGACCTCGGTAGCCAAAATATGAGCTACAAAAATATCTATAGGGCCAACCCGTCTTAAAAAAAAACTCACTTTGAGAAGTTGAGAATTGATAAAGAAGCACTTAAGATTTTCTAGTGTTGGCTGAGAAATTATAGGGATCCTGTTCCTTAGCTTATTGAATTTAGCAATGAAGTCTCACATAGGCTCGTGAGGCTCCTTCTTCATTTGCATAAGCTAAGCCAATAAGGCATGTGCATCTTATATGGGTTTGAACCTAGCCTAAAAATTGGTCTTGAGAGTGTTCCAATTAGTTATAGTCTGAGCTTGAAGATGATAAAACCAATCTACAGTAGGACCTTGTAATGTTTTGACAAAAAGTCTTACTGCTATATCTTCATATTCAATGCCTATCACACCATAGGCTATGGAGAAAGATACAATATGCTCATCAAGATGAACTTTTCCATCACCATAGAACTTGGGAATTTTTTTTCTTGAACTACGAGGTAGTTCATGTAAAGATGTGGTTAGATTGAGAGGGCCAAAAGTGTTACCCCAAGGGCCTTGGGCTACCAGGATGTGATGATTAAAAGGAGGGTTAACAAACCTTTATGGAGTATGTATAGATAAAAATCTGCTATTATTAGAACTAGAAGCTTTACCTAGTATGGGAGATCTAACATTGGTAGGAGGAAAAATCCTGGTTCACTGAAGGTGAGATCATGGAGGAAAAAGATAAAAATTATTTTGTTACACCAACTTAAATATAGGATCAACAATACCTTGAGCTCTCTATCTTTGCATATACCATGGGTTTGCTAGAATGTATAATGAAAAATAACTAGAAATGCTTCAATTTGAAGTGTGAAGCTTCAAATTGAATGTTCTTCCCCAACAATGTCACCAAAAAGTTGTTGGGTGAATATTTTGTCACCAACTAACTGAAGACAAAATGGTTATATCAACCATAGTGCAATGAGATAAATCTCTCCTCTCAACTAGGGGAGGCTCCCTATAAAATATCACAAACTTAACTTATACTAAATATTAACTCAGGGGTGAGATCATATCATCTATTTCTCTTTTTTCAAAAATGATGTTCATAAAACAAAGGAAAACTTCCTTGATATTAACTGAATTCACAAGAAACCCACAAAAGCACAAAGTCTATCATTGGTTCTCTTACTAATTTATGACTTATATCATAGTAGAATGAAGTGCAGCTCAAAGTCTTCATAAAAAACTACAACAAAGTATATGATCACAAAAGATAGAAGTAGTTCAAAGCCTTTCCAATATCTTTTGTTCTAAGACACTAAAATACAAACTAAAGACAATTATAGTAGCATAAAGTCTCCATAATCAACTTCAGAACATCTCCCAGATTATTTCCACTCACTCTAATTATTTGATCAAATAGATAAGATTATATTAGGAAAATGACATAAGAACAATTTCCTACATAACACAAGTTATTTCAACACAAAGTTTGAAAGGCCACTTGCTTTCTCATTCACTTGATGAAATTTGATTTACATTCAAAACTCAAAGTCTCAAAATGAATTTCAATTTTAGCAGAGTCTTAATTCCAAATAACTAAGAGATATAAAATATAAAAGAGGACCTCTTTATTTATAGGGAGAAGCCTTGAGGACTTTTGGAAAAACTCAACTACTTTGACCTAGTCAAATATAGGAGTCCTTGTTGACTTTAACCTCCCATATTTTTACATGTAATTACATACACAAAAAGTACATGTAAAAATGTCCAAAGTAGTTGAAAAAGTACATCTAAGAAGTGAAAATTAAATCAAAGTAAAATTGATTCAATTGTATCCCCATCTTTCTTCATGTGAGCATCATACATAGTGAAAGCCGCCTACATCCCGATATTGTCTAGATTAACAGTGTTTTTAAAAGTCATCTTCGCTCTGACCATGGTATCTTTATTATATTCTCTTTATGCCTCAACAAAGTCAAGCTTTATCACTTCTGTAGTAGGAGGGCACATGAACACTTTATTAATGAACTCTAGATCCAGTCTGATTATCACACTGCCACTAGCATCCAACACAACCCTGGTATCTTTATTATAGAACTAAGCACACTAAAGGATGAATTTTATGTTGTGAGCCACTACAAGAAAATAAGCTACTAGATGAATATTATTTTTGATTATCTTATTCATTTTAGAACTTAGATTGATCAACCTAGTTCTTTCCACAAACTCAACCATGTCTACATGACCAATCTCTGTATTTCTAATGTCATCGACATTAGAAGTTATTGAGGTGATTCGAAAAACACCTTGATATTTATACTTCATTGCCTTTGACTTCTTTAGAGAAAGCTTTGTCATCTAAAAGAGATTTTATCAAGAGGATATCAATGAAGAAGGATCCACAAAAGAAACTATAATAAAAGCCATGATCATGTAATTAGGGGAAATACTGACAATCTGAGAAAACTGCATGTCGATTATCACATTTATGGGGATGTGCTTGAAAGGGATAAAGTGTGAGCAGGTTGAAAAACCAAAGGAAAGTGGGATTGGAGAACCAAAAATTCAAAATTTCTTAGAGTTAAGAAATTTAAGAGAATATTTGCATGGGAAAAAAAATTATCACCCTTACATATGGTGGGGTATGTTGCTTCGATGGCAAAAATCACTGACCTTGTAGGTGAAAATTGTTTTCATGCAGGAGCAGTGAAATATGACACCATTACATGTCATTGAACTTCATTTGCATGTGGAAGTGGTAAAAAATGCTGACACTGTAGGTAGGAGAAACTTTAGTTTGCATGAGTAGAAAAAATCACCACTTAGGCATGATTAATGTGTAAGCACGATGAAAAATACTGCTACTACAGAGAAAAGTAGAGATGAGATTTTGCATAAGGGTAGAAAAATTCACCACTCTTATAGGAGGAAACTCACTTGTAAGTGGTAGAATTTGATTTTTTAGGCTTTTGCCTAGTAGACTTGTTTGGAGAAGTGAGGGTGGCTATTTTCAAACAATGAGAAAACATAGGTTGAGTAGAAACTAGTTTGATATGCACTAGGGTTTTGACATTTTTAGCCGTCGAGGCTCACTAGGGTAAAAATGGAAAAAAATAAAATAAGGGGGAGCTAAACTATAGAAAACAAAACCTAAAAATAAAAAAAAGAAGAAAAAACTAATCTTAAAGGAAAAGAAAACAAAAAACAAAAACCTAGAATCAAAAAGACTAAAAAGCAAAACTTACCCAGTAATTTCAAAATCCGAAGCTCAAAGTTGGTGAATTCATAATCCTACTCATTCACATAGTCAAATGATTGTAGGGATGAGGAGAAAAAAACTTAAAATGATAAAAACAATAATCAAATGGCAATAAAAATCCCCAAAACATGTTTCACCAACTTAGTGCGTGCGGCCATAAATGCCACGTGAGTTTTGAGATTTGTGAGCTTATGCTCAGGTAAAAAAATCACCACCTAAGCATGTGCTTGGTAAAAAACATGTACCAGTGGCAAAAAATGCTGCTATTGCATGAAAAACATCAAAAAAATGTAGAAGTGGCAAAAAATGCTACCAATGCATGGGGAAAAAGAAAACTTCTAACACCATAGAAAATGATCAAAACTAACATTTTGATTAGACAAAGACTACAATAGGTTTCACATTTTTTGATAAAATGTGATGAGGGAGTGTTGAAAACATTCCCAAGATGTTAGTCAAATTCACTCGAGATGAAAAGAAACTTGCCTCAAATAATGAACTTTAGAGTGAAGATTATGAAATAGACAAGTTTCATAGGGGTTATCCCCAAAATGAGCATGGCTTATTTTGGGAACAACCCAACTAATGTAGAATATATTTGGAGTTTTACTAAGGTTGTCCATGGAAAATGGGAGCATGAAAATGTTAGAGCATGTTTAAAAAGAGATATTGGAAAGGAAGAGTTAAAATTTTACCATGTTGCTAATTTGACTGATGTAAAAATTATGGTTGAATGGTGTAATGAGAACATATGTCCTGGTGTTCAAGAAAAATCTATTGTTTTTATACATTTTTGGTTAATGGAGGAAGAAGACTTGGAAAACTATGAAGATTGTATGACTCTAATGGGTTCAATTGAGATCCACTCATTTCATAGCTCAAATGTAAGTTCTTGGTCTATTCATACACAATTCTTGGCATGATTTTGTTTTACATGCATAGACTCTATTTGGAATGATTGTGAGTCACAAGAGTGGGTGGATGACTGAAGTTCTAGACCTCTAATTCCAATCAACACATATCAAGTTCCAATAGCATTATGACTTATATATATGACATCATCACATGAATTTAACCATATATTTGATCTAGTATAGACAAGTAGAAGATTAATCTTTATGTACTATTTATTCTCATTATTTATCTTCATAGTGTCATTACAGATTGTTTTTTATGATGCATGCCATGGTTTTATAGTTATTACATATGAGGCCAATGAAGAAGGAAAATATTACTACTTATGTTAGTGTGTACATAGAAATAAAACATTGACCTCCCCAATTGTAGATGGAGAAAACATTGACTCTCCCACTGGGTCTGTGGTAGTCAATAGAACTTGGCTTCGATGATATCCCATAAAAAATGCAAATGTATTGTTGTTTGAAGACTTTGAAATACACAGGAAGATACTACACTATTCGAATTTGGTTCTTACAATAAATATTCAATTTTAAAATATTATGGGAGGCCAAGAAACAAAAATTTATGGAAAGTTCACGAGTCATACCATGAAGCTATTCTTGATACTATCAAGAATAGAGTAGATCCTAGTGTTTCATTAGATTAAAATGCATAGGTATGTTATCTTGTAAAATGTAGATATAATCAATTTTACCAAATGTTTTTGATTTTGTAGATAATACATGCATAAATTTCATCTTTAATTACTTACTAACATTTTTTTATAGGTTAGTGGTGCCAAATAAGCTTCCACCTTCACGTGGTTGACACCATTAGTAAAGAATTTCATATTCTTGAAGCTAAGAGAAGCCTTACTAAAAGTACTTGGTGTTTCCATGCTCTTGAATAATTATTCATGAAAAGTATCTTTTTCCTTGTAGCCTTCCAAACACATAAACATCCTTGTTTAAAATGATCTACATGGCTTATAGCTAAACCAAATGAATTAAAATAAACTCAAATGGAATTAATACCAATGTTACACACAAAACACACTTTTCATTGATTTACATATTTTCATTGGTATGACATTTCTAAATAGTAGTGAAAATGCACTTGCAGGTGGAATTGGATGTCATGGTCATTGGAGCACATGTAATTTTCCTATATAAATGTGCTCAAAGTGATGGATTTGTAACTGTGGGTCTTGGAGGCAAAAATGCTAGTTGGAGGTCAATAAGTTATCTCTTCACTACCAAAAGTTACATTTTAGGACCCATTACTACAACCTGTGCCATAGATTGCTCTCAAAGGTGATATAAAATAGATTTAGGGTGAAATTAGAGGGATTTAACATGGATAGTAAGGATCTTATGGTTCATACATAAGACTTACAATTTTAATTTTATGCATGCCTAAAGTTAGACTAAAAATCAACATCTTTCTTGTATTGGGAAGGACATTCCTGAGCCCAAAATGGGTGGTGGGTTTGTTGACCAAGTCATATGGGAGGTCAAAAACTTGGTCTTGGACATTATAAACCTCTTTGAATGTGTTGGTAGTGCTAGTTTTCAGCAAAAAAGAACCAAAAATAGATTTTTTGGACTATATCTTCAACTTTGACAACATTTGTTATTAGTGTTTTTGTGTTCCCAAATAGTAGTGAAAATGCACTTGAGGGTGGAATTAGATGTAAAGATCATTTGAACACATGTAATTTGCCTATATAGATATGTTTTAAGTGATGGATATGTACCTACAAGTATCAGAGGCAAAATTCTAGTTGGAGGTCAAGAATTTGTCTCTTCATTGCCAAAAAGTTACATTTTAGGACCCATTTCTATAACTTCTAACACAGATTTATCTTAGAGGTGATACATACTAGATCTAGGGTGAAATGAGAGGGATTTCACATGCACAATAGGGATATTACTATGAACTAGGAATTTGACTCAAGAGAGGATGGTTAGTATGGTGTTAGTTTTAAAATGAAAGAAACACACTAACTAGCATAACATCTCTAGGCCTAGACACTAGGGAGAGCTTAGTTAACAAACATGAATAAAAAATACAACTAAAATTCAAAACAAACCCTTTTTAACCTTATTTGGATGCTCCAAAATACTTGTTGTAGTGGCTTGCTTGGCTTTGTGCTCATGAAGTCATTGTCAATGGAAGATTGTCTACCTCCATCTCTCCTTGGCACCTTTGGTTTGTGGCTTAGCTTGGCTTGCAATTTGGCATGGTAACATTAGTTTATTGAAGCTTTTGGAACCATTTAGGAATTATAACTTTGCATTATCAAGATTTAGAAATGATGTTCATGGCCTCTCTATTTATAGATTTTTGAGAATGTCTAGAATCAACCTGAACCATCCATCCTGAGATTGAGATGTGTGGCTAAGGATTAATTCAATTTTTGAAATTAAGTTTATAATTATCCTCACCATGAAATTGTAAGGAGGGCAATTTAAGGGGCATGTAAGGCATCATGGAAGGTATTGATGAGGCATGGAGGGGATGAATCCTAATATTTGTGGCATTTATGGCTTAGGGATGCCTTCCCAAGAAATGAGGTCACCTGATGATCCAAATATTCAATATTCATTTACAAAACAAACTATTCAATAATTTTCCATGGATTTCTTGATTAGGCTCTAATTTGGTTTAATTAGTTCTTAAGCATGATTAAGCACTTTGTGCACAAATTACTCAAAGTGATCAGAATGCTTTGTTATTGGTCTAAAATTTAACTATATTGGAATTGGAAGTCAATGTCAGATGTGTTGGAGTCGTATTCCAATTTAGGATGTTACCAATAACAAATATTGAAGACACATGTCTTATGTAAGACATTTGATAGGAAAGATCAGTCTAGAGCACCTAGGTGTAAAATTGGCATTTTGACTTGAAATGATCTGATCAAAGTTAGCTAGCCCATAAATTGCATTGCCCCATTTAGGGATACCCTGGCTAAAATTGGCACTTGAATATGTTAGTTTTACATCATTTAAATGTTTTAGTGTTTTTAGGCCAAATTGTGCATTTTGGGTGGAAATTGGCCAAAAGCCTGGTTAGTTATCATTGGTGGCTAGATTTAGGTGTCTACACTTACGGTTCATCCATATGACTTATGATTTTTATTTTATCATGCCTGAAGTTAGGCTAAAAATAAACATCTTTCTTGTATTTTTAAGTACATTCTTGAACTATAATGGGTGGTGGGTTTGTCAAATGAGCTGATGGGAGGCCAATAACCTAGTCTTAGACATTATCTACCCCTCCAAACATGTTTTTAGTGCCATTTTTTAGTCAAAAAGCACCAAAAGTGGATTTATTGGACTGTAGCTTCAAATTCTATAACATTTATTTTCAATGTTTCCATGCTTCTAAACAATAGTGAAAATAAAATTATGGGTGGAATTAGATATCATGATCATTAGATCACGTGTAATTTACCTATATAGACATGCTCAAAGTGATGGATTTGTACCTATGGGTTATGAAGGCAAAAACACTAGTTGAAGGTCAAAAAGTTATCTCTTGACTGCCAAAAAGTTGTATTTTAGGACCCATCACTATAATTTATACCACAAATTGCTCTTAGAGGTGATATAGAATAGATCCAAGGTATAATTATAGTGATTTAACGTGCATAGGATGGATCTGATGGTTCATCCATATGAATTATAATTTTTTTTTATGCATGCCTGAAGTTAGGCTAAAAATTAACATCTTTCTTGTATTGGAAAAGACATTCTTGAGCTTAGAATGTGTGGTGGGTTTATCGATTGACCCAGATGGGAGGACAAAAACTTGGTCCTAGAAATTATACACCATTTCATAAATGTTGGTAGTGCCAATTTTTAGCTAAAAAGCATCAGAAATAGAGTTTGTTAGACTGTAGCTTTAACTTTGACAACATTTGTTGTCAATGTTTTCGTGCTCTTGAATAGTAGTGAAAATGCACTTGCAAGTGGAATTAGATGTCACAGTCATTAGAACCCATGTAATTTGCCTATATAGATATGATTGAAGTGATGTATTTTCACTTGTAGTTTTAGAGGCAAAAATGCTTGTTGGAGGTCAACAAGTTGTCTCTTTACTACCAAAAAGTTGTATTTTAGGACCTGTTACTGCAACTTCTACCACAAATTTATCTTAGAGGTGATAAAAACTAGATATAAGGTATAATTAAAGGGATTTAACATGAATATGAGGGATATTATGTTTCATCCATATGACTTACAATTTTGGTTTTATGCATGCCTGAAGTTAGGCTAAAAATCAACATCTTTCTTGTGTTGGGAAGGGCATTCTTGAGCCAATAATGGGTGGTGGGTTTATCAATCAGGCAAGATGGGAGGCCAAAAACCTAGTCATGGACATTATCTTCCCATATGAACATGTTTAAATCAAAAATTTTCATCCAAAAAGCACCAAAAATAGAGTTCTTAGACTGTAGCTTCAACTTTGACAACATTTATTATCATTGTTTCTGTGATCCTGAACACTATTGAAAATGCACTTGTAAGTGCAATTGGATGTCATGATCATTTAATCACATGTAATTTTCCTATAAAGATGTGATAAAAGTGATGGATTTGCACTTTCATATCCCAAAGGCAAAAATGCTAGTTGGAGGTCATTAAGAAGCCCAAATGGCCTAATAGGACTATTAGTCCAAGTGAACCATATACACATGGATAGAAGATAATGGCATTGGAATTGGGTTTTAAGACCTTTAAAATTTTTGTTTGAAGCTTGTAGAAGTGTTCCAAGGGTCAAAAATCATTCAAGAGGCTACCAATAAATCAAGGAGCCTATTAGGCATTCTAGGCCTAATTAGGCTAACTTGTATGCCTATAGGTAATAGAAGGATCTTGACACTAGTAAGGGAGAAGTTTGTGGTTCATGAGAGATGAGAAATTTTAGAGGTTTCACAAATATAAAAATAGACCTAGATGGCCATTTAGGCCTAAATGGCCACCTACAAGTGGTAAAAGTAGCTTCAAAGCTGGGCTAAAGGGTATCATAGACCAAATGGAGTTAAATGTTTAAAAATATCAGGATCCATTAAGACCAATCAAATAATTCATGATCTCTCCCAAGGTCTATTTTCCTACTCTCTTAGTTTTAGAGATGCAATTTACGGATGTTTTAGAGTGAATGGAGATAGGATAGGGTCTACCCCATGGTATGAAAAAGTCTTGGGCATTTTCCAAGATAATTGAAGTCTTAAAGAGAAGATTCAAGAGCTTCTTAATTATTTTATAGATGACGCTAGATTGCCTTGACTGATATGAGCTTCTTCAATAGTGTAAAACCCTTCCCATTGGAAGGAGAGACTTCATCACCTATTAAGAGGTCTCATCCTTGTAATGTATTAACTTTTCATAATCTATTGACTTTGTCACCAAAGATCTTGAACCATCTTGCCCATCTAAATTGATGCAGAGCAATCATAATAACTAAACCCTTTTCAAATTCTTGTACCTATTTTTCATTGCCTAAAAATGGTCTCCTTGGTTATAGAGTATAAAAGACATTTATAACAACTTCTTTGACTTCTAAGTCTTTCATCACCCTTCAAAACACTCTATGACAATGCCTCTCTTACAAATTAATCACCCATTTCCTTATTCCTCACAAGATCAATCCTTTACTTGTTATAGGATCCTATAGGCTACAATGGCCTAATTGGTATTTTAGGGTATGGAATGCCAATATACAACTTAAAAATGATACCAATTCCATATATACCTTTCTTACACTCTATTTCAAACACTCTTTACTATTTCATCTACCAATTCTCTTCCTTTCTTCTATAAGTCTCTTTCTTGGTTCACTCTCCAAGTAACCTTGTTTCACTACAAAGATCCTTATCTTGGTTTATCTAAATACATTATAGACAATATAAAATCATCTTTTACAACACATTAGGGTCTTCTTAATCTTATATGAACCCTCCCTCTAAACCCTTATTCTCACACTCTTAGAATCCCATTAGGCCTCCATTAGTCCTATGACAAAGCTCAATATTAAAATCTATACTTTTCCTATCCATACCATTCTAAATATTCTTTATTATTTTAGACCTTGTGAAAACACAGCAGATTATAGCTTTCCAAGAATTTTCAATGGTTAGGTTTAAAGATATGCACACTTCTAGGTCAAAACCCTAGGTTTGATTTTACCATTTTGTGTATAGGTTGAGAGGGTTTAAAATTGTGTAGTTGAGTTTTTAGACACATTCTTGAGTTAATTACTCATGTATAGACTCTATCCACAATAAATACAAATGTTTAAGACAATATTCTACCTTTATTATACCTTATAATGCTTATCCCACTAAGAACTCAAAGTTTTGGACTTGTAAGAAACTTTAGATGACCATGAGCATATAAACACAATTCAAATGCAATCACTGATATGATTTATTTCTTATAAGGGTATGTTTCCTTTAATCCCACTCCATGCATAAGACTCACAACTAAGATAACTGACAATGTGTCTAACAACTACCAATCTAAGACTGATTCAATCACCAATATAGAATTCAATTAATGAAAAGATAGGTTCAACACCCCTTATTATTTTATTTGCATTATTATAGAAACAAAACTTCTTAAGAATAAGAAATGTCAATATTTATAACTATAGACTCTATCATACCAATCTAATTTTCAACATTATCCTAACAAGTTATTCTCAATCTCATAATATTTGTAATCCTTAAGAATACTTCAAAACCAATCATTCATAATACTTTGAACTTGTTTCTAGGTTACAATCACCAATATAAGATTCAATTAATGATAAGATAGGTTAAACACCCCTAACTTCATATTTCATTTACATTCTTATAGAAATAAATATTCTTAAGAATAAGAAATGTCAATCTTTCTAACTATAGGCTCTGTCATACCAATCTAATTTGCAACATTATCCTAACAAGTTATTATAAATATCATAACATTTGTAATCCTTAAGAATACTTCAAAACCAATCATTCATAATACTCTAGACATAAGTGATTCAAACAAGAGTTACTTCATTGGTTTTCTTTATTCATGTACAAAATAAGAATGCCATATATAGGCATACAATGTCAATATACATGCATTGCCATATAGGCATACAAAAAATTACATCATGTCTAATGACATAATATCTAATGTCAAGTGAATACATCATATACACATGCACAATGCCAAAAATGCATATATTTCCATATAGGCATACAAAAAAGTACATTATCTACAATATCCTAATCATCAAAT